>CALNHX010001846.1:0-202710 GCA_940337035.1 Agriotes lineatus | reverse complement strand
CTGGTAAGAACTAAAGTGAATTAATACACGTGTAATATGTCAAAGAAAATCAAAAAGAAGACATTGTGTAGTCTACTGGGAATACTTACAAGTGTATGACGATGTTATCTCATCGCGCAACAAAAAACATGTAGGTTAACTACACGTAGAATGACAAAGATTCACTTTTGTGGATCGTATAGATAACATTTAAAATATATCTCCATTTTCTTGCTTCTCAGTTAATAATAATAAAATGCTAGTTTTATTTTTTGCATTCCTTTGGTTATGGAAAATGAAAAATGGTTAGCAACAGTATGAATAGATGCAGTATTTTTTTCTCTACAAAAAATGTATTTACACTTTAGCTCTAAAATAATTAGAGGAGCCAATAATTGGACATTAAGAATTTAACACGAGATAAAAAAAAATTGACCGGAAGTCGACCTCGGAAAAGAAATCCGATTTCCGGTTTCTATATATTTTTGGAATCTACTCTTCAAGCTGAGTCGAATGATATATATCTCGTCCTCCTAAAATATATCTCCATTTTCTTGCTTCTCAGTTAATAATAATAAAATGCTAGTTTTATTTTTTGCATTCCTTCGGTTATGAAAAATGGTTAGCAACAGTATGAATAGATGCAGTATTTTTTTCTCTACAAAAAATGTATTTACACTTTAGCTCTAAAATAATTAGGGGAGCCAATAATTGGACATTAAGAATTTAACACGAGATGAAAAAAAAATTGACCGGAAGTCGACCTCGGAAAAGAAATCCGATTTCCGGTTTCTATATATTTTTGGAATCTACTCTTCAAGCTGAGTCGAATGATATATAATTCGTCCTCCTAAAATATATCTCCATTTTCTTGCTTCTCAGTTTTTAAAAATTTAAATTTCGTCTAGCAAATTACAGAAAATCGTTTTTATACTTTTTTTTCTCGATAACGGTTGCAGATACGAAAAAACTGCAAGAAAACAAAAAGATTCTAAACAAAACAGAAAACTCAATTTGTATTTTAGAATCTAGCAGCGGCGCACCGCAAAAAAGTTCAGGGGGAGAAAAGGAAGCATGACCCCTGAAAAAATATCTCCCTGTAGATTCTCACAACCATTTATATGCTCAATGATGTAAGCCCTGCAGCGTAACCTGTATTCCAAATTTGAGCTAAATATCTCAAAAACTGCAGGAGCTATAAAGGAAAAAGTTAAAAGTTAAAAAAAAATTGACCGGAAGTCGACCTCGGAAAAGAAATCCGATTTCCGGTTTCTATATATTTTTGGAATCTACTCTTCAAGCTGAGTCGAATGATATATATCTCGTCCTCCTAAAATATATCTCCATTTTCTTGCTTCTCAGTTAATAATAATAAAATGCTAGTTTTATTTTTTGCATTCCTTCGGTTATGAAAAATGAAAAATGGTTAGGAACAGTATGAATAGATGCAGTATTTTTTTCTCTACAAAAAATGTATTTACACTTTAGCTCTAAAATAATTAGGGGAGCCAATCATTGGACATTAAGAATTTAACACGAGATGAAAAAAAAATTTACCGGAAGTCGACCTCGGAAAAGAAATCCGATTTCCGGTTTCTATATATTTTTGGAATCTACTCTTCAAGCTGAGTCGAATGATATATATCTCGTCCTCCTAAAATATATCTCCATTTTCTTGCTTCTCAGTTTTTAAAAATTTAAATTTCGTCTAGCAAATTACAGAAAATCGTTTTTATACTTTTTTTTCTCGATAACGGTTGCAGATACGAAAAAACTGCAAGAAAACAAAAAGATTCTAAACAAAACAGAAAACTCAATTTGTATTTTAGAATCTAGCAGCGGCGCACCGCAAAAAAGTTCAGGGGGAGAAAAGGAAGCATGACCCCTGAAAAAATATCTCCCTGTAGATTCTCACAACCATTTGATATGCTCAATGATGTAAGCCCTGCAGCGTAACCTGTATTCCAAATTTGAGCTAAATATCTCAAAAACTGCAGGAGCTATAAAGGAAAAAGTTAAAAGTTAAAAAAAATTGACCGGAAGTCGACCTCGGAAAGGAAATCCGATTTCCGGTTTCTATATATTTTTGGAATCTACTCTTCAAGCTGAGTCGAATGATATATATCTCGTCCTCCTAAAATATATCTCCATTTTCTTGCTTCTCAGTTAATAATAATAAAATGCTAGTTTTATTTTTTGCATTCCTTCGGTTATGAAAAATGAAAAATGGTTAGCAACAGTATGAATAGATGCAGTATTTTTTTCTCTACAAAAAATTTATTTACACTTTAGCTCTAAAATAATTAGGGGAGCCAATAATTGGACATTAAGAATTTAACACGAGATGAAAAAAAAAATTGACCGGAAGTCGACCTCTGAAAAGAAATCCGATTTCCGGTTTCTATATATTTTTGGAATCTACTCTTCAAGCTGAGTCGAATGATATATATCTCGTCCTCCTAAAATATATCTCCATTTTCTTGCTTCTCAGTTTTTAAAAATTTAAATTTCGTCTAGCAAATTACAGAAAATCGTTTTTATACTTTTTTTTCTCGATAACGGTTGCAGATACGAAAAAACTGCAAGAAAACAAAAAGATTCTAAACAAAACAGAAAACTCAATTTGTATTTTAGAATCTAGCAGCGGCGCACCGCAAAAAAGTTCAGGGGGAGAAAAGGAAGCATGACCCCTGAAAAAATATCTCCCTGTAGATTCTCACAACCATTTGATATGCTCAATGATGTAAGCCCTGCAGCGTAACCTGTATTCCAAATTTGAGCTAAATATCTCAAAAACTGCAGGAGCTATAAAGGAAAAAGTTAAAAGTTAAAAAAAAATTGACCGGAAGTCGACCTCTGAAAAGAAATCCGATTTCCGGTTTCTATATATTTTTGGAATCTACTCTTCTAGCTGAGTCGAATGATATATATCTCGTCCTCCTAAAATATATCTCCATTTTCTTGCTTCTCAGGTAATAATAACAAGTTAATGAATTTTCAAAATTGAAATTGTAGATATCTGAATTTATTCCGGATGCTCTAGATGCTAACGTTCGTCAACATTTTGTTCAAGCATCTCCTCCAATGTTTCATATCCGTTTTAAATATAAAGACAGACTGGAGTGGGCGACATTATTCTCGCTAGAATACGATCATATAAAGACCACAGGTTTGTATTAATAAAAATTCATTGCATGATTATCGGCTTATATAAATTTCATTATTAGGCATCGAAAAATATTAAGACGTTCACGATTACATTACATTACATTATTTTATTAAATGTTATCTACTGGTAGTCTGCCCAACCACCATTTCAGTTTATTTTTGACCGTATATATGTATAGGCACGTAATGTTGGATTATTTAAGTATTTTTAATTTTTAGCGTACCAGACATTTCCTGAAGTTCTTGGGCAAGATATAGAATTTTATGAATAATAAGACAACTTTATTGAATCCTTTTTAAATTTTTCACCCACAGGAGTCATTTTAAAAATTCTAACTATACTAGATCACATTTATGATTTACGTGTGTTAAATTTAATAATTATTTAGTTAGTAAGTAGTTATTAAATCTGCATCTTATTAATGCAAGCATTCGATATTATTAAGTATATGTTATATAATTCTGTCACCATCGCACTTTTTAACTTACAAGCCTATACAAGCGGTACCAGTAGTTGTAGTACTGATACTATAAGTAATCTCTCTGTTAGTTCCAACACATCTATACATTTTGATGATGGTGATGACGAGTGTTTACATCCTTGCCGCCTCCCTAAGAAAAGTTAAAAACTGTTGCTGTAAATTATTACAAAATAACAGATGGGGTAAATCAATGTCTGTAATCTACTACCACATTCTTTAACTGTCCTATAACATGGTGTACAAAATATATTTCTATATTTTTACTTCCCTTGTTTTGTTTAAGGTGTTGAAAAATTATACAGTGTCCGCCAAAAGGTCGGTATAATACGGGAAAAATGTTATTTTTGACTTTTCAAAAAAAACTTTTTACATCAATAATTTCTGATTGTCTAAAAACCTATTTAGCCCCTATCACATATACACCGAGTGATTTTTACTTATTTAGAAAATTGAGTTTTTCGAAATTGTAAAAATCCGAAGTGCTATTTTCGGAAATTAAGTAAGATTTCAATGACATTTTTTACAGTGTGTTATTTTTAGCTAATTGGACAATCTCAAAGCTAGAAAACCCCCAATTTTTTTCAACTTTAGCTATTAGAATTGAAAAATATTTCTCCTAAAAAGCGCCTTGTATAAAAAAACGTTTCCCAATTATAAATCTTTAAACTGTTCTCATAAAAAAATTGAATTTTAATATTAAGTCTCTTGGTATGTGAAATTTTGAAAAATATTTAAAAAATTTAAAAATTTATTTTTAGCTAAAGTTTTTTTTTTTTATTTTTTTTTTTTTTTTTTTTAATTAAATTAACTGCGTATTTACAACTAGCCATATGGCTAACAAGCAAATTTGTTCTAATACTTAACATTGACAAGAGGAGGGAGTTACGCCCAGTGGCGATACCCTGTGATTACTAATATACTACATATTAGTTAGTAAGGTCTAGCGTTTTAAGTCTATTTAGTCTTCGAGTATTATTAGTATTGTCTAGTAAATTGAGCACATTCACATTAGGGTGGTTATGTATTCTGTTCACATAGTTTGTTGTACGTCTTTTGACTTCCTCTCTGATCCATGGAATTTTGAGGTCTTCGTGCAGGGTTTTATTGCTGACATACCACTCTGCGTCGGCTATAACGCGAAGAGTTTTGCTCTGGAACCTTTGCAGTATTTCGATGTTCGAAGTTTTCGCACAACCCCATAGATGAATTCCGTAAGCCCACACTGGAACTAGCACTGTCTTATACACTAACACTTTGTTGTATAGTGATAACTTAGATTTTCGCCCTAGGAGCCAGTACATCTTCTTTACCTTTAGGTCTAGTTCCTTCCTCTTTTTTGTAATGTGTGTTCTCCATGTTAGTCGCCTGTCAATGTGCATGCCCAAATATTTAGCCTCTTCTTTAATTGGAATTTGTATACCGTTTAGTGTGACCGGAGGAGCGGAATTCTGCTTAGTCGTAAACGTGATAGCTGTGGATTTATTTTCGTTGATTTTTATACGCCACTTGTTCAACCATTTTTGCAGATTGTCGAGACAACTTTGTAGGATAGCCGATGCTTGTATAGGATCTGAGTGGGAAACTAGTAACGCAGTATCGTCTGCGAATGTTGCTGTCACTGCATTTTCGTTGCATGGTAAGTCGTTGGTAAATATCTGGTATAGAGTGGGTCCCAATACGCTACCCTGGGGAACTCCTGCCTTAATTTGATAAAATCCTGATTGGCTTTCACCATATTTGACCTCATAAAACCTCTCGTTTAGGTATGAGTTGAATAGTAGGTAGTATTGATGTGGCAGAGACAGTTTAATTTTATAAAGTAACCCAGGATGCCACACTCGGTCGAACGCCTGGCTGACATCAAGGAATGCCGCAACACAATATCTACTTTCTTCGAGGTCTTTCTCTATTACGTCAACTACTCTGTGGATCTGTTCTGCTGTGGAGTATTCCTGGCGAAACCCAAACTGATGCTGTGGAATTAACGCTTCTTGTTCTAATATCGGCGCCAGTCTCTTTAATATTAACTTCTCTAGTACTTTTGACAGTATTGGTAGTAGTGTTATCGGCCGATAAGAGGCGACTTCATGAGCAGGTTTGCCGGGTTTCAGAATTAAAATTATTTGCCCATATTTCCACTGGATTGGAAAATACTGTATTCTTATGATTGCATTGAAAATTTGTATTATTGCCATTATTGCCTTGCGGGGTAATTCTTTCAATAGTTTGGCAGTGATGAGGTCATACCCGGGCGCTTTTTTGTTATTTAAGTATTTGATTACAGTTGTAGTTTCTGCTGGGGTGAAGGGTTTTATTGGGAGGCTTAGTTGTAACGGAGCTTGGAGGTAGTTTATAATCTCCCGTTCTTCTTCAGGTGTAACAACAGCAGGATGCGGTTGAAATATATTTGAAAGATGTTCTGCAAAAAGTTCTGCTTTCTCATCTTCTGTTCTTGCCCACGAGTCGTCTACTTTTCGAATCGGTGGAATAGGTTTTCGAGCATCTTTTAGTTTCTTTGTTGCCTTCCAAAGGGTGTAATCGTTATGTGGAGAGGGGGATAAGTTGCTTATGTAATCATTAAATGTTTCGTTTTTCCATTCCCTTATAGCCATTTTTAAATCTCTGGTTAACCTATTTAAGTTATTTTTGTCGATGGGGTTCCTCGTTTGCTGCCAGATTCTTCTGGCTCTCCTTTTTTCAGCAATTTTGGTTTTAATGTGTAAAGGGTAATTTTCAACGACTTCGGATTCTTTATGACCGGTCGGCATTGAGCAGTAGGCTGCGCTTTGGATGTTTGTTATTAAGTGTTCTACGGCAGTGTCAATTTCGTCCTCTGTTTTTAGCGAAACTTTGATTGTTACGTGATCCATTAGGTATTTTCTGTACAAGTCCCAATTGGTGTGTTTGTTATAGAGTGAAGGCTTCTTTTGCTTTGTAATAATAGAAGTGCTGGTGGTAACTATTATAGATGAGTGATCAGAGAAAAGGTCGAAACACGATTCAACTTTACAGTATCTTGGGGATAGTCCTTTGGTAACGAAGAAATCTACAGCATCAGGTACTTTGTTTGGGTCAGCTGGCCAGTATGTGGGCTCCCCAGTGTATAAATAGTTGTAGTTATTTGCCAACGTGGCCTTATGTAGTTCACGCCCTTTAGTGGTTGTTAATCTTGATCCCCAGATTGGATTTTTTGCGTTGTAATCCCCTCCAGCTATGAACCTGTTTCCTAGTTTCTCGAAAAATGCTTCATATTGATTTTGTTTTATGGAGTGTCTTGGCGGGCTGTATATTGATGCTACTGTTAATGGTCCGTTTGAGCTTTTGACGTTGATGATAGTGCCCTGCAGATAGTCAGTTGCGAACTCTTCCATGGCGTAATGGGATATTTTGCTGTTTATAATAATTGCTGACCCAGCGTGGGCTGTTCCATCGGGGTGGTTGGTATAGTATGTGGTATAATTGCGGATATTGAAATAATTTCTTTCGGTAAAATGGGTTTCGGATACCAGTAAGATGTCTATTTTGTGCTCTTTTAAGAACAGTTCGACAAGCAAGCGATGTTGTGCTAACCCATTTGCATTCCAAGAGGCTATTCTGAGGGAATCCATTAGTAGTTTTTAGAAACTAGCTTGGTAAGCAGATTTAACATCATGCTGTTTTGATTCATAAGTTGATTGAACATTGCTTCAAACTTGGACAGAAATTGAGATAGTGTAATATCGTTATTGTTATTGCTCTCTTGGGGCGAATTGTTGTTATGGTTACTTGTCACAATTTGTGAGTAGCTGGGGACGTTTACATTTGCAGAATATACCTGATGAGCAGTAATAGGTACATTGGCTTTCCTTATACCTCGGGCGACTGGTTTGCCTCTATTTAGTTGAAGTTGTTGATATACTTGACAGCCTTTATAGTTTGCCGGGTGAGGTCCTTGGCACAACGCACACTTGGCGGGAGTATCTCTTGTTTTCTTGCAGGCGGTAGTATTGTGCTCTTCGCCACATTTGACGCATAAGTAAGGTTTCGTGCAATAGCTTTTACTGTGTCCATAATACTGGCATCTGGTGCACTGAATGATTGTAGTCTTCTTACGAGGCGGTTCCACGGTTATCACTTGGTGGTTAATGTGTTTTATATCATATACCTTTTTATTGGTATTCGCCGGTTCGAGGTCAACAAAGAACATAGGTAGGGGTGCCTTTGTTACTCTATGTTTAACGTTGATGATATTTCGTACCGTATGGCCCTGCTTTTTTAATTCGTCTTTGATTTCTTCGGTATCTACAGAATGGTGTATGTTTCTAAGTACCACTCTGTATGCCCTGTTTTCCTTCAGCTGGTAAGTGTGATGTACGATTTTTTCATCTTTGAGGTGTGTGGATAGTTGCCTATATGCTTCTGGAGTGTTTGTATTGATTTTAATTGTATTGTTTGCTAGAGCTTTTGTATTAAATTGTTCTATTTCTATAATTTTTGTTAGGTTTTCAACCATTTTTGAATAGTTAGTGACACCATATATAAATATGGGTGGAGGTTTAGATATTTTCTTCTCATCGCTTTTATTTGGTGGTTGCGTTGTGGTGCCAGTGCTTATACTGGCTAGCGGACTGTATTTGTTTTGTTGTTCAATTGTGATTACTTCTGCTTGTTGTGTAGCAGGTTTTTGAATATATCGTTTTCGTTTTTTTACTTGTTGCCATTCGTGACGGTTTTCTGTTGCGTCCTCTTCGGAATCGTCAATAATTATTGGTTGTGCAGTTTCGGTTAGTTGAGGGTTAGAAGTTTGGTTGCTACTTGGTGCGAATGGGGGTACGTTATTGTAGGCTGGAAATGTAGGTATATAATTCTGGTACTGAGCTGGTGGTGCACAAGCACCGTTTTGTGTGACTTGTAAAAATCCATGATTTTGAGCTGTCTGTTGGTTCCCAAACACCGGCTGTTGCATTGTGTAAGGGAGTTGTAGAAATTGTGGTTGCGATAAATACATATTCGGGTCGTTATTTTGCATATTCCGTCGAAACAGAATTTAATAACTTCTTTAAAATTAATATTTGTGTCTTGAACTTACACATTTAGTATTTAAATGCAGGACTGCTATCTAGTACGGTCAGAGATCGGCGCGTGCAAAGCTGATAACTCGAGGCGATCACTGTACAGCACAACCACTCGTTTCCGCTATTCACTGCGAACTTAGCTAAAGTTGAAAAATTGGGGGTTTTCTGGCCTTGAGATTATTCAGTTATGTAAATATAACACACTGTAAAAAAATCTCATTGCAATATTACCGAATTTCCGAAAAATAGCACTTTTCAGATTTTTGCAATTTCGAAAAACTCTATTTTCTAAATAAGTAAAAATCACTCGGTATATATGATATGCGGTAAATAACTTTTTGGACAAGCACAAATTATTGACGTGTAGTTTTTTTGAAAAATAAAAAATACATATTTTCCCATATTATGCCGACTTTTTGGCGGAGCCTGTATACTGTCCCATCCAGGCGGAAGAGAAATTGTATCTTTCTATAAAGAGCACAAAACATTGGACGGCTCAAATAGAAAGAAGCTCGTTAACATAACAGTTCAACATATATTCCAATATATCCGACCAGAGCTTCTCCCTTCTCTTGAAACAAAAACTGATTATGCTAGAACTATAACAAATTTATTTCCCAAACTAAAATATCCAAACTCCGAATCGGGTTTTGTAAGCTAATCAGTGCACGTTTTAAATAAAAATTTAAAGCAATTTTTTATGAAAGCGTTTATGATCATTTAACAAAAAAGGGCTAGATATCTACCAGAATTCGAAATTTGGCACGTGACCGATTTAAAAGTAACACAGGATAAGGATTCTAATCAAAACAATAGCGAGAAGGGAAACCATGACTCTATGGAAGATGCTATTTCATTTTTGTAATTTGCTACACCAGATCAACGTGAGGATATATTTAAAAAAAAAACCGAAAAAACATTTAACATAAGAAATATGAAGCGCCACAATCTAGCTACATTATTTCCTCGTTTTCTTGATACAGAGGGATTGGTATAATTTTCTCATTATATTTATGCCTATGTAGTGTTTTTTACATTTAGTAGTGTTTTAGATTGCAGTAGAATTTCCACAACTGCCGACAACTCATTTGTAGATACATTCCCAAAGTATGTTACCGCTATACGAAATGTGTACATGGTCACAGTAACAAAACCGGATCCAACATTAGTACGAGATTCAGTGGACAGTAGCGATGGTAAGAAGCCGTATTTACAAATGCAATCTAATCCTGCAAATATGTAATACATTGTAACATTAGAAATTATCGTCTGGACAAATATGTAATTATTAAGAGTAAATATTGTAGGCAACAGAATTATTTCAATTTGAAAATGGATAAGCGGTGTATTGGTAAAAAAGCCCGATAAAAACATTTGAAAATAAGTACCTACGTATACCAAAATGATTTGTTTCAATAACGTCAGTATTCGGTATACCTACATTATACATAGACAGATAAGCGATGACAATATAGACAATAATAACTGTTCTTATTTTCCTATTATAGAATGGGATGCCAACACAAAAGCAATTATAACATTGGCACGTCTACTTCCACCAAAATCATCGAAAAAATCTAAAAAGAAGAGGGCAGCGAATGCAGTTAATAAATTAATTGTTTTCCAATTTTCGCAAGTGCGGAAACTAGACCGTCCAACCAACCGTTTATCTTGGCTGTAGGAACCAGTAGAGTTGCCATAAGTTCATATTTTATTGTTTGATACTCACATAATTCCTTCACCAAAAGCTGATATATTAACGGCCTTTGATTGCTTATTTCAAATATATTTTGTTGTTGATCTTCAGTTTGACAAGTCACTTATTTTTTGTCCAATTGGTACAGTTGCGGAAACATAAACCGGGACAAGTTCTGTAGGGTCATTTTTTACTATTTGAACGTTGTAATGTTGCCTTCCTGATTATTTATGAAATGCTTTCTATTATGTGTCAATTAACAAAGACGAACAGGTTAATGCAGTACAAGAAGCTTGGGATAGCATCGAAAATGAATTTATTCAGACAATTTAATTTCGGCAAAAAATTTGTGTCCCGCTTTTTATTTCCGCAGCTGTACAAATTCAATTTTATAAATTCAATGTGGAAAGTATTCCACTAACAAGTAGAATGAGAGACATACGCACAAAAATTTAAAATCATAGGCACAAAAATTTATATTCAGTTTGAGAGTTTGAAAAATGCTGAAGGATAAATATTCCGAATTTATTTTATTTTTAAATGTTACAAATTAAGTTCTAATATTTTTTATTATTGATTCAAATTAATTAAGGTACGAATATGTACCGGGAGATCGAGAAAGGTTGTCCGAAAAAAACTACTTTCTACAGCGAGTATATCAATATTTACATCCTCCAACTGTCATCATAGACATCTG
Source organism: Agriotes lineatus (assembly GCA_940337035.1). NCBI lineage: Eukaryota > Metazoa > Arthropoda > Insecta > Coleoptera > Elateridae > Agriotes > Agriotes lineatus. The sequence continues at coordinate 191,634 of CALNHX010001846.1, read as the reverse complement.
CTGTCATGTATGAAATGAATTTAGCAATTTAATGGTAGATTCAAAATAGGAAAACCATTATGACAATAAGAAGTTATTTGCAATCAGTTTTTAATTAAGGTTAATAATTAGAATATTAAATTTTACAAAATTAAATTATACTCTAATCAGTAATTATTACAGTTCATGTTCGAAATGAGCCCCATTATTGTTGATACAGCACTGAACTCTTCTTTTCATGCTGTTAAAACATTTTGTAGCTGTTGCACAGTTATATTTGCAGTAGCGGCAGTAATTGCATCCTTCAGTTGCTCAAGTGTGTGCATGGGGTCTGATAGATCGTGTTCTTTAAATGTCCAAATAGAAAATAATCCAGGGCTGTCAAATCGGGTGACCGTGGAGGAAATGCAATGATACGATCATCATAAAATTGTTGTAAATGTTGACGTGTTCGAAGGGCTGCATGTGCAGGTGCACAATCATGCTGAAAATATCCCTGACGTAACTCATCATCGTGAAGTTCATTAATAAATCTCTCTAGAATTGTGATGTAGCGGTCAGCTGTTACGGTATCTTCAAAAAACACAGGGCCAATTATGCGTCTCCTTGACATAGGAATCCAAACGCAATCCAGCATTTCATCGTTATTTAAACTTCGGTTAAACCAATTGCAGTACTGCACACGCTTTTCATAATCAGGACGAAGTAATTCTTGCATTACTGAAACTTTATATGGGTGTAAATGCAGTTTTCGTCTTACTGCCTTTTGACACGTTCCATAGCTTAACCCTGCAATTACAAATTAAAATAATTTTTTTATACAAAAATTTATAGGATAAAAAATACACACCTGTTTGTTGCGCTAACTGTCGTAATGGTTTTTTAGGGCTGTGTAAGATGCGTGCCTGTATATCCTCTAATGTGTCCTGAGTTAAAACGGTTGGTCTTCCAGGAGATTTTCCTGCATCAACACTACCCGTTGTTTGGAAACGATGTACGATACGCTTTACATGCCTGCTCAGATTATCGTAATCAAAGTCGACGTCAGGGAACCGATTAACGAATTCATTTACACATAAATTTCCTGAATATTTCCATTCACCATTATCCTCATTGCGTTGGCCATTGCGGAAATAAGATTCAATAATAAACGTGTTGTGTTCAAGGGTATACATAACCTAAAATTTACAAAGAAACGTAAACACACAGTACAAGTGAGAACATCTGTCAACAGCAGTGTGGCTAATATCACACTAGAAAGAAATATTGATAACTACTTGGAAGGTAGTTTTTTTTGGACAACCTTTCTCGATCTCCCGGTATATACTGTACGTAGTTATGTACTATTCTTATACATTTCACACATTTTATGCGAGTATTTACAATGTACTTTTTTAAAATTTATAAATATTCCGCATAAATATGTACCGTACGTTGTTCTATAACAAATAAATAATATTCGTTACAAATTTATGGCATATTTCAAAAAAATTGAAAATTCGGTAACTCAACTTTCGATAACGATTTCGAGTTAAAGACGTGGGACGGTATATTCATTAATTAGTTCAATTTTGAACGTTGATGTTCGATGTTGTGTACATGACAGGTTCAGTGGAAGAGCAATGCTCAGGTAACAGAGTATTTGAATACTTATATATGGGTAATTGTCACATATTGGGACAATTTAAGTCCGCGGTGATTATTAAACACAGGTGTAATCATTTTTGGTTTTTGCAAGTTGTTGAATATTCTCTCTAATGATAATTTACATCAATTCACTGTTAAAATCTATTAATGTTTAAAATTTGAAAATTTACTGTGAATTTTCCCCCTTAAATGTCATTTCGGTAATTGTCCCAAACCCTGAAAATTAAATATGATCATTAATTTTCTCCTAAACATGAACCATATTTGCATCTGTAGATGCCTAAATCTACGCGTAATTGATAGTACAACATCAAAACCTACAACAAAGCCTTAATATACTATTAAAAAGTTATCAGAGTAAGCTTACTTCTTTGTCCAAAGCTTTTGTGTCATTTCGGTAATATCATGCCAAAGTAGATGCACCTTGGAAAACTTAATCTTGATCCAATTCAGTACATGGTTTGCTAGTAGCCGGCAGTGTTGTTGTGTTTCTGCTATAGGTAAGTTTTCCCAATTGCATGCCTTTTTAAAAATATTTGACAATATACAGGCTTATGTCAGACCGTATGTTTATTAGTAGTAATTTCGGTAACAGCTTTTTCTCATTTCATATTACATGACGATAAAATTTTATGATGCCAAAAAACGCTCCAAATCATAACGAACATAACCTCACTTACAGTCCAAGGTAAATGATATCAAAGGTGATCTCACTTGCCTTTTGCTTTGGGTGTGTCATTTCGGTAATGGTCATTTCGGTAATCATGTGTATTACCGAAATGACCATTACATTACCGAAATGATCTGAAGTCCATTTCTTTGTAGATTTTGACATGTGGATTTGGCAAAATGACAAAAACTAGTCAGAAGTTGAAAAATATACAAAATCGGGAGAGGGTTAGAAAATTTCGTGCGAAAATGTCGCAAGAGAACTTAGATGAAAAAAGGCGAAGAGATAGAGAACGATACAAGAAAAAGAAAGAGCAAGGGTTGATAAAAAGTGTAAAAGATTGTAGTGAAAGGGAAAAGCGCAAAAAGAGGGCAGATTGGAGGCAAGCAACTGCGAAGTATAGAGAAAGAAAAATGTTGATTGCAGAGGCTGAAAATGCGATAAACTCAAATACACCCCCAGCCTCGGATGATGAAAGAGAAATATTAAATGTTGCAAGTTTGTTAAGCCATTCCAGACGAATGAGTGGTCGAAGGAAGGTGAGGCGAGATCGAGCAAAAGCGTATAGAAAGCTCCATATTGCGGAAAGTAAAATTCAAGCATTAAAAAGAACTGTTGAAAAGTACCGAAAACGACTGTATAGGCTTAATACTCCAAAATCCTCGAAAACCAAAATGTCTCCATTCACAAAAATCAAAGAACTGACTAAAGGTTATAATGTACCGAAGGAGGTTAAGAAACGTTTATTGTTTGGACAAGTCCTTGAAGAACAGTTGGTAGATAATTTAAAACATGTAAATAATAAAAAGGATGAGCAGGTGATCAGAAAGGTAGTCAGCGGAAATATGTTTCGAAAGTATCGCTTGATTGGGGAAGCACGAAGGATTATTAGCTACAAAATGAACAGAAAATTTCAAGGAAATACGAATTTTTCTCAGTATGAAAGAAAAAAGAGACACCATACTTTGACAGAAAATTTAAGGAAGAAAGTTATGATTTTTCTAGAGCAGGATGAGAGTTCTGAAATGCGTCCAGGCAAGAAAGATTACATAAGAAAAAATAAAATACGAAAACAGAAAAGAATTCTATTGCACTCAATGAAGCGGTTATATAAAAAATTCCTAAATGAAACAAATCAGAAAATATCATTGAAGACATTTTGTCGTTTAAAGCCGTTCTGGATTGTTCGCCCTAAATGGTCTGACAGACAAACCTGTGGCTGTATTAAACATTCAAATTTTCAGCTGATATTAAATACTTTGTACTCTAATAAAGTAATTAAAAGTAAAAATATAGAAACAGTAATGAGAGAACACGTTTGCCATATTAAAAGTATAAAATGTATGTTTTCAATTTGTGCTAAATGTAAGAACAAGGCTTTGGTCAGTCAATTAGGACAAAGTTTCCTAAATACAGCAGTTGCATTTTTCCAGTGGGAAAATATATCGGAGAAAAGGGTAATCAAAGGTAGAGAGAGGGTAATAAAGAGGATGACTAAGTCAAGGAAGGTGACAACACTGTGTAATTTAGTAACACTTTTTAACAGAGAATTAAAATTGTTCAAGAAGCACTACTTTACTATGACCCACCAAATGCAACAGATGCAAAATTGCAAGCGAGACATAAAGTGTGGATGAACTTGTCATACACATGGATTTTTCTGAGAACTATGTTCTCAAATATTCTTCAGAGGTCCAGTCAATGCACTTTGGTGCCTCAAAAAAACAGATATCATTGCACACAGGATTGTATTATCGGAGAAACCAAAAAGAAGTCGCTAATGTTAAAGGAGTTGGTTTTTGCTCAGTTAGCGAAAATCTTGACCACCAAGCACACGCCATTTGGATTCATATGAAACACATTTTAGAAAAATTGTCACTTAATTTTTCGAACACTAAAGCTATTCATTTCTTCTCTGATGGCCCGACTTCCCAATACAGAAACCGCATTAATATGTATCTACTGCTGACAAAAGTACCACATTTATTTCAGCATTTAAAATATATCACTTGGAATTTTAGTGCTAGTGGCCATGGTAAAGGGCCGATGGATGGCATTGGTGGCGCATTAAAAAGAAATGCAGACCATTTAGTCTTGCATGGTATAGATATTGATTCTGCCAGTTGTTTCGTAGAACAGATGAAGGAAAGCAAGGTAGAAGTTTGGGAGGTGCCAGTCAGTGAAATCGAGAAGGCAAAATTGGAATTACCATCAAATATTCGACCCATTCCTTCAATAATGGACGTCCATCAAATTACTTGGGCAAGAGAAAAACACAGTCATATTTTTTTGAGGCAAGTCAGCTGTTTTGAATGTAGTTTTGGTGAGAAATGTTCTCATTTTTCAGGGCATAAATCCAGTGTTGAGTTTTTACCGGAAATATGTATCCTTTTAAACAACCTTTTTCTAACATACTCTTCACTGTTAAAAATTTTTCTTAACAATCCTTTAGCTATTCTACCTAGTGGAACTTCTAGTGGAGAATTTAAGCAAAAAGATAACTCTCGTCATACACGCATCGATTGTATCCTTTTTCAAATTGTATTTGCCTATTGTAAGTAGTTAATATTCTTTCCAATACTCTTGAAAGACAAACATTACTTTTGAGGAAGAAAGCAGGGTGCTGTGACCTCATATTGTGAAGAAAGTTATTTGTCCCAATAATATAGATTTGCGTAAACAATCCTTAACAATATTATGTAGATAACTCAAGTGCTGAAGGCATTGCAAATGAAAATGTGAAAAAAATTCACATTTTGTCCAACATACAACTTTCACAATCAGTGGACAAGCCTTTGGAACATACCCCAAAATTAGAAAACAAGACGACCCCATCTGGTATCTGCTTTATATGCACATTCAATTTTTGTCAAGAAAATGTAGGAATTCAGTGTTTGCGCTGTAAAAGGGCTTACCATATGAAATGTGCAATACGCCACAAACTACCTATTGAAAACCAGCATTTATTGTGCGTAAAATGTAAGAAAGAGTTATTGAATTGAAATGCTGAGCTCCAAAAAATACTATTATGTTAATAGAAAATATGTTCCTTTATTACAAAAGTTTATTTAGAAAAAAAGTAGTTTTAAATGTTTTCTTTTGTGTTTTCAGTAGAGGTTATTATTTGTTTCCATTTCCACTAATAAATTTTTATATATTTATATTCTACGTTTGTATTTGAAAAGTTAAAAATACAATATTAGCAAACTCTTTTCCTACCTTATTTATAGCCTTGTTATCTTCCCAATTCAACAACATATGTAGTAGGAACACGGTTGCTGGAATATTTTGCTTGGTTACCGAAATGATATCTTGCATTACAGAAATGACATTCTGCATTACCGAAATGATATTAACATTACCGACATGACAATTGGAAAATTCAAGATAAATTGAACAAAAATGAAGATCAAACGCTGCTGCTACCAGTTACAAGCTAAATATGTCTATTTGCAATAATTGATTAGGTTTTTCTCAAAAAATCGGTTTTTTTATTTCAAAATTTTATCTTCCCATTATTGTCCCAGTATATGACAATGACCCATCTACAGTGTGTCTCACTAGGGTGGTTCTAATTTTGCAACCCCGGAATTTTGTTAGTCGCACCCCCTACATTCGTTCCAATGCCAAAAAAACTAACTCATAAAAATTTTTAGCCCAATCGAACAATACTAACACGTGCCACCGAGCGTTGGAAGTTTCCGAATTGCAGATTTTAATTGAATTCACTTGTTATCAATTAATATCTGACGAACCGGAAGTGCTATCGAAATTTTGATAATAACATAAATAAAAGGAAATTTTATTTTCTACAATTGTAGTTATATGCAATTTGTCCGCAAACCTACCAGATGTTAAAAAAATGCGTCAAGTGTTAGAAAAACGTAATAATTCGATTTTTTTTTCTTTCTATTTTTAATTTGAAAACGTAGAAGTATTACAATTTTGAAGTAAATTGCAATCCATTATTCAATTTTAGGCAATTTTTGATAATACAAGTAAATAGATCTTATGATATATAAATGTTTGAAATTCAATAATATTTTTTTTTGACCTATTTTAAGTATATTGAAATATTTTTAGAATCAGTTATTTAAAAAAAACGAGTCAAACTGTCGAACACAGTTTCTTTGTTTGTCAATACAAACCAGATGTTTAGAGGGAGGATTTAAAATTTTAAAGCATAAAATGGCCTCAACGTCAAAGGTTCTTCGTGAAAAAGACTAAGCACTTTTAATAGGAAATGATGCACATTAAATTATTGGTAGTAAATTGCTCTCAAACGAACAAGTTTTACAAGTACTTTTTTTAATATGCGAATAGTTAAAGTGAATTTACATAAAAGTTCAAAATTAATTATTCAAGGAATAGTGTTTTGGTAAAAATCAGGGATTCCAGCTAAGGAAAAACATCATTATGTACAAAAGCTGGAATTATTATACTCTGAATGAAGGAGTCTGCTAAAACAAGGAAATAAAGAACGGATTCATAAAAGGAAGGAATAACAATTTTATGAAAAATTTGACGACCTGTTCGATGTCGCACATGCGAACGCTCTAGAATTAATAGATGTAGAAGATAAACAGTTTTTGTCTCTTCAAAGGCAAAAAGGGTAGTATGCTTGGTATTGATATCAGGTTACATCAACAAGAGAAGAGAACTGAATAACGACTGGAAAGAGAAGATGCAAGAAGAAAATGAACTTACGAAGAAATGGAAAATTTAAGTAAGTATATGTAATTGTTTGCTTCACGTCACAAATGATATTGCGGAAAGAAGTATTAAACTGGTCGAAAAATATAATAGCTTAATTACCAAGAAAGAGGACCAAAAACAGTACTTGCTACAAGTTGTTAGTGATTATCGGCGTCAATATCCGGATTCCAGTAAAGTTTCCTTAGAAAAAAAAAGTAATTATTGTGATATGCATTTAATTATTTTACATATAGGTAACTTGGTATGTCTGTTTTATTCTTAAGTTTGTAAATAAAATTCTTTCAATTTATGTAACTTCAGTAATTATTTAATATTGTTCGTTTTATTTAATTTGCAAATAAATATATTTGCTTAATTATATTATATTTTTAGTTATTAATATAAAAAAGCAATTTTTCAAGAATTTTTACCTTTTTTTAATACTTAACGCATATTTTTTAAATTCCAACAAGTTTACAAAAAAAATGCATATAACTAAATTAGTAGCAAATTAAATTTTCTTTTATTTATGTCATTATCAAAATTTCGATACGACTTAATGTTCGCGAGATATTAATTGATAATAAGTGAATTAAGTTAAAATCTGCAATTTGGAAACTTCCGGGGCTCGGTGGCACGTGTTAATATTATTCGATTGGGTTCAAATTTTGTATAAGTTTGTTTTTTCGGCATTACAACGACTTTAGGGGGTGCGACCAAAAAAATTCGAAAAAGTTTTTTCCACTAAGTATAACGTAGAACCACCCTAGTGTCTCACTTTAGACTGCACCACCCCAGTATTTTTTGTATAAATTATCGATTTAAAAAATCTCTTTGTTCTGAATATACCCCTCACTAAATTGTACTTTTAGGGTATGCTACTTTCCCTTCACGGTGAAATGTTAGCCTACTACGATTTAAAATAAACAGCAAAATTTGAGAAGTCGTAGTAGGGATTTATTATCAAAAAGAAGAAAAATAAGTTGTTCAGAATCTTTCAAATAAGCTAAACCCAAAATTTCATTAAAACAAAAATTTTTGAAAATCTCAAAAAATTACCAAGTTCAGAAAATTCAAATAATGATCTTACAAGTTTGCCATATTTTTTATTTATTCTTTTAATTCAATACAATAACAAAAAAAGATGCTTAAATTACTTAAGTAATAGTACTTACTACTTACAACTAAATCACCATTAGCACGTCTACATTTTTCTATTCGTTTTCTGTTGTTTCCGGCAAGAAAGGTTGAAAGTACCGTTATTTAAACAATTAAGCATCGTTTTTGTTATTGTATTGAATTAAAAGAATAAAATAAAAAATTATGGCAAACTTGTAAGATTATTATTTGAATTTTCTGAACTTGGGATTTTTTGCGATTTTCAAAAAATTTTGTTTTAATGAAATTTTGGATTTAGCTTATTTGAAAGATTCTGAACAACTTGTTTTTCTTCTTTTTGATAAACAATCCCTAATACAACTTCTCCAATTTTCCTGTTTATTTTAAATCGCAGTAGGCTAGCATTTCACCGTGAAGGGAAAGCAGAATACCCTTAAAGTACAATTTAGTGTGGGGTATATTCCGAACATTTTTCTTTAACATCGATAATATATAAAAAAAAATACTGAGGTTGTGCCGTCTAAAGTGAGACAGTGTATGTATACAGGATACAGAGTTTCATTAAAAATTTGAAAGCTGTTCTCCCTTCCTGCTTCGATAGTCAAAATAAGTTTTCCAGTTTCGAACAACAGAACTCATACCATTGAAGTTATCTAGGAACAAGTATTATTTTTACAATATAAAATCAATTAAGGCGTTCCAGAATTTTTGTTGCACGTTGTATGTACGAGTATATCCCAAAATACTAACAACCGAACTGCAAAATCGCAGCTGTGGAGTAAATTTACTGTTTAGGTGTAAGTTATTGGTCTGCAGAAACCATATATCTTATATATGGCAGAAACCTACAACACGTGTGGAAGTTGAACGAACACTTGTGGCACAGGTGTGTAGAGATAAGAAAGGTGGCAGACGGGTTATATAAGGAATTTTGTTTTTCTTTTAAATTTATGAAAATTGAATTTTTAAGGACACCAAACTACCAATAATCCACATTGCCTCACTTAGGGGATCTACATACAGAGTGTCCGGGAAAATGTGGGAAATCTCCCAGATATTAAAAAAACACGTGAAAAGAATACTACAAGTTCATATGAACTTTTTTCGGCTAGGCCTCCTCTTCGGAGATATGGGCTCCCAAAGAGCTCCAATGGAATCAAGTTTCTTACACATAAATATTGAACCACCAGGTATATTCCAATTTTGTTTTAATATGATGTATACCAGGTAAGACCCTTCAATTACTCTCCAAGAAAGTGTTGTGAACTACTCACAGCTGCAGGGACGGACTAGCTCTGACACTCATGACCCCATTTTTTTACGCCCTGTATGATAAGAACTTTGGACAACGTTTTTTACATACCTTTAACTATTGACTAAAAATTAAGTACTACTCTTCATTCATGTCGCTAATCTTAACAGTTTTCGAAAAAAACGTCATTTTATTTACACTGTTAGTCCCGTAACTTCTGTCGGGTTGAATATGAAAAAGGGGAATTTTCTCCTGCCCTGACATCAGCACAGTTTTCGAAAAAAACGTCATTTTATTTACACTGTTAGTCCCGTAACTTCTGTCGGGTTGAATATGAAAAAGGGGAATTTTCTCCTGCCCTGACATCAACATAGTTTTAGTGTTTCCATGAAATTATAAAAAACCACTATAAGAGACAACAGGATTTTATTTATTTAAACAAAACCACCGCATGATATTACAACAAAAAATAGCAAATCATAGCAAAACTGTTCAAACAAGCCACCGTTTACTGCTAGACAATGGCCGAACCTGTCGTAAAACTGCCAACATTTGCTAGTTGATATTGAGATACAGCAAGCGCTCGATAACGTAAACACCAGACAATGAAAACATCGCGCTAATCTAAACACAAAATTCATACTATAGGATCAAACAGAACGCCCGATAACGTAAACAACCTGTACAGTTCGATAGGTCAACAGTTCTTGGCGACGGTTCGTCGCCGATTTATGAAAGGGATTCCCCTCTGCGACACAGTTGAGTCGATCGCATGGGTGCTTTTATCATATATATAACACACATATATTGCTGGTAGGGCCTGGAAACTTCAGAAAACATTACGGCGCCGACATAGTCTCACTTAGAGTATAACGCGTCTCGTGCGCATGCGTGAGAATTCGACCACCGCCTTTAGAAGCGAATTTTAAACTTGACCACTTCCCCATTGGGCGGACGACGCCGCCGCGCTTGCGCACAGCTCACCGTATACATGAAGGAGTTGGTTGTGTGTCTCACTTCATCGGTGAGTTTCCCACTCATAGCCGTTAGCAATATAGTAAGTATTAGATATATGGCTTTTATGATGCGTTTGCATTTTATTTTGATCATTGTTGAACATAGGCGCAAATGTATGCAGAATAAAATAGCAGCTTATTTTTCTTCTCATTAAAAATGTGGATTACTTATCGATGTCATGTTTTGTTTTTTATTGTGTTATTAAACATTTCTTTTAATAATGTGTTTAGTAATAAAATCACGCTCGCCAATGTAAACATTTCGACAATGTGAACACACTTGGTTTGAATTAGTTCACGTTATCGAGCGTCTGCTGTATTTTATCACACTCGGCTTGAATACAATTTGAAAGTAATTATTACACTTACCATCCGTGGCGGCTCCATATAAGGAGTACCCAAGGAGTCATGGCTTTCGCACAAGCCAGTCATTCAAGATTTTTTTTATTCTGCAACTTTTTTGTGTGTTTAATTGTCATCATTGTTCTCATTTTAAAGCTTAGCTTTTTCTACAGTTAATAGACCGCCGCGTGGTTCAGCGGAAAAAGATAGGTGGAAAGAAAAAAATATTTTATCTACGACCACTACTAAAAGTAGGCTTTTTAGCGCTAGCTTATTTCACTAAAAGTGACGTTTTATAGGTTACCGTGGTTAAAGAAATCAGCTGTTTACTTTTAGCTCTACTGCTAAAAGTGAAGTGAGGTTATAAAACTACAATTTCGAACTGGAAGTGAAGTTGTAAAGTTATTCTAGTTGCTTCTTGCGTTACAGGTAAAGTGTTTTTGAAATAATTAAAGCGTTATGTAATGAATACACTCAGATGTGGAGTATTAATAATTACATTTCGCAACTGACCTTGATAGCACTGGATTCGCAAACATTCGCCCGCGCATGGTCTACTAGTTATTATGATATAAATTAGAAGTGTCGTAGATGCAAACATTTGTTAAATCGATATTTATGGATTAATAACGGTAAAATTAAGGTCGTAGATAAAATATTGTATGCAATGCGTGCTAAAAGTCGTTTATGCACGAGCCTTTGGCTTCGTTTCATAATTTTCATGTCTCGTGCATAAACGTGGACTTTTAGCAATTGTTGCATAAATAGCTATTAACTTTCAATAGGAGGAGCCACGTCCGCGTCCCCGCAAACTCAGCCACAAGCAGGCGCAGTCCGACTTGAACGCTGCGATAACGGGCGCGTGAGAAGTTTTTGATTACTAGATAACGGATTTTATGCATATTCTATAATTTATGCATTATCGTAAGATACTATAAAAAATGTACACGAATTGAAACTTACAGTAAATTGACACTAATTAATGCATTTCTTGCCTATTTTAGCAGTCGTGTGCACATTACAGCATAATTGTGTAACGTTTTGGCGAAAATTGCCTAGGATTGCTTTCAGCTATTCGGAATGTAAAATATAAACGGAAATTGTTATTTACTGACAATCTTCGAAGAAAACGAGTAAATTAGTTTCTTAGAGTGACCAAAATATATATAAATCAATTTATATTGCATACATACCGCAAATGACAAGCTTTTGCTTTCGACACGGTTTATGCTAACCCAATTTGAAATGCAAGGAATCGCTATGAATATTTGCGGCACTTGGCATCGATTTAAACAACTTTGATAGTAAAACTAAGAAGTGCTCAAATTTTCGAAAAATTTAATGCAGTGACAAAGAAAAGCCGTTCTTAATATCTTAAATAATATAAGCCACATTTAGAATGGAAAATTTGTAAAAGACCTTGGTGTGCAGCTTCGAATGTTATTGCAAAATTTGCAAATGCTCCTTGTACATCTAAACACGTTCAAAGATCGTTTACAATATTTGAGTATATGTTTTCAAACAGAAGACTTTTTAAATAAATTAATGCTCAATTCGGATGTAAATTATTATGAGAATTTTGACAATGGGTAAAACGTTAACTACATGTTCTCCCTTTCTAAAATATTATTATAGGACATGATTAATAGACCATTAATTAAAACGTTCTTAAATTAAAGAAAAAAAAAGTGAGATGGAATATGCACATGCATATTTCTAAAATTGTCTGCATATTTCTAAAATTTTCTGCGTATTTTTGGCATATATTTACAAAATAGGGTGCAATTTTTGTCTTCTAAATGAACTCGTTACGTATTGCCCTCAAATAAGTCTTCCTAACATAACAGCAATTCCTTCAACTTTTGATATAATCAGTGAAATATTTTATAATTCCGAAATCCATTCTTAAATTTCCATATCGAGTATATATTTTTGAAATAAGTAAATTGCTATTTAAATATTGCATGAGCAAAAAGAAAGTTAATCCAGGGTGCCTTTGGTGTTTATTATAAAACACCACAAAATATTAAGCTGCCATTTGACATTTATTCCAATGTGAGGGTGATGATGATCTTCTGCAGGCTTTGGAAACATTTTCGTTACGTTTATTAGGGAAGTATTGATCACAATGCGATATTAGCCATTGTCCATAGAATATTCAGCGACTATGATTAGGTGTAATTTTCAGGTGATATAATACACATGACTTCCAAGTTCCAAAGGAATCTTTCGTGAATTTTCCTTTTGCTCAGATATATCGTACATCAACTGTGAACGTCCTCGGCTGATGAAAGTCCATGGTTTTAAAAGATCGCAATTGTCATATGCTAATTGTTTTAACGTTGCAAGACACAGGCACGCGAATTTCGAAAACGATGCACCTCTTGTCAGTAATAAGCAAATACAGCTTTTCTCATAGTGGTTTAAATATATGTGTGATAGATCCGGAATACATAAATCTATTAGTATAAATGGCTGACAATGATGATCTTACAAGTGCTCTCAATGTATTCTATCTACATTACCCTAAATTTTAATTACTGTTTATGTTTTGTTTATTTATGACCTTTTGTTAATGCAATGGTTACTTGATTACACTAAATGTGCAGCGTCGAATTAAGTATGTTGGCCACAAAAAAAATTCTAAATCACTACAAGCCTGAATCAGTAATTTTAACTTAACACTACGTAGGCTTGTAGAGATTTAGAAAATATTTTTTGTGGCTAAACCGTTTACCCAACTAAAATTTTTTAAGAGAGTGAATAGCTTCTAAATTACAGTAACTATCCAGAAAAAAAATTGGTAGTGATTATACAGGGGGTTAAAACATTTAAAAAAGCTAGTCGCTTTAAATAATTGGGGACCTGAGTTCGAAGGAATAATGGGTAATAATGCGGTTGTCCAATGCGTGATGCTCACCACATCACCACGTGTCATGAATTTGACAGGCGACAGTCAGGTGTGAGAGCGAGGATATGGAAGCTCTGACCTTCCGCCTTGCAGGCCAAGCTCCTTCACGAGGTGTTAGTGCCTCACCATTATTATTATTAATAATCTTTAAAGCCCTCTAGCGGCTAAACTAAGCAACTTTGTATATAGGTAAGTTGAGTTAAATCATCATATCTTGAGCCAAGGATTCCCCCTAGGAATTTTTCTGTCGACTTCCCTAACACCCTGTAGAAATTATAATAATGCAGAAATTACTCGCTAACAGACATGGCTGACTCCTCAACTGACTCGGAGTCAGTATCCAGGCAGTTTATGTCGCCCATGTCACTGTCTGATGACCCTGATGAATCGCTAACGTAACTTGATTCGTCGATCAAGACGCGTGCATACGCTTTGCTGTTCTGTGAGTAATACGTAATACGAGTAGGCAGTACTTATAAAATGTTACTGTTATTTATTAAACATTTGTCTAGTCGGTGCTGTAGTTTTCTTGAACTTGAAAGTGCATGTAAAACCAAAATAAGTTTAAACTTTGTCGTTTGCTTACATGCCGCCAACCATACCTACCAAAACGTGCCGCCAATTACAAAAATGAATAAAAAACAAAAAAAAACCGGTTTTTTTTCTGGTTTTTTTTCTAGGTTTTTTATTCGATTTAAAAAAAACGCGTTTTTTTACATCACTAGGCACCATACATAATAGCGACCCTGTATAATGCTTTCAAGGTCATTGTCATTAAGTAAGAAACAACTTCCGGGATTGGACCGTGTCATTATTGAGGTCCAAGAACTCAACGTTTCGCCCACTTTCGTAAGGGGCTTCATCGGGAGGAAAAGCAAAAGAGCACGGTAACTCAACGTGTAAACCCCGCTAGATGCGAAACTGCAACGCCACTGGCGTGGTTTACACGTTGAGTTACCGTACTCATATGCGTTTCCTCCTGATGAAGCCCCTTACGAAAGTGGGCGACCTCAATAATGACACGGTTCAATCTCTGAAGTCGTTTGTTACTCAGTGTTGTTATTTGAAGCATGTTTCTGGAATTGCAAATGTTTCCATTCGATCGTTTATAAAATTTATGTGTACCATTCCTCTAAACTAAGGCCTGGTTGTTTCACCTATACAGGGTGATCTACAAGGTCGGGTACAAACTTCGACAGATGATTGCTGATGATTTCGTTAAGTAAAAAACTGTATATGACCTTATGTCGTTAAACGATTTCTTTAAGATAACACAGCTACTTGAAGTTCACACTGGGGAAAAACCACTTGCTGTTTGATCGTTTGTTATAGACAATGTCTAGGCATGCTGAGTACCAGGTACCTTAGACACCGACTGCTGTGTCCATATGGGCAAAGTGCTACTTAGAATTTTGCGAAGACTAGTTCTAATCCTAGCAAGGGATCTTTTACATGCTACATATCGTTAACCTAGGCATATTAAACAAAATTTTAAAGGAAACTTCAAAAAAATGCCCTGATTTTTGGCAGAAAAGTTTCTTAGTCTCTAGGGTGCCGGCCTCTTAGTTTTTTGGAGCAAAAATCAGAAGAAACCGCGTGTTATTAGAAGTTGTTCATAATGTAAAACTATAGCCTGCTGTAAAATTTCGGAAATATTGGCCTACTTATAAAACCGTGTGTATGAGGTGAAACATTTTTACAATTTTTCCAATAAACACTGTTTTATTCGATCTTTCTGAAACTTTGCGTGGCGCCATTTTTAGATTCTGAACAACTTTTCTTAATCATGTTTTCCGTGTTCAAAACAAAAACGGTACTTTACTTGAACAACGGAATAACTACTGCCAAGCCCTCATTGATACGGCGGCGGCACCCTAGAGGCAGAGACTTTTAAAGGGTCACTCCTCGAGTACTCAGGAACATTTGTACCAAAAATCAGGATTTTTTAAGGTAGATATCTATTATGCCTTGGCTACGTAGTAACACGGCTTTACATCACTTCTGAAGAGGGTTTAATCCGCATTTTAATTTTTAAAAACCTAACCGGGGCCAGGAATTAATTGAACTCGCGACCTTATATCATTAGTCAAAATGCTTAACCACTGCGCTACCGACCCCGGCGCGTTTGATGTTTAATTTCTAAATTAAACAAAATATCTAAATTAAAAGCAGCAGTAGCCATGATCTAAAACAAAATACTTGTCAGCTAGTTGTCAGTTTTATTCGCCCTACGAAACTTCAAATCTTCAAATCATGCATTTCACAACACAGGAGTAGGTACACCGATATTGTCTTCGTATATAGATTGTGCAATGGTATCGCACGACAAGCAGCAGAAGATTATCAGAAAAGATACCCAAACAGGCGTCACCCGGATCATAAGAGTATTTACCAACTCTTTTCCGAGACTTAGAAACGCCGTCAACCCTGTTCCACAGAGGAAATGTGCTCCCTCGTGAAGTGAGAATGCAAAACGAAGAAGATGTTATTGATGCTGTTCTTAATAATCCTAGCACAAGCACCCGGCGTGTATCAAGATATTTACAACTTTCACAATATTAACTTAATAGAACACGTGCCCTTCAACATCGATCGGCACATGTTTTATCAGCACGATGGTGCACCGCCACATCGCGGAAGACAAGTGCCTAAATAATAATTTTTCCAACAGATGGATTGGTCAAGCTGGCCCCGTACAATGGCCCTCACGATCGCCAGACTTAAATCCATTGGATTTTTATTCATGGAAGCACGTGAAGCAGTAGGTGAACCACATTGAGGTTGTTACCACTCGTCAACAGTTATTGCAACAAGTTCTGGACACAGACATGAAATAAGAAATACTCCAGGCATCGTTTCGAGTTAAAGATTCACTTATCCGCGGATGTCAGGCATATATTCGAGCACAGGGTGGACATTTCGAACATCTGCTTGAAGCTGAATTAGTTTTACCTTTCTTTTTTTTATCGCAATTACCCTTTGTGTTTCTAGTTTTCATTTTGTATTGTTTTTGTTAATAAAAAGCTTTTATTTAATTTAATCATTAAATGGTTTTCTCCGGTGTGAACTTGAAGTAGCTATATTATCTTAAGGAAGCGGTTAACGACAAAGTTCATATACAATTTTTTACTTAAAATATCGTCAGCAATCATCTGTCGAAGTTTGTACCTGACTTGGTAGATCACCCTGTGATTTACAGAGAAAGCTGTATATTGCACAGGGTGTATTTAATCGGTCGTACAAAAGTGCATTACGATATTCTATGGCTAAAGCTAAAACCGAATTGTAAGATCCGTTTTGCATTTTAGGGATTATTTTACAAAATATAAGCAATTCAAGATTAGTAAAATTAATAACGCTACAGATGAAATGCACAGATCAATACACAGTTCAGTAAGATGTTCATAGGCACTGGCAGGCTGGGTAAAATAATATTGGCAATTTGACATTTGGGATTTAGGAATATAAATTTAAATTAGGTTATATACGTAACTCCAGATCGGCCAATCCGATAATTTTTACTAGTTAATAAATTTCGACGGCCATGAATTGGACGCTAAGTACCTGGCTTCCTTTAAGCCTAACCTTAAATTGGACGCTGTCGAAAGGATTAACATAACTGCCTCTTTCGTTAATGATATTCTAAGAATTTGCTATTAGAAATTTAGAAATGATGCGGTATAGTTTCAAGTATTTGCAAATAGTTTTTATTTTCCTATTTTCTGAGGTCGAAGTTAGTTGTGCCTCCATTCGCTTACCGCAGTTATGGAAATATCGAAAGTTATAAGTGAACTTGGAAAAGAAGTGCTGATTGTGATTGTGGGCTCTGCCAAATTTACAAAAGCCAAAGTGCTGCAAAGCGGTGAAACTTACTGGAGATGTGCTATACGTTCCTGTAAAGCAAAGGTTTTTACGATGGGCATAGAAGACCTTATTTCTCGTAGTGATTTGCAACATGATCACCCTAAAGGCACTAAAAAGTTAAATCGCCGAGTAATAAGCAACAGTGTGAAAAGAAAGGCAACAGAAGAGGCAACCGAAAGGCCTTCTAAAATAATATATTCCGTCTTGAAAAAACATAGTGAACAAATGAGTACGGTATCTGTTCGGGATATTTGTTACATTCGTAATAATTTGTATAATAGTAGACGAAAACTTCAACCACCACTACCAAAATCTACCGAAGACGTTGTGAATATTTCAACAATTAGACAAGAGGATTTTCTATTCGTGAACGATCAACAGTCAAAAATTGTTGTGTTTTCGTGCTTGACAAATATTCGCTATTTATGTAGTAGCGAAAAAATTTACTTGGATGGGACATTTCGTTACTGCGCACAACATTTTTTGCAATTATTTACCATCCACACGCTTGAAAATGGACACTACATTCCGTTGGCATTTTGTTTGCTTCCTGATAAACAACAAATAACTTAGGAAAGTGTTTTTATGTTACTAAAAAATAAGTGCGAGAGTATCGGCTTAAACTTCAAACCAAAAAAAAAAGTGGTGGCAGATTTTGAAAAGGCAATCCATAATGCAGTGCAGGCAGTATGGCAAGAATCACAATTAATTGGATGCCGCTTCCATCTCGGACAGGCTTGGTTTCGAAAAATACAGAAACTTGGACTAACGGCGGAATACAAAAACCAAGAAAGTGAAATAGGTAGGTGGCTCAAATACACGTTTGGCTTGCCTTTTTTATACCCCGCTGATGTTAGCGATTGCTTCGCTTATGATTTCGCGGAAATACAGCCTGAAGATGAGAAAGTGTCAAAATACGCAGACTATCTAGTGGACAATTATATCGGTGAAGAAGCCAGTTTTCCGCCGGAATTATGGGCAGAGTGCAGCGACAGCATCGAAAGAACCACAAACGCGTGCGAGTCTTTCCATTCTAGATTTAATTCTAATTTTTATTCGACCCACCCTAACATATTTGCGTTTATTGAAGTGCTAAAACAATTTCAAACCGATACATATGTTAAACTTCAAAGTTTAACAGAAAAAGTAAGAATTCGATACCCTGCGGTACGTTAGCGTACAGAACTGTTATGTACCAATATAAGCAGTTATAATTTAAAGGAAATTTCAAGATTTCATTTTGTGAAATGTGTTGCTCACATGTATTCTAATGCAAATAAGTAATTTTATTTGTAAATATATTTTATATTGGCTAATAGCCCATTTATGTATTCTACTGTAAATAAATAGGTACCTAGTAATTAGATTTATGAATATGCATTATTCTCACTTTTATAAAAACTTAAAATATGCTAAAAACAATAAAATATACAAACATCTTTTTAATTTTTTGTTTTGGGTGACCACCTTAAGATCACCACTTTGACACACAGGTAGCAGTGAGCAGCGTCGAATTTGTGGTAAGGATTACTAGCGTCCAATTTATGGCACCCCTAACAGGTATGCCATCCACAGTAAGGATTAACTAAATTCTTAGCGTCCAGTTTATGGGCGCCCATAAATTTGAACTTAAGTATTTTATAACTATTTTTGGAACAATTAAAGAACAATTTATTATGCTAGATGTTCAAAAGAGCTACCAAGTATTTTGCGGTTCTTAAAATTTCTGTTTGAACCTTGGATACAAACGAAATATAAAAATAAAACCCGAAATAACGAAAACTGACAAAAAAGTAAGAACAAAAATAATCGAAAATAAAAATGTATTTAACAACAGGATATTACATAGCAAAATAAAGTAACTATAAATAGTACCATACAAATTATTTAAAACGTGAAGTAAGTAGATACTAGATTATGTACAAATTATTTACATTTTGAGAAACACATCGACTTATCCAGTATGCGGCCACAAGTTTTTCTGTTGAAAATTGAAAAAGTAACAATTCATTTGATTAAATGATGCATAGACAAATTTTCTTTCTATAAATTTGTGCTATGCTATTATTAAGACTAATAAAACAAGTGCTGATTCTTACCTTTGACTGGCTTTTACCAGAAAAATACAGCAGATAATAAAAAATTGTTCTCAGGTGTTCGCTTTTCAGCCAAAAGAAAGCATCGACTCTAAAGAAAAGCTGAAATTCATCCTCAGATCAGATTATCACAGTTTACCTGTGTACGAGGATGTTGCAGAAAGGAGGAGCTGAAAGCTAACTTGATTGGTTGGCTGAATGAACAACCAACTGCTTTGGAGGAGGGCTCAGGAAACTTATGCAACGGTGGGATAAGTGCCTTAACCGAAATGGCGCGTATGTAGAAATTTAGTTGTGAGATGTCCCTACATTTTCTATACAATAATTGTTTCATGTTCATGATTGTTTTTTATTGGCTTTTAATTACCTGCACAGCAGATCAACATATTATACAGGGTGTTATGGAAATGAGTGCAAATATTTTAACCTGTGATAGAGCTCACCAAAATTAACAACTTTTCTATATATCGTTTTTCATTTAATCGCATATTTTTTCAATCATTTATCTCCCCTAAATTTGACGAGTCGCTTGGTAAGTAAATCTAAGTTAAAGGTGAACGACACAAGGTATAGTAAAAGTGCACAGTTCTTGCACAAAAAACATGCGGTCAATAACTTGCCTACTTCAATTGATACGTTGGTGACCAGATGTGACCGAAAGGTTTGATCAGTAACTATGCAATTTTTGTTGGTTTGCATATCAAAGAAGTGTTTTTTGTGTTTTGTGTGTTTAAATTAAAATATTATTCCATAGGCGGGTATGGATTTTTAGAGTACAGTTTTACTCTTTAATTTTAACTCAGTTTTGAGGGCGTTTTCGAAAAAATTATAAATGGAGAAGTTGTTCAGTTTAGCGAGTTCTATTACGGGTGAAAATATTTGTCCTCATTTCCATAACACCCTCTATACTACGCAAAAAAATTAAAAGGTCACTTTTAACAACTTACAACTTTCTTAGCAGAGTAACTTAAGATACATGTGTTAAATACGGTTTATACAGCTTTTTTTACCCTAACCTAGTATTAGCCCCAGTGTTAACTTAGCTTTAATGAAAAATCGGTGTTTAAACAGGAGTATTTTACGTTAGTAAATTTACGACAACGCATGCACAAATGTGTGTAAAACCGCGTTTTTTTATAAATTCATTTTTGAAAGCATTCTCCACAACCAGCTTATTTTTATAGTTTTTATATTTTTTGTCATATATCACAGGGAACTTAACTTCTCTACCAACTCTATTAGCTGTCAATCATTGAATTCATTAAACAAAAATTATTCTTATCTTTGTTATAATAACCTAGATGCCTCTGTACTGCCTTAAATATATTTGCAGATTATAGCTCACAATGATGCACTTTTAGCAATTACCTATGGCTCCTCTAAAAAAATATGGGTAGTATTGAAGGATTCAAATCAGTTACCGAAATGAACATAGAAGACGTGCGAAGAATGGTTCAGGACAATCGAGTCACGTATAAAATTATTAGGAGCACCTTGGGCATTGGCATGAATGCGATAAAAAAAAATTACATAATTACTGTGTAAGAAGTCTTACGTCAGTGGATACCACCCAGTTTCACAAAAACAATAGCGTGTGGAATGGTGTAAGAAAAGTCGTAAAAAAAAATATGATGATGGTAGGTTTAGAACACTTTACAGTCAGAACTGGTGACAAAAGCTCGATATATGTTTTTGAACCCGAATCAAGTGTCAAATGCACAATGGGTGTTACCAATAGATCCCAATCGATATCGACGCGTTCGTAAGAAAATGACACTGCTTGCTTTTCAAAATCAAGACCTATCACAACTGTCGTGTTTGAAAATAAACGTACGGTTACCGCAGAATGGTACCCAACAGTGACCTGATTTTTAATTTGTTTTCTAGTTTTTCCTTGTACTCAGAGACGCTAGCCTCCCAGCCGTCAACAGTCTATGTGTCAACACACTGGCTGGTATTAATGCACCGAGCGGCTGGCGGCTGTGTAGGCCAGTGTTGCCAGATTCCGGGATTTATCACAAATTTGGTGGATTTAAAGCAGTTTGTGCGACACGATTTGTTACAAAGTCGCAAGTCACAAATCTGGTGATTTATTATTTTGCAAAAAACATTATTTTCCCGCAAGCCATAACAACCACCGACCACCGTGGCCATTTCGCGTTCTAGTCATCACGGGTCACGGCACCGCCCACCGGGGAAACAAGGACTTGAAATATTTACGTTTTTAGAAGAAAATGTGCAATCAAGTAACAAACTTTCTTTAAAAAAATTGCGTTATTATTATTAAGTTGTTTCCTGGGATGCGATTTTTAAATAGATTTGGCGACATCTGACGACCCGCATTGACGACTTACGCAGAAGAAATCTGGCAACACCGGTGTAGGCGATCCGAAATAGCCCCCAAACTTATAGGCAATTCTGGGCGAAAACGCCGAAGCAGCAGAATTGAGGTCAGCAGTCACATTGTGCTGCAAGGAGAACCACGCTGTAGCCCAGCACCTAGTAAATTGGAGAGCTTATTTACAAACATATTCGAGCACGGCGCACTGTTTTAGCAATAAATTAGTTCTTATCGGTAAAACTGCTTGAAGAACAATAAGCAGGACTGCCGATCACACATTTGTTGAATACGCGTTAACAAATGCCAAACATACCCGACTACCGTGCAAACCTGTAGAAGGTCCCTTCTAATTCAAATCAATTTATTTTTGATGTTCATTAATCGATACTCAATAACTGCATAACCCCGAAACAGGTAAAAAAAAGGAAGAGTAAAAAGAGGGTAAGAATAGAAAGGAACAGGGTTAAAATTTTTGATTTTTTGCGCAGCGAATTCGTCTTCGATAAAGTTTGAAGACACACGCCGAGTCGGCAGCCGACTCGG
Organism: Agriotes lineatus; assembly: GCA_940337035.1. Lineage (NCBI taxonomy): Eukaryota > Metazoa > Arthropoda > Insecta > Coleoptera > Elateridae > Agriotes > Agriotes lineatus. The sequence goes on along the minus strand of CALNHX010001846.1, from coordinate 169,159 downwards.
CGTGAACCGCTTCGTGTGTCTTCAGACTAAAACGGTGTAAAAAGCTTAGCTAGTTACTTATATTTCACTTATGTACATCTTCTGGAGTGTTTGAATCATTTTTGTTCTGTGAATATGCTGTCTCCTTTTGGATTATTAAAATTATAAATCATTGCTGTATTTAGATCAGGGTTGGCATGCCTACAACAAATCGTTTTAAACAAATGTTTAAAACTTGTTTAAAATAAGCCGTATGCTTAAATGTTTAAAACATGTTTTAAACTGCCATGTTATAAACACATACTGTTTGAGGCTTTCGCAGTTACTCGAATTATTCTTCTTAACATAGAATTTCGGCTTAGACGGCGTAGTATTTGTGGATGAACACCCAACATTTACATAGAAAGTATCGGGGAATCGAAAAATTGTGCTAAACTGGCAATTCCGCCAGTGGCGTAGAATTTGGGAAGGGTCAACCACTCACTTTCCCCTGTCGTACGCCTCTGGTAGTAGCCAGAAACGTTTATTTAACATAATTTAGCACGGTTTACAGTGTCTGCACTTCCTGCCAAATATGATACGTACACGTCAAATAGTTTTAAAGTAATGGGGAAAAATAATTTTTAAATTTTTAAATAAAACACCATGTATCTCAGTAAGGACTGTAAGGAGCCACATTTTATTAAAGTGATTTGGGTTAAATATTAATATTTTGAGCCTAGGATTCTACAGTTAAAATATTTCCAATTATTAATGAAACACCCTGTAGAAATTGTTACTTGCGCCATCTTCTACAAGTGAAGTACTTTTGACAAGTTATCAAAAAATATATATATATATTCGGCACACTGCTAAAAATGCCAATAATTGGGAAAATTAATGGCGGATTTTGCGTTCATCCCTAATACGTTTATACTGTTTATTTATCTACTATACTGCTAACGTCCTATCTCTCCAATGTAGAGCAATACAGCTATGAGTGGAACACAGACAGCTAATCATTAGTGCCATTTACACGCACGCCGAGGGGTTGACCGCTGTGAAATATGGTGTACATGTGGCTTGAAGTACCTATGAAATACTTGAAGTATCTATGAAATACCTTGAAATACTTGAAGTACTTGTGAAATACCTGAAGTACTCATGAAATACTTGAAATCCTTATGAAATACCTGAAATATCGGTGAAATGGGCGAAATACTTATGAAATACCTGAAATATTGCTGAAATACAAGAATTATTGGTAAACTGTTTATCAATTATGTACTCGAAAACACTAATTAAATGCGTGTTCTCATATTTATTTGAAAACATCCTGCCCAAAAGTCAGCATAGCTGGATCGCGCTAACAATTATGTCATTTTGATGTATCTTCCGAAATATCTACTTCTTAGTACTCGCTTTCTATTTTTGAAAGTTGGAAGATTTACTTTAAATTAATTAATTAATCCATGTTACAGAATATGTGTGCATATTTCTTCGACATATTATGCCGTATTGACAAGATACACTCGGTAAAACAATACGCTAGCGATAATTTATTTTGTTTAATGTAAATAAGTAACCCAAACCCATAAAATAACGGCGATATAATTTCCTGGAATTCTCACTTCAATGGCACTGCAACCCGAACCGACCCGAGCTGAATCATGTGAGTTATGGGGTCATTTACGAATTTTCATCTACCTTTCGTCACTGGTTTAATTGAGGTTTAGTCGAGGGTCTAGTGCGTTTTATTTTGAAGGTTTCCCAATGTAAAAATTTTTAGAACCATGAATTCCGAGATGAATTGAGAAGGTTCCTTGAACGATATTCCTGACAATGATACCGTCGACGATCCGTTACTATACATACAGAACATATTGGCAATTAATGGCTTTGACAATGTTATCATCTTCGCTGATTTAACAGAATATGATCTTCTACATATGCAAGAGTTTGCTAGAGGTGACTTGCTACAAATTATTGCTTCAAATCCTGGAGACAAAGCCAAGTATTACGAACTTTTTCAAAACACTCCGGAAAAATTCCAGTTTTTGGCTGGGATTAAAAGAACGATCTTTAGTATTAGCGACGCCTGCAAGTCTCGTATTGCTTCTATAGCAAAAACTGAACAATTTCGAAGTAACCTACAACGTGAAGCTAGGGGAAAAGCAAAAGTTTCCTCCAATGATAAAGAGACGGTGAACGAGGATGCAAAGGAATCGAAGTCTAAAAATTTACATGAAGAAAGTCTAATAGTATATTATGATACGAATTTTATAAGAAGCATTTTGTAGCACGCACGGATTTAGGGTATGACGAGCGAAGCGAGGAGTGCCCTAAAGGAGTAAGTGATACAAAATGCCTTATAAACGAGGTATCATACAGTATTTTATCTACTTTGCCACTTTTTTAAGCAAAAAAATGAAAATGTTTAGTATTTTTATTATAGCATCGCTTTGTATCGTTTGCGTATCGTAATAGCCTCAGTACGAACGCAAAGTAGGTAAAGGTACTTATAGTGTTTACTTTTACAGTCAGTATAATACTTTGACTTAAATTTCGATTTTTAGGTGACCAAGATGGTAAAAAACTGTGTGCGGGAGCAAGTTCAAAAAGTTCAACATCTTTCAACCGATCAAAAAGAAACAATTGTTGAAAAAATGCGCAACTTTGATTTACAAGTTTCTTTGAACGATCAAGATATTGTTTGCCATATAAACTGTATTTTGTGCGGAACAAAGTGCCGAGTGATCAAATTTGCATCAACCACAACTACTAATGGGCGATGGATTATCAGTAACTTTTATAAACATTTCAAAATCCATATGACCAACACAGATCTGCCAAACAAACAAAATCGAAATAAACCTTCATCAACGAAGTCTATACAAGCTTACTTTACAAAAAAATCAACAGACGCCGAAACAGGAGCTCGGACAAAATCAAATTTGCCTCCTAGCGAGCACCAAAATCTAAGAAGCATAAATGAACCTCTGGCGGAAGTTATCGACGACGAAGTTATAGGTGATCCCCCGGAAGTTATAGGTGACCCCCAGGAACCGAGCGCGGAACAGCCCCGAAAAGAATCTACACCATCACCAGGTCCGTCCTCAACGTCCTCAATGACCCATCAGTCAGTAGTACATTTGGCATCATCAGATTCCGACGACAATATTCCACTAACGCAAATAACTAGGAAACGACAGAAAGCCGAGCAGAAAACTCTTAAGAAAACACAATTTTTCCAGGGCAGAATGATTCAGAAACAACGAGAGTGAATGATTCTGCCACATTATTAACCACTTCTCCCGAACTTTTTCTCCTCCGCACCTCGCTCAATTCGGAAATTACTTAGCCAACAAAATGGTCGCATAAAAAGTATTCCAGGTCGGAAAGAACTCGCAGGAAGACGGAAAACATACAAAATCAAACACTGATCACTAAACTACTTTTCTTATGTCGACGAAGTAACTAGCATAGCACATCCATAGCACTGAGCTGCAACGAATGTGCTGTAGAACCCAAAATTCTTCCAACATATCCCCACCAGGAAGCAGATCTCGAACAAGATGATGATGATATGATAGACGACGCTATAATTTGTACTCAAGACTCCGAGGACCATGCGGAGGACCCTCTACGTCTTGTTGATAATCTGGAAGAAGCTTGTTTTTCTGAAAATTCTGATAGTTCCGATGTAAGTCAGCTAAGTGAACATGCAGTTTCGGGAAACGAATTGCAATTGCACAACCGAGTTTGCGAATAAAAATGAAATTGTAACAAACGAAAAGGGTCAGTTTGTAAGAGTTTCGCTATCGAATGGAAAAACGATGATAGTAAAGAAGAAATCACTAGTTTGGTTTTTTAACGAGGATCGGAAAAGAATTCGCACAGACAGACTGTTAAAGGGTGAGGGACAGCAAATCTGGAAAAACTTATAGTAGAACCTTGGATGCAACTGAGAAGGAGGGAAAAGTCAACGTTGGGAAGGAGAAATATTTATCCGTATATTATGACGACCAGTGGTACTTGGGCCGGATTACTGAGATTTTACTCCATGGTACCCTTCAAATAAAGTTTTTGAAGCAGGAGTTTCAGACATTTTTTTGGCCTAAATCCACAGATTTTCAGGAATGTAGAGAAAGATTTCATTATAGCTGGACCGATTGAATTAATAGGCAATGGACCATTTAAAATTTCGGACCACGACAGAAGTACCATAATCAAAAAGTATAAAGAAATGAAAAAAAATGTTAACAATATTGTTTTACTAAATGTTATTTCTTGCACTACAGTTGTTATTCACATTAAATATTGTGTAATAAAAAACCAATTTGTTTTAATTGATTAGACAAGGTAGGTTACCTACACTTACATTACTTAACAATCCTTAAAATTAGTTTTGTTGAAATAGTCGTGAAATACCTGAAATGTTGATGGAATACCCGAAGTACTATTGAAATACCTGAAATACTTGTGAAATACCTGAAGTAGCCGTGAAGTACTTGAAATACTAGTGAAATATTTGAAATATTAGTGAAATACCTGAAATACTTGAAATCCTCGTGACTAGGGATGGGACGAATATCCGGCAGTAATACTGCATCCGGCCGATCCGGCCTAAATACCGAATATCCGGTTTCGGCGAATTCGGCCATAATATCCGGCCAATCCGGCCACAAAATTCGACCAATATTTTAAAATTAGAAAATCACCACTGGGAAATAGTATTGTAAAACATTTTATTTATTTTTATGTTTATGAATACATGTGTGTGTACATTTTTAGACCGCTGGTCACTAATGTCCCAGGTTTTTTTAACAGATTCATACTGTTTTAATGTCGGTTGTATAAGGTTAGCACTAGATGAACATACCAGTTGTTTATTACTTTCTTTTTCACTGTTAAATTTAAATTGTTTTTCATATTCTTCCCGGTGACACGTTTTTAGATGCGTTATTACTGTTATTAGTGGCGTTGTGGAAGCGGGCTTACCACTGCCTCCTCGAGATAAAGTTTTTTTGCACATTGTACAACTTGCTTTAGTTTTATCATCATCACGTACTTTAAACACACTCCACACCTTACTTTTGGTGTTGGCACCAGACATCCTCTAAAACGTAATTGCTACTACTGTATCTATCAAGTTAAGCTGTTCTGACAGCATAATGTGAAACACTACCCTGAGATGTTGGTTACCCTGCTGTCAATTTTAAGTCTATGTCAAATTCGAGGTTAGCAGGTTAGGTTTTCCGTCAGTTTTGACACAAACTGACACAAAACTTTTACCTGCTAACGTCGAATTTGATATAGACTTAAAATTGACAGCAGGGTAACCAACATTAACAGTGTCAACCTAAGAAAAACAATCACAACCATTTATGGTCACCCGGTACTTATATTTAATAAAATCATTTAAAAATTACCATGTCCGACACACGGTATTAAGCAAAAGATACATTCGAAAAGTTTATAGAAATGTATAAATCTTTCCCATGTTTATGATCATACGGATCATTTTCAAGCAACTCTCGTATAAGGCATTCAGGAAACACAAAAATATTTAAAATTTTTTTTGAAGTTGGCATGTGCATATAATTTTTCGACTAGGGATTCTGTATTTTGTATTGCAAAGGTTTGCACGCCTGCATACTGGCAGATTTGAATTTAAAAATGGCATTTAATATTTCTGATTGTCAGTGTGAAAGTAGATATTTTTCTAGAAATTCTAACCTAAAGTTTCATAAAATGTAATAAAGATACCCATTAGTAAACGCTACGTCAATAGTATCCAACACAGTATTTGCATAATATCCTTAAAAGTAGTTAATTACAACATTTATGACAGATGGGTAGTAAATGTCACACCCTTAACCTATTTTTTTTAGGAACTTTTTGTAAATACATTCCTAGACAAAGGTGAATTTTGCAAGTACACTCATGAAATTTTGGATATCAAAGGCCACTTTGTGTTTTTATGTGTAGTGAACAGACTATACATATAAGTGTCATGTGCCCATATAAATTTTGTGTTGTCCTTCCATTTCTTTACCCATACTGATCGCGGTGCTTTCTTTTTTAGTGTTTCCAAATAAATATATAAACCTGCGCATGCAACTGCACACACTTTATTTTTTTTTCTTGGGCATTTCTATTATTCTGCAACTGATCAACCAAGCGCTAACCCAAAACTTTTAGAATTTCTAAAATTCCACACGCCACATCAATACTTGACGGAATGGCATTTACACTAAAAGTTTTGGATTGTACGCTCTAAAACTGCAGATCAGGGTGTACGCCTGGAGTGTTACGATTTAGGTAAGTAACAACGCGATTGACGCGTGCATTATTTGCCCGCGCTCCGGCGTGCACGTTTGGCGTTTCGCTCCAAACCTTCGCGATGGGAGTGTACGTGTAAATGGCACTAATATAGGGCGACTGACGAACCGCGGGCATGCTTGGGAAAGCGGGAATTGCACTTCTAACTGTTAGCGGGAAAACGTTTCTGCTTTTTGAGGTTAGGACGCACGAGCCTCGTTCATGGACGATTTATTCAATTAATTTCTGCATATACAACCGTAAAGACAAATTGTATGTAGCTGCGAATACACCTGTCATAGAATTCTTAGCTTAAACATACTTTAATTACATACCCATGATAGTGCACAGGAGGATCATACGTTACGGATTTTCTGTAGTTCTTCAATCACACAAATAACATCTTTTCCTACCACCCATTACTATCGACACATTTAAAAAAACACAGCAACACGGGGGCAAGTAAATTTTTTAATATTTCTCGCTACTGCCGCACAAAACAACCCTGCTAGCTGTCACAATCATGAATGTGTGTGCCCCGCTCCACCACCACCCCTGCAAGAAGTCGACCAATCCGAACCTTCAAATTCGAACAGGTGCAAAGCCATACAGTTCTCGCCAACGAGATGGTTCTCCATCTCTCTCCACTGTTGGTTTAAACCACAGGGCTGAAACTGAGATTCGGGCGAAAAAGTGAGAAGGTCACACCCTCGTGTCGGGATGAGAACGTTGACAAACTTAACACCCAGATGCAGACAAAAGTATCGATTTTTGACGTCACATTACACAGAACTCTGCTGTTTCCCCCCCCGCACCCCCAACATACTGGTCGACCGGTTGCAAACCAGAACATAACAAAAGCATGGTGTGACACGAGGTCACTAGAAACATTTAATTTAATTTATAAAACAAGGTTGGATAGACCAGAACTTTTAATTATAGGGATAGAGAAAAAGCTGACATTTCTAAGACACCAATTACGATAAACATACTGGGCCATATGAATAAAAATAAAGTAAATGATTATACGCATAAAGCAGAAAAAAAAGCAAATGCTTAGAGCAAAAGGTAGAGTAAAAGCAATTGCTTCATTCAATATGAATAATAAATTACCTTATACTTGCAAGCAAATGCTTCATAAAAACGAGTAAAAGCTCATATCTAAAATATTGGAGATTCGTAGGTACCTACTCATATTTTCACACTTCTGAATAATAAAATTTTGCGCGTTTAGGCCCTGAACACAAGGGATTCCGTTTCCCAGATTCGGTATGCGGTACCAGAAAATATGTAGGAATTGTTCTATTTAAAAAAAACCTCCGATGACGCCACTATTCACCAACAAATGAAGGTAGGAATAATCTGAAAGCAGCATCGCTGCAAATTTTTACTTCCTTTTACAATAAAGGAAGTATTGGATTCACCCCAAAAATTCTAAATTGAGTTTTCAACAGATCTTAACGTTTTAGAGTCCCCTGAACCCAAAAAACATATTTTTTTTCAGTGGTCTGTCTGTGTGTCTGTGAACAGAATATCTCAAAAACGAAAAGAGGTATGGCATTGAAACTTCATATATAAGTTTTGTGTACTATGTAGATGCGACAGCAAGCTTTTGAAGAAAATCGCATAACCGGAAGTAGGTGTTTACTCGTGATTTTTCAGTTATTTTTCGATTTTTTCAAAAACGGCTGTAACGATTTTTTTCAAACTTCACATTTTTATTACATTTTGAATGTGTATTGATGTGAGAAAATGATTTTCCAGTCGAATACTTCTAAAATGGGTTGCTTTTGTTTCTTTTCTATTTTTTTATTAACTCCTACTTTAAACAGAACACCCTGTATATTATTACATTTTTGAATTCAGCTTCAAATTCTAGAGAAAATGTGTCTCTTCAACGAACGCTTTATTTTGTACCGTTTTTGCATAATTTGTAGTTTTTGAAAATTTTTGACAAATGCTTAAAAATTTAAAATCAAATTTTTGTCTAATTATAAGATCACTGTAAATGGAAGTTGTGTGAGTGTATCACACCAGATTTTTTGTTAGAGAAGTAATACAATTTTCACATTAAGAAAGTTATAGTGATATTATATTGCTGGTTTATTCCTAGCTACAGAATTGCGGAACTGGTGTATAATGCTTCTTTATAATATATATAATAAATGCGTGGGGTTAAGGAAAATTACATTTTAGGTAAAATCATATTAAGCCCTGACGTAGACCAAGTTGAGTCGACGTTATGGGCACGGTCGACGTTGCGTCCCGCTAGACAAGTCGACGATATAGGCACGATCGACGTTGTGTCCCTTATTAAGGCGGGTCGACGTTATGGACATGGTCGACGTTATGGACATGGTCGACGTTGCGTCCCTCGTTCCATATACGTGTTCTGGAGTCGACTATGCGGCGCTGAAAATTCTTGAATTTTTCGGGTAATGTCGCCCGCGACGCTATCGCCGCGATGTACGTAGCGTCATTTTATACGAGTCGACGTAGTGGGCACGGTCGACGTTGTGTCCCTGAAGACAGGTCGACATTATGGGCATGGTCGACGCTGTGGTCAACAAACCTCCGTCGACGTTGTGGGCATTCAAAATACCTGGTCGACGTTGTGGGCAGTCGACGGCGACGTTGTGTACACGACCCATTTGCAGCACAATTCCGGAATCGTATCTACATTGAAGATCTAACATTTGCAAACAAAAATGGTTGCTGTCGAATTCTTGGTACTGAATTAAAAATCTCTCTGTGTTCGTAAGAGGATTCATTTTCAATTTTATTCAACACGTAGGCGTCACGGCACCACAAGATTGATTGATTCAAATAATAGTGGACTTATCGAAAAACACGTGCGACATTTCTTTTCTTGCGATACGAAATTCGGACTGGAACCAATTCATCCTTGAAAATTGCGCAATTATCTCAATTTATTTTACGTACCAGTTGCATGTGTAACTACTATTTGATTAATAAATTATTATTCGAAAACGTACCTGCCGATTTTCGAAATATTTTGGAAACATTACTTCAGTATAACCTATATCGGAGTTTGATTTTTTACCATGAATTTTGGGACACCTTGTATAATCAAAATCAATGTTTTTTCGATCAATAATTATCTTAAACCTAGAGTCTCTTATTAAATTATTTGATTTATTTGATTTAGTGTATCTTCCTGTTACATATTACTCTATTAGTAGTGAAACTATTCCATTTTCGGCACATTGGTTTAATAACCGACACAATATCACAAGTTAACGAATATACTCTATTATTATCAAGGGCATGCGAAAATACAAAGTAACAAAATTAAATCACATGCAAATTAAATAGTAGTTATCCACTAATAATTAAAATATGCATGGAAAGTCGTAATTAATTAATACTGCATTATTTATATTACAAAGTGCCTTGTATAAGAGCAGGTCAACTCAAAATTATAAAATTAAATTAAATTGTTCTTTATGAAAATCGCAAGGTACTTGTTTTTTGCAACTGTACTTTTTGTTAACTTCGTGCTTTAACGTCCACAATCGGGACATTTCGCGTCCAGACAGCCATTGCGCCGGGATGCGGGACAACCGGTAAAAAATCGGGACGGGTGGCAACCCTTCCTGATGATATATGTATAGCAGCGTACAAAAAGACACATGTTCTATTGTAAACGAAGACGTATATCATCCTGCATTAAACTTTCTAATACAATATTAAAATTACTTCTAGCATTAATACAAAAACAAATTTAATTAAGGAGTATAATTTCAAACGTTGTGCCCTTTTGTGATTATACAACACACTTGAAAATATTAATTGGGATCTATAACTAGCAGTCAAACTGTAAATTACGCTTTGGATAAGTATTATGAGATAATAAATTATGTATTTCAACAAGTTGTTTAATGGGGATATACTAAATATCCTTAAAGCGAAATAATTATTTTAGTAAGCGCAGAATGCATGAACTAATTAAAAATTAAGACATCTGAAAAAATTGATGAGAAACGATTATGAAAACTATCTAACGGGCATTGAAGTTAGCATCGGTAACAATGTAAAAGAACTTTGGGGTTACACAAAGGAAACAAAAACATACTCTTACGCAGGCATCTTAAAACAGCTTAGATAATCAGCTGGTCGATAGTAATTAAAGATTACAAAATTGTTCCTGTTTATTCAAAGCGACGTGCACTGTATGATTTATCCCATTCCAGATTGTCTTTCAATTACTGTGGCGCTTTTGTTATCGGCACTATTACTACGGCAGAATAGGAAGAGGCGATAAAACGTCAAAAGCCTGAAAAATCGGCAGATCCCAAGAAAACACTACGGCGTGTTGAAAGGCCTTGCATTTTTATTTAAAATACCCGTTCTTCATATTTAGAATCGTGTAATTACATTGAGTACATTTCCTAATAGGGATGTCCGCGGGTACCCGGGTAATAGTCAACCCGGGTATATTTCCAGGACCCGGGTACCCGACTAGTAAATTATGTAGTATCCAGAAAGTCAGCCCTTTTCGGAGAAGATGATAAAAACAATAGGAATAAGCTCTGGAAAAGCAACAAGCAGTAATAACAAGAATCAACCCATCCCATATATACCACATAAATGTTGATTCTTGTTTCATATAAGGCAATAAATCCGCTTCACGGAAATATTCAACCCGTCAATACTACCATTAAATCGCGTCAGTATGGGTTGAAGTAACATAAACATCCTCTGTGTGATGTTGATGCTGCTACCAATTTCGGATAAGTCACGTACTTGAATTTGATAGCACTTGGAAGTCTGAAAATATTTACGACGACAGACGACTTGCAGTTTGAATTAGCGAGCAAGGGCGTAGCCAGGGTTCTAGTTAGAGGGGGGCAAACATTTATAAACACAATTAACTATTATTGTTACATATGACTGTTGTTTACTTTTTACAATCAGCAAAAAATTATCATTTAAATTAACTTGATTTTCGCAAACATTTTTAAAACTTTATCTTCTAGTTCCCCACTTCTTTCCAGTATAATTTTTCTGTGTAAACTCAACATACTTATTAGTCTAGTAAAGTGGTTTTCTGATATTGTTGATCGCAACCAGATTTTTCACTCTACGCAAAGCACTAAAGGACCTTTCAATGGTGCATGTTGTACACGGTTGAACCAAGGAAATGTGCAAAGCATATTTTAATTACGGAAATAGCCTATTTTATTTTACTTCTGCTAGTTCCAACTCTTGCAATTTCTCTTTTCTAAGCTTTTATTCTGCCAGTGATTGTACCACAGTTCCGCTTGATTGTTAGAATTACTCAAATTATAGCAGGTAATCCAAAAAGCTTCGGTATTTTTTTAAGTTTTCAAATATCATGTTTGTTTACCACCTTTTTTTTTGGAAACAGAACGCGCACATACACACTGAAATATTGGAAGCGAAAAAAATGCGATCATTCAGGGTTATTGTGCATTTTCGACTACAACTAGATTATTCCAGATATATTGATTAAGGGAAAAATGCGAGTGAATGTTTTTGCTACTGTGCCATGAATATTATCGTGCAAGCGCATCATATACATTCATTAATTGGCAGTCATTGAATTTTTTTTTTTTCAAAATAACAGTATTTTTATTTATTATTTTCTTATAATGTGCAAACCACGCTATTGCCATGAACATGGTTTAAAACCATTCGCGGCTATCACATTATTCAGTTCATTGCACACATTTTTTGACACTGACACTTACATCACGAGCTGCACTTCTCCCAGAACTAAATAACCTTCCTGTTGCAACCTGTACAGCTCGAAGATATAGTATATAATGGATTGAGTCGTACGAGTTCTTTTTTTTCTCATTTATTTTTAATTAAAATTAGAAGTATAACCTATTATAGTTCAGTTTTCGAATATCATGTAGAATATGAATTGTACGAGTGATTATAAATCAACGTCTTTTGCTGTTTAATTTTAGGGGTGGGTAAAAGCCCTTGTTAGCGAGTAGGTACTATTTCAAATTAGTTAGGTTTAAAAGCCGCGGCGTTAAAATGCGTAGAGCATAGAGCTTGAACATTGTATGAAACTACCAAGAAATAAGAAAACAAAGTCATCAAAAAACCGCCTGTATGGAAATATTTTCATTCGCCAGAAAATAATAAGGCAAAATGTAAAATAGTCGGGTACCAGAGTACTGTTTTCGGGTACCCGGGTTTGATTTTAGACCGGGTACGACATCCCTATTTCCTAATAAATGGAAAACATAAAAAAATGTCCCATTTTTAAATCAGGTGGTAAATCTAAAATTGAAAACTACGGAGCCATAGCAATTTTATCTTCACCAGCTCAAGTAATGGAGAAAAATATTTATGCATGTGGGGGGGGGGGGGCAGACAGTAAATTTACAGCTCGGTTTTATGCCAAAAAGTCAACAACTAACAACCTATATACTAGGGATGTCGTACCCGGTCTAAAACGAAACTCGGGTACCCGAAAGCAATACCCGGGTAAACCCGGGTACCCGAAATATATAACAAAAAAGTTAGTGTACATCTGAACATCTGCAGTAACTACAATTTCTTTCTTTTACGCCCCGAGTTTTAAACTGAACTAAATTAAAATAGTACTTGCTCACCAATTCAAACGGCAAGTCGTCTGTTATTCGTAAATATTTTCACACTTCCAAGTGCTATCAAATTCAAGTACGTGACTTTTTGTCCGAAATTGGTAACAGCATCAACATCACACAGAGGATGTTTATTTTACTTCACCCATACTGACGCGTTTTAATGGTACTATTGACGGGATTCTTGTTATTACTGCATGGTTATGTTTTTCAACAGCTTATTCCTATTGTTTTTAAGTTTTTATAATTTTCTCCGAAAAAGGCCGACTTTCTGGAAATTATATAATTTATTAGTCGTGTACCCGGGTCTTAAAAATATACCCGGGTCGACTATTACCCGGGTCGACCCGGGTACCCGCCGACATCCCTACTAGTTACTAAGAATGTTGGCGAGTACCCGGGTCGACCCGGGTAATAGTCAACCCGGGTATATTTTCCGGACCCGGGTACTCGACTAGTAAATTATGTAATTTCTAGAAAGTCAGTCTTTTTCGGAGAATATGATAAAAACTTAAAAACAATAGGAATGCGCTCTAGAAAAACATAACCATCCAGTAATAACCAGAATCACCCCATCCCATACCACATAATGGTTCTTGTTTGATATAAGAAATCCCCTTCAGATGAATATTCAACCCTTGAATAGTACCATTAAACGCGTCAGTATGGGATGAAGTAATATACACATCCTCTGTGTGACTTTGATGCTGTTAGGAATTTCGAATAAAGTCACGTACTTGAGTTTGATCGCACTTAGAATTGAGAAAATATTTACAAATAACAGATGACTTGCAGTTTGAATTAGGGAGTAGGTATATTCAATTTAGTTCAGTTTCAAACTTAAGGCGTAAAAGAAATAAATTGTAGCTACCTCAGCTGTACGCTAACATTTTTGTTATATATATCGGGTACCCGAGTTTGATTTTAGACCGGGTACGACATCCCTACTATTTACTTTTACAAATGATATTTACAACTCCTTTGAAAACAAAACCAAATTTATGCTGTAAATACAGACTTCATTAATGCGTTCGATAAATTAGATCTTGATATACTATTACATAAATTGGCTCAGTTTAGCATTCAGGGATCGTCCATTTGCGAAATACCTCAATAAAAGAAACTGTTGTTTGTCTTAATAATTTGCAATCTCAGACATATGCTGACTGGAGTGCCACAGCGCCACAGGGGGTTACTTATTGGTCCACTGCTCTCTATATTATTCACAAATGTCAGCAACAACTCTGTTCCAAATGCCACTATTTGTTGATGACATGAAGCTGTACAAAGAAGTAACTTGCGTGGAAGATTCCCTCGAGTTGCAAAAAGTATTGTAAAATGGAGTACCGTCAATAAGCTAAGCTCTATTTCAATATATCAAAATGTTTTAATGTTACTTTTGAAACACAGATGTTTTGTGTTTGTTTTCAAAATTGAAATAGCTTAGTTTTTGAGATATTAATTGTTGTATTCTGGAACCATTAGCTTTATTTTTTTAATTAGGAATTAATTACTTTGGAAGAATGATCACCACATAAAGAATGTAAAAAACGTATGTACCTATATGAGAATAATTGCATTTTTGAGAATAATTGCATTTTACTTTTTTCGAAACTATTAAAGCTTTTTAAAGATTAATTTATGATTGTTATATATCCTAAATAAAATCTTAAAACCTGAAATTTCAGCATAGAACGGATAAACTATAAAAACTGATTGGGCGATTTTAATTTTCAGGAAACTCGTACATACAACACTTTTTATATAACATTGTTTCTATTAAAGTAAAATATATTAATAATAACAATAAAAGAAATATACAGCTCTATTGTTTGGTATAACTACTGCTACGATTTTGTTATATACAGGGTGTTTAAAAAAATTGGCACCAAATTTAAAGCTAGTAGGGACGTTGAAACAAATTTCGCATATAAGGGGGCGATTGTATAAAATGTTAAAGGAGATAATAAACTGTAAAAAAATACAATACATCATGATGCACGGTACAGTTAGCCAACAAAATGCTTTGCATTATAATGTATTTTATGTTTTTACACAAAAGCTATTAGCTTTTCGAAAGCTTAGTGCTTTGATTTTTTAATATATAAAATATGTATTATGTTAATAACTCGGTGAATTATGTTAAACAATAAATATGATCAAAATCCTCCAGTAATTAATTAATAAATGCAATCTTACCCCAGCAACTTCTAAACCCTGCGAACACATTCATGTAGCCATTTAAAATAGGTAACGAAAATTATGAGACGCATTTGAGACACATTTTCAGGTTACGGTCAAGCGTATCAATTAGATTCTGTCATAGGCATAGTAGATAGTGGAAAATCTTTTAAAATTCATCTCTCAGCACGATGTACCTCAAAAAATAACTGACTGTGGTACTGAATTTAAGAATAAGATCTAGAAAATGTCTGTCAATAGCATCGTATAGAACAGTAAAAACAGTTATTCCTATTCCCCAGTAGAGCGATTTCATTCCACTCTAATTGAACATTTTCGCTGTTTAAATGATCACATAATTCACAAATCAGATCAGCTTATGAAATGAGCTTAATTAGGTTACAATAATTCAATAAGTATCACAAAATTCACCCCGTTTGAAGTTAAAAAAAGGTCATATAAATAATACCAATTCCTTCGATATAAATGCTCATGTTATTCCAGCAGACTACATTCGGGACCATAAAGAAACGTACAAAAATATACATATATGAAAAAATCAAAGACAAATCAAAATGTCAAAGAAAATATTATTTCCAAACACAAAGAAAATCGAAATTCTCCGATAAATTATGCTAATCAAAAAATGTCATATTTGAAAGTTGCGAGATAAAAAATTACCAAAATTTGAAATGACAATACTAGAAGAACCACGGACAAAGGAACATAACATACCATAAAAAATTGCTTAAAAACCTCAATTTAATTCCTTGTTAAGGAACCTACGCGAAATGACGTCACTAACCTTATTCCTGGTCCTTCAGATATTACGAGTACGTAGTATAGACCAGGATATCAAAACTAAAATAATTGAGAACCCTATATGTACTTCCTACAGTTAGGAAATGTTAGATGAGTTTTTATAGTAGGCATACATTTTTGCATTACTTACATTTAGGTGGAATCATTATAATCATTAATCAGTTAAAGAACTGAAAGAAATTTTTTTTCGTATATACAGTGTGTCCAAGATAAGAAGGGCCAGTATGGGGATCTTGGTAATTATAAGAGATACAAATTTGGTTTAAATGGGAAGAAAGTTGCGCAATTAAAGGACAAACAAAGAAACGCCTAGAAACACTTGATATGATTTTTCGTTTTTGAATTATCTCAAAAAAAACCGAATTTCTTGGTTTTCTAATTTATTTTTTTCTGACGTTAATATTCGAGTTAGAGCGAATCTGACAAAACTTCGCGAAACTGACAAAACTTCTTTATAACAACTTTTTATGGACTCAAATATTACTTATTAATTTTTTATCCGACGTTTCGTCTTCGACTAACCACCAACTTAATTTTTTTAAATACGGTCCTGATTTTTTGATGCTAAATTTGTAATATATTTATTAGCGCTATGGGCCTTGGCGGCCATTGGCACGCTTGATGCCCGTTTTTCCTATCCCTGGCTTTCACTTCCCACTCTCGGATATTTAGGTAGTTCAGGTCTTCTTGCACCTCATCTCTCCATTGCGTTCTGGGCCTTCCACGTCCGCCGACCTTTTTTTGTGTCCTCTCTTCGCTCATTCTTGTTACGTGGCCCAACCATCTGATTCTTTCTGCTTTATCAACTCCCACAATATGTACGCAATCATAAAGTTCCTTGATTTTCCTGTTCGTCTCCACACAATATGGTTTAATTAGGTGACCAGACTTTGGAGACCACCATCAAGAAATTTTTGGATACGGACCTGTGTCCTAGAGCATTTCATCCGTTGTTTCAGCTTTGTAATTTAAAAAAGAAGTAATGAGCCACACTGGATATTTTTAATCCTTTATAATCATGTTTGGTCTTGTAATACAAATATGTAACTTTCAATAAATAGTCAGTAATTAATTTATTGATGATTATTACTACTTCTACACAATTAATTAAAATTAGAAATAAACATCCAGTGAGGCTCTTTACTTCTTTCTTTAAATTACAAACCCTGAAACAACGTATGAACTGCTCTAGGACACAGGTCCGTACCCAAAAATTTCCTGATGGGTCAAAAAACACTCGAAACGTAATTAAACTACAATGTGTGGTACATTGCTGTATTCAGAATAGAAAGGGCTTCAGAAATTTGCCATCAGAAAATCAGAACGATATTTTAAAAAATGATGATGTTGGTTTCCCGAAGACGAAACGTCTGATAAAAATTTGATAACGTAATCATTAAGTCCACTAGAAGTTGCTATAAAGAAGTTTAATTAGTTTCGCTCAAACTTTAATATTAACGCCAAAAAAAAAAATAGAATAGAAAATCCAAAAATTCCGTTTTTTTTTGATAATTCAAAAACGAAAAATCTTATGAAGGATTTCTAGACGTCATTTTGTTGGTCCTTTAATTACACAAACTTCCTTCCCATTAAACCAAATTTGTATCTCTTACAATAACGAGATCCCCATATTGGCCCTACTTATTTTGGACACTGTATATACGAAAAATTGTTTCTTGAAGTTATTTAACTGATTAATGATTATAATGGTTACACCTAAATGTGAGTAATGCAAAAATGTATTCCTACTATAAACTAATCTACATTTCCTAACTGTAGGAAGTACATATAGGGTTCTCAATTATGTTAATGTTGATATCCTGGTCTATACTACGTACTCGTAATATTTGAAGAACCAAGAATAAGGTAAGTGACCTCATTTCGCTTAGGTTCCTTAACAAGGAACAAGGGGTGAGACGGACTAAATATTTTTGAATTTTATTTTAAGATTGTAGGATTAGGTCATGCTTGGTCTAAAGCAGGGTTGGCATGATTTTCCCCAGCCCGAAAAAACCCAGTGGGTTTTTTCGGGTAAAACCCACCTGAAGAAACCCGCGAGTTTTACATTATGGGTTTTTTCAAAAATTTACAAAAAAGTATTCTAAAGCTGTAAGTAGTATAAAATATTTCATTAATAACATTTTCAAAGATTAAAAAAAAGTAAACCATGATTTTTTTCAAACTAGAGATTTTTGCAGTTTTCGAAGTGATGTCTGTCAGTCTGTGAGTCTATTTGTCTGTCACCTAATGAATCGGCCTGAAAATTTATACCATCGTTTCTAATATAAATTCAGAGGGCCTAGTGATTTTGAGTTAAAATTTTGAACCTGAAGTGACACTTGTCTCATATTTTTTCTGTTTTGTGAGGAAATTGCATAATTGTTTCATAAAGATAAAATTTCATAGAACAGGGATATATATTATGCAATGAACTACAATTTTCATTTGAACAGTTGTTCTGTAAAAAGTAGTTTTTGAAAAAATCGAAAAATTAGATTTTCATAAAATTAATGAGAATAATATGTTTGCAAACTGTTTTCATATTACGTAATGAACTATAACTTTTGTTTTTTTAGGAAGTCTAGGTTTTGAAAAAGTCACAAAATTAAAATTTTACAAGCAGTAAAAGAAAGTTGTGTGATAAAGACAGCTAATTTTCTAAACTGGGAAATCATTGAATGAAGGATTTCCCTTGAAGGAAGTCGCTCAGAAACGATTAACAGTGGAAACCCCTTACTGTAGAACATAATTTGATAAACCTTTTAAGTATAAATATAACCCCATTTATATGATTGATATGGTTTTTGTCAACCCTGGTCTAAAGGGAATTTTAAGAATACTTTTTGAAAAACAAGTAGGCCTTGACAGTGAAGCGAAAACTATTTTCTTTTCAGATAAACTACTCTTTCTGTACATAATACGCAAAATGTTACCAACAAAAGTTGTTCAAAATGATGAATTATGGCCCTATACAAAATTTCTGGAAGATCTACCTACTTAAATTAAACCATATATTTTAATAAATACAATTTATTAGGCGGGTCGACCCGGGTACATTTTCAGGACCCGGGTACCCGACTAGTAAATTATATAATTTCCAGAAAGTCAGCCTTTTTCGGAGATGATAAAATTTAAAAACAATAGGAATAAGCTGTAAAAAACATAACCATGCAGTAATAACAAGAATCACTCCATCCCATACCACATAATGTTGTTTCTTGTTTCGTATAAGGCAATAAATCCGCTTCACAGGATATTCAACCCGTCAATAGTACCATTAAATCGCGTCAGTATCGGTGAAGTAAAATAAACATCCTCTGTGTGATGTTGATGCTGCTACCAATTTTGGACAAAGTCACGTACTTGAATTTGATAGCACTTGGAAGTGTGAAAATATTTAGGAAGTACTATTTTAATTTAGTTCAGTTTAAAACTCGCGGCGTAAAAGAAAGAAATTGTAGTTACTTCAGTTGTTCAGATGTACACTAACTTTTTTGTTATATATTTCGGGTACCCGGGTTTCATTTTAGACCGGGCACTACATCCCTACAATTAATTTTGCTTAATTTACAAAAATTACGGTTGCATGCATTAATTCACTAATATAAAGTTATACACTCCGAGAAATGCTCGATTATACTTAGAAAATATATACAGTAAAACAAAAATTCCGAAATTAAATATTACAAAACACCGATATTTGGCACTGAAAAACCCCCCATGGCCCAGTTCGAGAAAGAAGAATGTCCGGTACTGGAAGAAACTGCACCGAAAACTTCATTGGGGATGAGGACAACTACACCCCCAGGCCTCTCGAAGGCAATCCAGCAAAAAAAGCGTCACGATCTCGAAATATTTATAGAAGAGTCCATCATCACGCAAGTCACCCAAGGTTGATAATTCCTGCAATTGAAGACGGGTTTTTCCCAAATGCAAGCCGGACCAATATTTAGAAAAAGCTTCCATACCTAACTGAAATTGTGCGAAATCCAAGTGGACTGCAAAAAATTTATAAATTACAGTAAATTGCAACAAGGCAAACCACTCATTTTACCGAAGTTTGGCATAGGAAATGTTAAAGCAACACATAACTTCAAACTTTACAAAACTGGACATAAAGGGATCTAACAAAATAGTGAAATCGCAAGACAACACCAATCAAGCAGATCGACTATCCTGAGAACACCACCTCAATTATTAGCACCCTTATTGGAATAGTAATTCTCGCAATCATGGTGCTATTTATGTTAACATTTAGCAAACAATGCAAGAAATCATTGGAGAGTGTAAAAGAAGCCGAAATGAAAAACCAAATGAAGCTGAAGAAATAGAAGTGGGCCAGTATCCAAAAAACAACTCAGTTATGTTTGCATCTAAAGGTGGGCATACACGATACGGTTTACGGGAAGGAAGGCCTTCGGGCGTTCCGGATTGCAACCCGGAAGGCTAAACATGTACCTACCCTCGGTGCAGGCATACACATTACTTTTCTCGCAGGATTTTGGCCAGTATTAACGTGTTGAGTATAGCGAAAATATCATATTGATAATAATGATTTCGGAAAATGATCTATGTGAATAGGATTGGCAACGAATGAAAAGATGAGGACAACACGTTCAAAGTGGGTGACACAGTGGTTAAGAAAGTGACATAGTGGTTAAGAAGGTGACACAGTGGTTAAGAAAAGGGCAAGAGCATTCTCATATCGACCTAATAAACGAATTACGATTGAAACCGGTTTATTTAAATATTGCTTACTTTTAACATCATACAACAAGGCAGAGACCTGTATAGCTCAACGAATTCTGTTAAGAATTCATGAGACCACGTTCTCATATCGGTCAGTTTTTATTAATTTATGGGCAGGTTGTGATATGCTACTGAATAAAATCACACTGCCATCAGCGTAACTCTCGGCCTGTACAGACAACTCCCACATATACGTTTCGACTTGAATGCGATAAGCAAAGCCGGCAGGCAAAATTTCAAGTGTTGTCAGTTTTTGGGGAGGCCGATGTATCCACTATAACGCTGCAGCCTGCCTTCCGGTAAACCGTATCGTGTATGCCCACCTTTAGGCGGGAAGAGTTACATCACCTGCCAATCAAAAACATGACGAGGCCACGCTGATAAAGCCACATCCAAGCGCCTTGTTATCTCATTGCCGCATTGCGGATTATTTAAAATGTTAGATTCATTCTTTGCTAGTTCGTAACATAATTCAGATGGTTTTTGCTTTATACCTGTAATTATGAAATAAAGTTTATTTTTAAAACGCAGTTTTTCCGTTTGAATCGTTAAGCTCGATATAATTATCTTGTATTCCAGATTTTAAATATTTCTTTTGCAATACCTGCTTGTAAAGCTGTATTAAATCGATGTAAAGACTGGTTTATAAAGCTTTCTTGGCCCTAGCAATGAGGAATGAATCATTCAGTTGCCACTGACGCTTATGCAGTCTGAACCTAATCCCAGCTGATCCGAAGACCTGCCCTTGAGAGTTCCCAAGTTTAAAATTAGGCGAGTCCTAAGAATTTCTTAAGATAGAATTAAATTTCACAAGGGCGCATGCGGTAGTAGCCGATGAGGCATTTGAATGGTTCAATACCAAGAATATTTTTGAAAAACGATAATTGTTAAAATTGCATCATTGTAAGCATCTGTAAAAATATTTAGGATAGTAGTGAGGCATCTGGATTATTATAACAAAGGCAAGCTTAACATTTTTCCTTGAATGCAAAATAAGATTACTTCGACACATTTAATATTTGCCAAGTCTATGCTTGCTTCGAAATTGCACACAATCGTGTATTATTATATTAGTTTAACAAGAGGGCATATTGTAGCACGAGTGAATTTGGGGCACGACGAGCGTAGCGAGGAGTGCTCCACTGGAACGAGTGCTACAATGCCTCTTATTAAACGAGTATAATATACTATTTTATCTACTTTGCATAAAAAAACCACCAAAAACTTTTAATTTTGACATTTCATAAATGTGATAATCTGTCAGTTATTTGAAACAAGTAGGCTGAGTCAATGTTTTTCATACGAAAATAACAATGCAAAAACAGTGTTATAATGGACTTCATTGTAGCACTGTTTTCGGTGTTATAATTAAAGCTGATAATTATATGCACTCAAATGTACAAAAATATGCGCATATATATGCATACATTTGTGCGCATATATATGCATATATTTGTGCGCATATATATGCATAAATTTGGTTGACTATATGCACCCAAAGTTACAATATATGCACAAAATATGCTGTAATTTTTTTGAAAATACGTAGAAGTATTCTAAATAATGTAAAAAAATTTAATTATTTTGTATCAGTATATTTATTTCTCTAATTTTTATTCAAATACTTCATTCATTTTAACCTTTCACTATACATGGATTGTCAACGCCAAATTAACTTTGCAAGCCAACATAAAAATGAGATTTCCCCTAACCCCACCAGACTATTATTCACACACCACTCGGAAGTTTGACTCTTGAAATGGATTCTATGTTGGCTGATTTCTTATACATTGCTTCTATGGGAAAAGTGTGAGTTGCTGGCAGTTCATGTTTATATAGTCAAAGATTTTAACAGGGACTTCCCCTTTCCGCTGCTTATTTTGATACACGCACTATACTCCAGTGGCAGAAAGTGAAAGTATATATCTCAGTCGCACACAAAAATTTTATTAATAAATTTAATAAAATTGTAAATTTTAAAAAAATCTCAAAAAGTTAGGAATACATTACAAATTGTTGCTAAATATAACCAAATGTGCAAAATCCAAGAAGTATGCTCAAGAACGTATAAATATGAAAAATATGCAAAATGAAACTTGGTTTAAACGATTTGTTTTCACATAATTAGTATACATATGAAAAAAAGTTTCGCCGGCGTATCAGTTATAGAAAAGCTTAGCCGCGCATGTACGGCTGCAAACCAAACTTACAAAAAGAAAGTTCGGATTTTTAAAAAATCAAATATCTCGAAAACTATTCAAGATATCGTGAAATGAGTGACATATTTGGAATCAGGAGAGAAAACTACATAAAATTGTATTCAAGCCTAAAATAGGTATGTTCGTTTGTCCTGCTCGAAACTGCTCTGAGCACTTTAGCGTGACGTCACCATAAGAGTTTAGTGCAGGTTCGAGCAAACTAATTGCGCAGAATCGAGCAGAAACAAACGAACGGTTTTAGAGCAGTTTGGAGCAGTTTAATGTTGTTGACAAAACAAATAACAAAACCTTAAATATTAGGTATTTAACCAACAAGTGTGTTAATGAAGGCGATTAATAATCGAAACTGTTTAAAGCAGGAACGAGCGATAGCGATTGAGTGCCTTTAATAGTTGAGATTATTAATCGCCCATTAACAAACGAGTTGATTACAAATTTCTTTCGTTGACCGCAAAATATTTTTTGTTGCGAAAAATTTGATTAATACAACTAACCTCCATGCAAAATATCATCAAAACGTCAAAATCACAAAAACAGTTAATTAACGAAAAAGAGTGTATTAATCAAAAACATTGTATTAATGACGTCTATTAATCCATCCTTTTTTAGGAAAAATAAATCATTAATATTGAAATTAACAAGCGGTCAACGAAAAAATTAATTAAGTTCTAGCGAGGCGCGCTTGTATGGGCTTATATTATCATTATTCTGCGTAGTTATGGATGAAATTATGAAAATGATGCTAGTGGTGGATGACGTAGATGTATTTTTAAACAATTTTAAACAATGCTAAACACAACCAAACACAAATTTGAACACTAGAATTAGGAAATGAAATGGCATGACGGAAGACGCGCAAAACAGCTGACTTTCACCTGTTTTACACGACTGCGCAAGTCTGCTACTTTTACTCCTCCTAAAGACCAGGAGTAAGAAAAGCTGTTCCAAGCAGTTCCGAGCAACTTGCACCCAGTGATGCCAGATATACCGTTTTAGCGGTATATCTACCGCTTTCGCTTCTCAAATACCGCCCTACCGTTATGTATTGAATATCTACCGTGTTTTCTAGAATCGTAAACCAAGTATGGTACAATCGTATCTACACCATAATTAATTTTATGGACTGCAAACTTTGCAAATTCGTTTAGAACTTATTAATACGGTCATCTAAATTTTTTTAATGTTTTTGATTAACCTGCTGAATTTCCCTGCGAATTCTGAGCATTGCACATTATTCCTTCGCGACATCGCGATTGCCGCAAATTGCGCACAACGAAGAGCAACATCCTACAGGTTGCATGAGAGCTTTTGTGGTGTTTGTGCATTGCTATCTTTGAAATGAAATACGTTGATATGTAATTATATTTTGAGGAGAGGTAAATCTGATAACATGGGAAATCGACATAATTTAATTGTGTTATTAACGAATATTCTAGTTCGAGTGTTTCGTACAAAACAGATAAAGAAGCCTACGTTTCGATAAAGAAAAGAAAAATCGTATAATATATCGTATTGTAGGATATTTATACAGCAACAATTTTTAGGGAGCAATGCTTGTTATGATTTGAATGTGAATAAACAACTGTTAAGCCGCCATAAATCTAGTATTTACAAGAAATCGGAATCGCTTTCCGATTGTGATGTAGATTCAGATTGATTGGTTTTTATTTTGCTCATATACCTACCTAATGTCATTGTCATTGTAGAAGAAAATGTTAAAAGCAACATTTTACAATATAAAATCAGTACAAATTTTTGTGTTTTGTGTCATTTGGTTTTTATTTGTATCGGGATGCCCCCCGCCCAAATTATTCTACCGTTTCCAAGTTCAAATCTCCCGCTTTTTTAATGATGATTCTACCGCCTCTTTCACTGAACGTCTGGCAACACTGCTTGCACCTTATCAAACGAACGCAGTTCAAGCCAGTTCGGAGCAGCTGCTCGATCTCAAACGAACGCCGTTTTCCTGCTCTAAACTGTTCGGAACAGTTTAGAGCAGTCAAACGAACAGCCCTAAAGTGAAAATTCGAACATTAAAGTCGAATATTTAGAAAACGGGTTGAGATATCGAAAAGCCAGTGGTGGATTCGGATTCAGGGGACAAAAATACATAGGTATTCACAATCAGTTGTATTCTGCCTTAACGGGAACCGTGCGACAGACACACAGAAAGAGCGATCATAGTAACCACTTACTTTGTAAGTTTGGTTGAAAAATATGCATTTGCCATATAATATCAGCTTTAGTTATAATAACCATATTGTGACATCAAAGTAGATAAATACACTTATTTGCTGTTTAACAACCCCTTTTTGTGTTTTAGTCAATGCGCCTCCAAAATTTCGTTCATTCTTGTCCTAGAGCTGCTTTGAGCTGTATCCAGCGAAAGTGATTCTGATTAGTATAGGGTGTTTAAAAAATACGTTCGGTTATTTTACCCACTTGTAGACCTCATCCATGCAAACAAAAAATGCCTAATAAATATGGGACCGGAAATGCGTTGTTTCAGAGATAGTGTTAAAAGTTTTAAAAAATCCCGGCCGCCCCTGGAATAAATAATTTAAATCTAAGTGTGCCAAAACATGACGATTAATACCACCAGTAAACCTTCAAAATTTCACTAAAATCGGCTAAGGGGTTTTGAGATATTGAAGCATTTTAGTTTTTGTCTTAACAGGTTCAGAGACTACCAAAAATTTGGACTTGAATTTTTTCCTTGAAAACGAAGCGAGAGCTGAAAAAATCTCAGGAAACAAAAAAGTTGCCTTTTAGTTGCTTTATTAATTTTTTTTTATAATTGCAAAAAACTAGTAGGCGTTATTTTTTTGTGAAAAAACCTAATCAATATGCCCCGTGGGTACGCCCCTGGAATTACTACATCAACTGTAATAGGTCCAAATGATGCCTCATAAAGTTATAAACAAACTGTAAAAATGTCATTAAAATCGCTCAAAGCGTTTTTAGGCAACATAAAAAACAAGATTTTAAATAAAAACTAACACCCTGTATCTCGGAAACGAAACGTTTCTGGACCCATGTTTATTAGGACATTTTTGTTTGTATTGATGAGATCTATAAGTGGGTCAAGTATTCGAAAGTGGGTCAAGTATTCGAACGTATTTTTTAAACACTGAATATGTATTTTAAATTACTTTAAATTTTACCCATTAAAAGTTTTTATAACGGAACAAATTACAACATGAAATGAAATACGTAACGTTTTTTCTGCATTCAAGGTTAAAACAATTTATAAAAGGCGCGAATTTACACATTTGCGCATGCGCTGTCGTAAATTTCCTAACGAAAATATGTATAAACACCTGTTTTTCTTCTTAAGGCTAGTGCTAAAAGGCTAATACTAATGTTAGAAAACTGTATAATCCAGCCTTAAACCTCCATGGTAAAGTAGAATTGTAATGATAAGAATGGATAAATAATGGTAAGGGTGGCTAAAGTGTTACTTTATTGACAAGGAGATAAAACAGTTCGTAATACTACATAGCATACGGCTAAATGTAGGTATAGAGAAAATAATTGTATGCCTCACGTGAATACATTTTTATGAATTCTGGGAAATTACCTCACTCGGCTTTGACGCCTCGTGAGCTCAAATGTTACCCTTATAAAGTATGATAAAAAATTATTTTCATCTAGTATGGCCGTGGAAGACTTCTTAATTTATGAATGCAACTATAAGTCACTTGCAAAGCATATTATGTCGAATTTTGACATTAAGTATAAACGTAGTTGCTTTTATAAATTAGGTACTATTCCAAGGCCATACTAGATGAAAATAATTCTTGATTCTACTCTAGTTAAATTCCTCTTTATTCGCTTACACCATGCATAACTATTAATGCTACTGGTAGAATCGAAATTTTTAATACACACTTTGTAAAATGCTTTAAGATTTTAAACTAATTTCAAGGTAAAATTGGTTGCATAATTTGCTTAATAAAGAAAACATTTTCTAACGTATTTTAATTTTTTACACACCAAAAACAAACGTGCTGCTTACCTGATTCAAATTCGGCGGCACTCCAAAACCGCTAAACACTCACAAATCCGCGCGCGTGTTCCGATACAGCTAACGAAGACCACAGACAAGAAAGGAAATAGATACCTCACTCCCTTACTCAGAAGTAGGGCCAGGAACTTGCGCGACACCTGGCGTTACTGACAAGACTTATGACAAAACAAAATACCAAACTTTATAGATCACTGTAATTTTGTCGCTACACTACGCGGAAATTGGCGGGCAATTTAAATTCAAATTTGTGTGATACAGTGGCGGCCAAAGAAACCGGAACACTTTTTTTGACCCATTTTCAAAATGCGAAAACTGACAATTCTAAATAATAATTATCATCAGAAGTCATTGTTTAGATCCGAATAATGACTTTTGATGACATTTATTACTTAGAATAGTCTTGTGTCAGCCAGTTTTCGCATTTTGGGACTTAGGTCAAAAAAAGTGTCCAGTTTATCTTGGTCGCAACTGTATTTCCTTATAATAACTAGTGAAACTACTTATAGGAATATTTTCATTTGAATTTTGTATTTGCATTTTTATTGACAAAATTAAGCAACTGCAAGTATACTAAGCTGATTTGGCAGGACATGCAAACAAATTTAAATTCAAATTATAAGTGAAGTTTCATAGCAATTTCATCAGCATTTTATATTGAAAACGAACGTCTCTGGGAAACTGTAGGGCAAACATACTTACAATCCAGTTTTTTCAAGAATGGTTAGCGTTAACACCCTTGTTTACAACCTTGTTGATCTAATGTGGCTACTTATTTAATAAATAAAATTAACTGGCCCTGGTTAGTACTTTTATTAATATCTAGTCTACCTAAACATTTTAAAGTTGCAATTGGCATACACTTAATACTTAATGTCTAGACATTTGCATTGCATTTAAATAAAATGAAGTTAGTACTACAAGTAACTCATTTAAATCTTATACAAAGTTTTTTGATAGAATCACAATAAATATTTTAATGCAAGATTGTACAGTAAATGTTATAGCATTTTACTTTAATGTAGTAACTCACTGAATTTTTAAATTGATCATTCGCTATCTACTAAAGCTCCAGTAAGTTACTTTTTCTCAATACCTAATACGTATGTGTCAGGATTTTTCATTCAATGATCAAATGTTATATATAATATTAATATGTATTTTTCAACCGTAGAATCCTGAGAGCTCAACTCTTGTTTTAAAGATTATAATTTTATAAACAATTTGTTACTTAAATTAAACAAGAAATTGACGAAAAGACAAGCGCTTAACGTGAGGGTTTTTTAAATAAAAAAAATTAAATCTGGCTAGACAAGAGTTTTGCACGCATGATCTTTGATTGAAGAATTAACTTAATTTTACATTTATTAAAATGCAAAAGTAACGTGGTTTTCTTTTCAGTGTACGAATTCTGTTATAACTTGTCTCCAATTTATAAGATTAATTAACTTTTCAATAAAAATTAATTTTTCAATTTTTTTTACAACAGCATGAAGAAGAAAGCCATGCAATTATTTATTTTACCAAAACAGAACATGGTAAATCTGTTAACTAGTTTTGCTTAAAAGAATTATTGAAATCTATCTAAAATTATATACAAATACTAAATTAATCAAAAGTCTGCTCTCTACGTTTAAGCCGTTTAAAATATTTAACAATAACTAAACTTTAAGAGGATCTTGGTTTTTCTTTACTCCTTGCAAAACCTTTGCTATGTAATATGCTATTAATTCTATTTATATTATCTAAATAAAACTATATCTATACTTCTATGCTTCTGTGTACGTTGTTGCGACAAGAAAGGGTAGTTTTGCTCTTACGAAGTAACTGCATTTGCTTTGGCATTAATAATCTTGGACTTCATTTTAGCAGCTGCCTTTTTCAGCTTCAGCACTTTTTTGCGTAGCATACTCTCATTAGATGTTAATGAAGTCCGACTAGCTGGTAGTGTTTTGACAATTACTGGTAGTCTTCTCCTGGCTACTAGTGAACCTAAAACAATATTGACGACCATTAAAAACATAAAAACAACCTATAATTTTGTTGTAAGTGTAGCTATTCCAGCAAAATGCTACAAAGTTTGTAGAAATGTTCAAATATAATTTTTGAAAATTAAAACTGCTCCTTCATGGCACAAAATACAAATTTGAATATTTTCCCTGTTTACTATTGCCAAATATGTCTGTCTTGTTTTTCCTCGTAATCCGTAATGCTTCAAAGTGAGATAGATACAGTTACACTAAGAGTTATTTGGTAAAAATGGGAAAGAGAAAACACCACAAAAAAGTAAACTTGGAAATCTACCCTTTTTAAAGTGGATTTTAAGCTTTTTCTTAAAACAAAAAGTAGTAAATTCTAGAACTGTGCTTAAATCGGTCGTAATATGACCCTAGCAAAAAACTTTGACCTCAAATTCAACACTTGCTGGCAACAAGTATTCATATTCTATGCCAATTAT
Organism: Agriotes lineatus; assembly: GCA_940337035.1. Lineage (NCBI taxonomy): Eukaryota > Metazoa > Arthropoda > Insecta > Coleoptera > Elateridae > Agriotes > Agriotes lineatus. The sequence goes on along the minus strand of CALNHX010001846.1, from coordinate 139,813 downwards.
TTCCTCTTGCCAAATTCAGGATTGAAATTTGAAAAATAACCAAGTAAAATTGTACCTGATCTTGGTTCTTCAGTGATCTCCAGAGGTGCACCAGGTAATGTCGACATTGTTCTCGTCAACTTTGCAGCACATCCCACCGATGTGACCTCACCTGCAACTAAATTTAAAAATTAGCAATATAGAGGTTATATATGTTTATCTAATATGTTCTCTTACAGTGTATGTCAACGTACGGCACTTTCTGCTTTGCTGTTGTCTTGTATCTCTTTGGCAAATCATGCCGCAATACACTCAACTCTTCACCAGTGGCGCTTGAAGTTGATCGCAAAGATGCATTAAACGTTGCTATTATTTCTGCAAATACCATTATATGTTAATTATTGCAGCAATTAACATGTATATTTTTAATAGCATACCTCTCACTTTTTCTGGAGTCCCAAGCTTTTCTTGAGTGGAGTAACAAAAACAATTTTCTGAAGTTGCATCTTCGTGAAATTCTGAAACATATGTTTGATTATCGGAATGAGAAAATCGCATTTACAATACACATAACGTTAATCATAAAACAACATCTATTGCAAATTCGAATATTTTAGATCGCCAGTTATGAAAATTATATTAAAAATGAATTACATACCTGCTAAATTTGCCCATTGTATCTTTGCAGAACAAAGGAAAATGCGTCTCCACCAAATATTTCGAATATTTCATGCCGCGGAACTTCACCATTATCGCAGCCCGGCACACAACACGGTTTCTTTTTAGTTGCTGTTTTGTGGTTTCTTCTTTGAGCTACCTACGAATTTTGTCCAGGAACCAGTCAAACAAATAAATTCAAAGATGGAGCCGAACAAAGCCAAATATGTGCTGAATTTGCAGAATCGGGGAATTACCGCAGAATTACGCTTCGTGTGAGAAAGACCCATAAAACGAACATGCGCAATAGTTGAACTAATATCACGTGCGTAACAAAAGAATAGGCTGTCCTTTTTCCGCGCGCATACCTACTGCCACCTGTACTTACTGAAATATACTACTAGCAGGGGCCCACTCGGCGTATTTCAGTTACCACTGCCTGACGAAGACGACTGAAAGCAACGAGAGTATGGCTACCGCTCTAGCCTTTTCTTTCCCCTCCGACAAACTACCGACAAATGGGAAGTTTCGTAGTTGAGACCAGACAGAACCGGCTTTTTCCGCGTATTGGTTCTTTATTGCGGACATTTTACACATAATTTATTATATCCCTGTTTTCTTAGTAAATCCTAAACAAATGCTACACTTGAGCATTATTATGAAAGCAATTCTGGGAACAAAGGGCGGTTATATAGTAGAGTTTACCAGCCCGCAAAAGCCTTCTAGAAAAAATTTTCGTTTGCACTTTGTTGCTAAAATTTAAGACCCACTTTAAATAATTCCCCATCCTTTAGGAATGCAAAATCGCGAGGTCGTCCAAAAATCGTCCCGCGCAGGGGGCGGCTGGGGGTGGTTTTTGAAAAATTTACGAAATTTTTTTTTTGCATTTTTTATATTTACGGCACTTGGGCATGACTGTGCTCAAGTCTTATGTCAATATTTTAATCAGAAATATACATTTTGTAATTTCAAAATTACCATGCGCAATGGTTTCTTATGGAACTCCTTAATAAATAAGCGCTCGCCCTGAAAACGCACAATTGTCATATTCTTGAACTCGTCTTAAAGTCGAGAACCTTTTGATTAATCAAAAAAATGATTTTTACAAACGTTGTAGATTGGAGATCTGGGATTACATTACTTTTTTCAAATTCTTAATCGGACGTATAATTTTGTCAAAAAATTGAAAAATGTAACACCATGTCGTGCCGTAGCGGTCGGCCGTGGAGATGCGAGGAAGGTTTACATTACCGTGGCTTAGCCAGTCGAAAAACGACTCTATGCGTCGACGCACATTTAAGGTCGATATTCGTCCCGTTGCAGCGTCTTGGATGCTGCATTATGCAGAATAGTGCGTACAAGATATCGGCAAAGTTGCATAGAGATTTTTTAGTATTTTTTTAGAAGTTCTGGTGTATGTGTATAGTGCAGTGTTAGTAGTTTAGTTTCTAATATAGTTCTACTTATAACAGATTACAAACTTTTTTGACAATTAATTAAAAGTGGGTTTTAACTTTTTTAAGTTTTGGGTTTATTATTATCATACCTTATTGGTAAGATGTTTTTAGCTCGTAGGTAGTACATTTTTGACGCAGCATTTATTACAGCTCCATTTAATAATGGAAAGTACGAGTTCCGATAGTGAACTTGAATCACAGTTTAAGCTGAGAACCCTTGAGAAAGGAGCTGTTAAAAAGCAAGAGAAAATTCACCAGGCATGCGTCATTTGTCAAAAAGCAGGGAAATTAATAATGTCAAAAGAAATATCCAAACAAAGATTTATTGAATGCACGAAAGTTCGTATTAATATTTGTCAAGGAAAAGATATCAGTATGTTGCATATATTTACAAATTTTAATTATTTAAAAGAACAAGATAATTTACATTGGCACAAAAACTGCTACAAAACGTATACTAGTTCCAAAAATATAGGTTCGTACAAATTAAAATATGCAAAAATAAGTACTTGTCCTGATCTTTTCCAAGCGAAAACACCTCAAAAACGTTCTCTACGGACAATTTCATTTGATGTGCGTAGGTGCGTATTTTGCCAAAAACGTTTAGGAAATCAAAAACTATTCCAGGTCATGACCAAGAACATGGAAGACAAAATTAAAACTATATCGCGAAACAATTCCTTATTTTATTCCAGAATAGGCGAAAATGATTTAATTGCATCTGAAATAAAATATCATGCTTCGTGTATTTCTACAGAATTACGTAATAAGAAGAAGAAATCAAACTCAAGTGGAAAAAGAAAGCTGAAAATGGAAAACGAAGCATTACAACAATTATGTAGTGAAATGGAGAGAGGCTTCGAAAAGGGAAAAGGTTATTCCACAACATCAGTTAGCAAGAGATATCGTGAAATTAGTGGAAATTCGGAGTTGAGTGATCGAGTTTTAGTTAATAAAATAGTAGAATATTTTGCCGATGATATTGAATTAGTGAAATCGGTCAGATGTAACGAACCAAGAATGTTTGTGAAAATTTTTTCCAAGGAACAGGCTATTGAAACAATTCGGCAGCATACTGAAACCGAAGCTTCTAATTTCTCCTTGGGTGCATCAGAATTACAAATTTTGACCAAAATTTGCCAAAGTATAAAAACGGAAATAAATCAAATACCTACATACGTTGAATACAATAACTTAAACATTAATGAATATAAAAAATATATCCCAAAGAATTTATATTTTCTTATTAGTCTTCTTGTCTGCAGCAAATCGAGCAGTGACATAAAAAAATGTCAGATACTTAATATTTGTCAAGATATAATTTTTACGTGTTCAAATGGAAAAAAGTATACTCCAAAGCATATTGGTCTAGGAATATTAGTTCACCAGGAGACACGATCAAAGAAACTCGTTGAAGCAATATACGCTTGTGGTCACTCCATATCTTACACTGATACTCTAAGAGTTCGAAATAGCATTGCCCAAGAAGAAATAAAAGTCTATCTGGAGAATGACCAAGTCACAATTCCAAGACAATTGGTGCCTAATAGATTCGTACAGTTTGCTGCAGACAATATAGATATATTAGAAGAAACTTTAGATAAAGCACCGACATTTCACGGAACTCAAATGGCCGTTTTTCAGAGAGGCCCAATCAATGAAATTGCAGCAGAAAGCTTTGAACTTTTGCCATATAAAATAAAACTCGCTCTTCCTAACGACTTTCATTCTGTAGAAAAAATATATTTTAATAAATTTAAAAAAACAGTGCAACTTGAAGAACACCAGGCTGATATAATTGAAAAAGGTGAAAATCTCAGCTACGACATAAAATATCAAAATATTGCTTGGAGCATGTGTAGGATGAACGACTCCGAAAAAGAAGAAATGGTACTTCCTCAGTGGTCAGGATTTCACAAATTAATTTTTCAAAACAATTTGCCTACAACTACATATGGATATTTACCTTTGTTGCCCCATGTTTCCTCAGAATATGATACTGTTTGGACTGTGATAAAAAAATGTAATAAAATTGCTGAGAAACTGAGTAATATGCATACAGTCATTAACTTTGATCAAGCAATTTATTATAAGGCGAAAGAGCTGCAGTGGAATAAACCAGAAGAAACAAAAAATGTAATTATCCGTCTAGGTGGATTTCACATTACCATGAACTTTCTGAAAATAATTGGGCAGTACATGGCAAACTCAGGCCTTGCTGATGTATGGTTAGAAAGTGGTCTCTATGGTCAGTCCACCGTTGATGGGATTTTAGCAGGAAAAAAATATAATAAAGCAATACGAGCCCATAAAATAACACACGAAAGTCTTATGAGAATATTAATTTCCCTCTTCAACACATGGCTTATTGAGTGCAGAAGTTCCTCTGTACACACGTTGAATCTAATTGATCTTTATTCTTCGGAAATCCGCGATCGTATAAAGAAGAAAGAGGACGCATTGCCAAGTTTTTTTTTTTTTTTTTTTTTAAAGTATTTAACCAGATCAGCAGCGTAGTGCTATACATGGTTCTGTTAAGTTGTTTACATTTAACACTATTTGGCGCTTGGGGATTGCCTGTCGGCTTACCCATTCACTATTTAGTTTCATTGTTACATTAATTTTGTTTTGTCACTACACTACACTTCATTATCACTACTGTCGTCGGTTGAAAGAAGATCTTGCGTCAGTTTACGTTGCAGGCGTTGATGTATGTGTCTCATTCCTAGTGTGTAATGAGCTGCTCCTGCACAATTGTTTATATTTTTAAAGAAGGTTGCTGCTGATTTTTTAATGAATTCTTCTATGGTTGGAATATTTAGTTCAGCATGTAGTTGGCAGTTTCTTATATACCATGGAGAATTTGTGGCTATTCGAAGAATCTTATTTTGTAGGGTTTGTATTTTATGGATGTGGGTCGGTGAAGCTGATCCCCATACACAGCATGCATACATCGCCACTGGTCTAATTATTGCTTTATAGATTAGCATTGTGCAGTCTATGTGTAAGGAACTTTTCCTGTTTATCAGTGGATATAGTAAAGCTAGTCTAGCGTAGCTTTCATTCAATTTGTGGTTAATGTGGAATCCCCAGGTTAGTCGTTGGTCTAAATATACCCCTAGATATTTAACTGGACTATTTTGCGTGTTCCATGGAATTTCTTCGTTATTTATTTTAAGGTTGGGTATATCTACGAGACGTCGCAAAGTAAACACTTGAGCTTGGCATTTGGTTGAGTTAAGGTTTATATGCCATTTTTCCATCCAGCTTGATATTGTGTTTAGGCTGATTTGTAATTCATTTGAGGCTTCCAATAGTTCGTTGCTCTGAGTAAGTAGCGCAGTATCGTCTGCATACATAGCAATGGCTGCGTTACCTATTTGGGGTATATCGTGGACGTAGATATTGAATAGTATTGGGCCTAATATGGATCCTTGTGGAACGCCCGCGTGGATGGGTCTAACTGATGAGTAGTTTTCTTAAAACATCACATCTGACGAAGAAATTATTTAAAGAATTTCCCCAATTTATTGAGACACAAACAGTTACATTTAAATACTGGTATACTTACTTAGAATTAGTTGAAATTTTACTAGAATTTCAATATGCCGAAAGAAATGGAAGGTGGGAACTGCATTTAAATAGTTTTAGAAAAATGCTTCCATGGTTTTTTGCTTTCGATCATACTTACTATGCTAGATGGGGAACCATATACCTTTTAGATATGTACAAACTTCCCGATGCAGCGCCAGATGTTTTTGAGGAGTTTATGAATGGAAATTTCGTTGTTAAACGACTTGATGGAAATTTTAATCAACTTTCAGTAGATCAGGCATTGGAACATATCAACAAGAACTCAAAAGATGCAGGAGGAATAGTAGGATTAACCAAAAATAGTACTAAACTGGATGAGTGGTTCTTGAGCTATAATGTTGTTGGCATGATGTTAGACGAATTTCGTTCATCTTTAAATATTGTTAATAACTTATCCAGTCAAAACGTAGAATGTGGTACAAAACGAATGAAAGTTGATGAAGATTCCGTGCAGAACTTTAAAAGTGAATTTTCAAGGTTCAATGTTTTTTCCAAAAACGAAGATCGACTTCTTGTTATTTCAACCAATGAAATTGCTCCTGCGACTGTTCAAACTTCTTTACTTACCGAGCAAAAAACCGGAGAAGAAGCTCTAAGGAAATTTCTTAACGTTGTTGGTACTCCTAATTTTTATAATCCTTTAAGAAAAAATAATCTACAAACATTTGAACACTCCGTAGTTAAAGTAGCTCCGACTGAAAACAAAAAAACTTTTCAAAAAAGCCAAGAATTTTTGCAGAAAATATTAGCGGCAAAGAAATGGGAAGAAATATTAAATATGTAGATATCTTTAAACACGAATTGACAGCTTACCCAATGCCTCTTGCACCTAACGGAGTTATATCCACCCCTGCAAATAAATCTGCTCTGGGAAATATTTTACAAACATTTACTGTTTGTTGTAACAACTTGCCATTGGCAAATCATAAAACATGCCACATATTTGATGGGATGGCATTGGTACAGGGCTTTGGCAAACCCGTCAACGCAAAATCGGTCGGAGATTATGCAAATATTTTAAAATCAATTGTATTCAGAAATACCTACAATGCTGAGAGAATATATTTAGTTCTGGATAATTATAGAAACTTTTCAATAAAAAATTGCACGCGACAGAAAAGAGGGCTGAAGGAAACTATAGAACGAGCGATTGATAGTCCAGATACATTATTACCGCAACAGTGGCATATGTTTATCCATTCAGTTTTCAATAAAAGACAGCTCGCCAACTTTTTGAGTAATCAGCTGTATGAAAATTCTTTAAATTTAAAAGTTAAGTTTGTCACTAGCGGAGGATTCCTCGACGTATTGCAATATAAAGCAAATTATAATTTAAATAACGACTTATTAGTAGCGTCGCACGAGGAGGCGGATACAAGAATGATATTACATATTTTGTCGGCAAAAATGGAAGGGTTTACAAGATGTATAGTGGACTGCAAAGATACAGATGTTTTGGTATTATTGGCTTACTTTAGAGATATATTGACTCCGGAAGTTTGGATGACAGTTGGAAATAAAGAAAACGAACGATTTATTGCAATTCATGAATTGAAAATGGATAGTTCAATGACGAAATGTCTACCAGCTTTTCATGCATTGACAGGCTGTGATACAACTAGTCAGTTTGTTGGACTGGGTAAAAGAACATGCTGGAAAGTATTTTTGTCTCATTATAATCTTCTTGCTAGAGTCGGCGTTGAACAGCATTTAGACGAAGAAGTTTTTAATGATGTCGTTAAATTTGTGATACATTTGTATACAAGAAATGACAATATTAAATGCATAAACGCTTTAAGAGGAATTTTGGCTTCCTCTAAACCTATCAACAAATTGCCTCCAACTTTGGATAGTCTACAACAACACTGTCGTCGTGTTCACTATCAAACAAAAGTATGGCTGAACAGTACAATATCCAAGCCTTCATTACCGAATTTATTGAATTGCGGTTGGAATATTGAGAATGGAAAAGTAGTAGCTGTATTCACAACTGAAGCTATATTACCAGAGGATACTTCTGTTCTGACCACCTGCAGTTGTGTAAAAGGTATACATATTAAATTACAGATTGCGGTGGTACCATTAACACATTTTATTTCAGGGTGTACAGGACCGCAATGTTCCTGTAAAAAAAAGGAATTAATTGCATTGGCTCCTGCAAATGTATGGGCCAATTAACATGTGCCAATAGAGATGATAAAAATGCACGCCGCACATTTTCCTCTGAAGAGACGTTATCTGATAATGAAACAGTTTCTGATTCTGAATAATTAGCTCTTATGGTAATAATTAATTATTATTAGTAATTAGGTATTCGTCTGTTATAGGTGGAAGTTTCCACCATTTTATAATATTAAACAAGATGTTAAGTTATATATCTACTAAACTGTAAGCGAACAAAAAAATAATTTTTTCTTCTTGTTTAAATACTATGTAATGTGTTATTATTATTTTTGATATTGTTAACTGAATACCTATTCAATAAATGTATTGTGTATTTAAAATAATTATTATTATTGAAAAAATATTTATTAATAATGCCGTATAAAATGCGCAAAAAAGCACATTAATAGACGACATTATATGCTCATCGAGGCATACACAAGAATAAATTCTCAAAAAAATCTCAAAAATTCAATACAACTCCGTTGGCAATATTATTCTACCTAACGCGGAATCCAAAACGCTGCAACGGGACGAATATCGACCTTAAATGCGCGTCGAAGCATAGAGTCGTTTTTCGACTGCTTTCTCCACGGTCGGTAATGTAAACCTACCTCGCATCTTCACGGCCGACGGCTACGGCACGACATGGTGTTACAATTTTCAATTTTTTGACAAAATTATACGTCCGATTAAGAATTTGAAAAAAGTAATGTAATCCCAGATCTCCAATCTACAACGTTTGTAGAAATCATTTTTTTGATTAATCAAAAGGTTCTCGACTTTAAGACGAGTTCAAGAATATGGCAATTGTGCGTTTTCAGGGCGAGCGCTTATTTATTAAGGAGTTCCATAAGAAACCATTGCGCATGGTAATTTTGAAATTACAAAATGTATATTTCTGATTAAAATATTGACATAAGACTTGAGCACATTCATGCCCAGGTGCCGTAAATATAAAAAATGCAAAAAAAAATTTTCGCAAAATTTTCAAAAACCACTTCCAGCCGCCCCCTGCGCGGGACGATTTTTGGACGACCTCGCGATTTTGCATTCCTAAGGGATGGGGAATGATTTAAAGTGGGTCTTAAATTTTAGCAACAAAGTGCAAACGGGATGACACAATAGAGAAAGCTTTTTACTCTACTAATACACTTAGTAAGAGTTTAAAATCAAAACCAATGAAAAATTGAGGGAGTTTTTTATTTAGAAAATAAATGGAATAACCACTTGCCCGGCGATATATTTTTTGCCAACACTGTAGAATAAAGGTCGATTCGCTCTATACGGAACGTCACGTAGGTACCGTCAACGCCACCTCAAATTGGACCTACATTCACACTTTCCATCTTACCAACGTTTACGTCACCTTCACAATAAAGCATTTCAGGCAAATTGCTATAGTATTGATCTCTGAGACTCTGAGCAATGCCTATTCACAAGTACCCAATTAATGAACTTGCAGATGTTAATTCACAGTGCTAATTTTCTATTTGGTTCACAGTAGGCTGGAATCATTCTTAATTTTTTTAATAAACAGTTTAGACACTTGTTCACAAATAAACGCATAAGTTAAAAATCGCGCCACTTTTGACGTTCTAAGAATAGTAATGTTGACATTTATAAATGACAAAATGAGATTTGATTGGTATTTGTTTAATATTGCGGTCCCGAGTGGTGTAGCTTGAACAAGCGTCCACGTTCGATCAGCAGAGTTTTTTAAGCAACGCTGTCTCTGGTCAGAACTTGGATGGGAGTTCCACGGCTGCATCTCTCCGCGCCTCGTGGTACGGCTATCACGGAAAAGAGTTGGTCCCGGCGGTCATAACAACATCGCTATCACGGAAAAAAGTTGGTCCCGGCAGTCATAACAACATCATGACAGTCGTTAGTGGGGTTGGAAGTCCTCATAACTGCACAGCGACGCCTATAATTAATTGGCCTAACGGCTGTTGGCTGAGTGCGAATTAAATTAAATTAAATAAACACGTAACACTTTAGCACTACAGCATAGAAATAGAAAATGGACAGGCTATAATGTTATGATTGCCCTTATTCTTGATAACGAGGAGTCTGCTCGCAATAAACGTAAAAAACTGTGGATTTATAAGATAACAACCTGTAAATACGTATGTTATAGTTTCATCTTTTCGATCCTGTTCAAGATTTAACATTAAAATATATATGCTGCGTAGCGCAAATCGCCAACCCATACAATTATACAGTGACCGCCAAAAAGTCGGCATCATATGGGAAACATTTTTAATTTTGATTTTTCAAAAAAACTTTCTCCGTCAATACTTTGTGCTTATCTAAAAACCTATTTAGCCCCTATCATATATAGAGAGTGATTTTCACTTATTTAGAAAATGACGTTTTTTGAAATGGTCAAAATTCAAAAAGTGCTATTTTTCGGAAATTAAGTAAGATTTCAATATGATTTTTTTAGTTAGTTTTAGCTACCTAAAAAATATCAATGCCAGAAAACACTTAGTTTTCTTTAGCCTCAGTAAAAATTATATTTTTCAATTTTTTAATAATTTTTCAAAATATCCAATACCAAGACTTAATTTTAAAATTCAAATTGTTTTAGGTGATGATTTTAAAGATTTATAATTGGAAAAAATAATATAAAATATTAATTACTGCTTACATTTTTATTATTTACCGAAAAGTTAACAGTGTGTCCCAGGATTGATGTTACAATAGGTGAAACGGACTAAAAATTTTTGAATTTTATTTTAAGATTATGAGATTAGGTCCTGCTTGGTCACGAGAGAATTTTAAGAATATTTTCAGTTTTTGAAAAAACAAGGCGGCCTTGACAGTGAAGTGAAATCTATTTTCTTTTCAGGTAAACTACCTTTTTTGTTCATGATACGGCAAAATTTTACCAAGAAAAGTTGTTCAGAATGATAAATAATGACCCTATACACAATTTCAGGAAGATCTACCTACTTATATTAAACCGTCATTTTTAATAAATACTATTTTAACGGTTTAACTGAAGTACGTAGATATTCCTGAAATTTTGTATAGGGCAATAATTTATCATTCTGAACAACTTTTCTTGGTAAAATTTTGCCGTATCATGAACAAAAAGAGTAGTTTACCTGAAAAGAAAATAGATTTCGCTTCACTGTCAAGGCCGATTTGTTTTTTCAAAAACTGAAAATATTCTTAAAATTCTCTTCAGACCAAGCAGGAATCCCACAATCTTAAAATAAAATTCAAAAATTTTTAGTCCATCTCACCTCTGGTAACATCACTCCTGGGAGCCTGGGACACACTGTATGTTCCCATAATGTTTACGTTTTTTATGCAAGCCGCTTTTAAGGAGAAATATTTTTCAATGATCATTATTATCTATTTAAATTGCTTCTAAACTCTTAATCTAGCCCTGTTAATGGATTACTGTTACAAAAATCTTGTAAATGTTTTACAGTTGTCTAAATGAGATTTTTTAAAACATGTAAACTGGATAAAGAAAAATCTCATTTAGACAACTGTAAAAGAACATTTACAGAATTTTTTAACTGCAATTCATTAACAGAGCTAGATTAGTCTTGGTATGGGATACATATTTTGAAAAATATTTAAATAATTGAAAAATTAAATTTTTGCTGAGGTTAAAGAAAAACAAGTGTTTTCTGGCCTTGAGATTTTTGCTAGCTAAAACTAACACTCTGAAAAATCTCATTGACATCTTACTTAATTTTTTGGATTTTGACCATTTCGAAAAACGCCATTTTCTAAATAAGTGAAAATCACGCGGTATATATGATAGGGGCCAAATAAGTTTATAGACGAGCACAAATTAGTGTCGTAAAAAGATTTTTTGAAAAATTATAAATAAAAACTTTCCCATATGATGCCTACTTTTTGGCGTTCACTCTATAAGTAATAATCTGAAGTTAACAACTTGACGTCGATTCTATTCACATTATCAGTTTTCAACAGGAACGGACAGGCACCAACTGGATGTTTTTTATTTCTAATTTTAATCATTATTTAGAAATAAGAAAAATCACCAATAAATCAATTAATTATTAGTGAAAATAACATTTTGCATTCCAAGACCATACGCGATTATGAAGGATTAAAAATATCTAGTGTGGCTCATTACTTCTTTCTTTATATCACAAAAGCTGAAACAACGTATGAAATGATTTAGGACACAGGTTGGTATCCAATACTTTGTTGATGATGATCAAAAAAGACTCGAAACGTAATTAAACCATAATGTGTGATTGTGCGGTACATTGTTGAATTCAGAATAAAAAGGGCTTCGAAAATTTTACATAAAAGATTAAGGATAGTTTAAAAAAAAAGTTAAGGATGGTTGCCCAAAGACGAAACGTTGGATAAAAAAAATTATAACGTAAGTACAGACAAGTTGCTACAACGAAGTTAGTCAGTTTCGCTCTAACTTCAATATTAACGCCAGAAAAAATTGAATAAAAAAATCCAAAAATTCGGTTTCTTAAGAACTCAAAAACGAAAAATCATCAAGGATTTCTAGACGTTATTAGTAGCTTCAGCGTACTTATGCGAACGTTTTGTCCGTCCGTCCGTCCGTCCGTCCGTCTGTCTGTCTGTCTGTCTGTCTGTCTGTCTGTCTGTCTGTCTGTCTGTCTGTCTGTCTGTCGTCTGTCTGTCTGTCTGGATCGCCTGTAACTTTCGAACGGCTACAGATATGAAATTTTGAAAGGGGGCAAAGTTGTTGCTAAGGTCCCGAGCACCTTCATGCGCTATTTGGTTTTGGCGAAAGGTGGCGATTTTCCACTTTGCAAAATTTCCAAGCATTGTAGCACAGTGGCGGTTTGTCCACTTGGCGCCATCTACAGAAGTTCGGTGGTCACGTTTTGAACTACACATTCTGGGTGCACTATAATACTTAATGTTTTCGCAGTGCTGAAGCTACTCTTTAGACCTGTACTTGAGCAGTTTATTTTGTTAGTCCATTAATTATGCAACTTTTTCCACCTTCAACCAGATGTATACATATCTCTTACTATTAACGAGATCCCCATACTGGCCCTCCTTATCTTGGACACACTGTATAAGTAGCTAGTAAAGTCTTTCATTGGTTCGTACCCATTTTATTAAAGTGAAGTTTGTATGTTTAAAATTGCAAGTAAGTACTGGCGCGTATTTAACCCTAAGTGCAGTTATGTAACTTTCGTATTTAATCATTTAAAAAATTGTGACTATTCCTCCAATACAGTTTTAGAGTTGATATTATCAAATCATTTTGCAATTTTTTTCATTTGCAGCCTATAAGATAATTGCTCTGCCTCGGCGTAAGTGTAAACCGTAAATTTGTAGCGGTATTGTTTGTATTCTTTTGCGTAATTACGGTTGATATTGTAAATGTCGCAGAGCTAGCAACACGTGCGCGCTGATCCTGCGAGTTTTATTCTCTAATCGAATACAAAAGTTAAGTGTAAAATAAGTAAAATGCCTACAAGAAATCAGGTGAAAGCTGAAAGTGAAGATAATAAAAAAGTGGTGATAACAGTGATTTGATTGCCCAAAAAATTGTCGATAAACTATTAGAAAAAGACCTGTTCACTATGAAATTAAAAAGCATGATAGATGAAGCCTTGATCAATACCATTAAACATCTGGAACAAAAAGTACCTAGCCAATCTTGAAGAACACTTCACCAGCTCTAAATCGTATTTCGAAGATATGTTTGACGCATATGAACAATGCACTATAGCTCGTTTCACTCTGACTATGCAGTACAGAGAACATACGACAATGTTATTTAAAGGCAAACTTCGCCTGCTGCGTTGCCGCTTGTAGACCGCACTCAGGTATACTCTTTTCAAATTGACGCAGAAGCGACAAAAAGGGTTTACTTCAACAAGGTATTAACAAATAAGCCGATTGCAATACAAAAGGCGGATTTATTATGATTGACGTCTTCGTGTTCAGTTTAAGCGACTTGCTGGGGAAATATGGCAATACTGTAGTCCTATCCCTGTACACTGCATAGTCAGAGTGAAACGAGCTATAGAAAAAATAGTTTAAGATTTTATGGTATACCAGAAAGCTCAAACGAGAACACCGATGAGGTTATAATTAACTTCTGCAAAGATAGCTTGATATCGCGCAGTCCGAGCATGCAATAGATGTGAGTCACCGATTAAAGGGTAGAGAGGATATGTGCAGGCCCATCATAGTGAAATTTGTACAGCGTTCGGTTAAAGAGCGGATCTTTGCCAGCAAGCGTAACCCAACAGGCACACGTACGTTTATGTTACGTCGAAATCACGTGGTGATAGTTGAAAAGACGTTATTCGTTGAAAATTAAACGTTGAATTTTAGTCAAACAGATAACGTTATTTTCCCAACCTAAATTAAACGTTGATTTTTAGTAATGTTTTTACTGTGTACGAAATTATGTCGTTCAATAAACGTGTTGGCTACGACGTTTATTGAACGTGTATATATTACGCTGAAATGTCGTTGATATTAAGTGTACTGTAGACCAGCAGTTAATGTAACACGTTGATATAACGTTTACAAACATTCGTAAATTTTACCCTTTTTGGTACGTTAAAATAACGTTACTAAAAGGTGTTTCCCAGAGTATTAGTTTACGCTTAACGTCGATATGATGTTGATATAAGAAGGTGGTATTTACGTTTCGACACTATGCTATTATATCGTTAAATTTGTATGGTTTCTAGTCCAACAGTTAGTGTGCAACGTAACATGACGCTAATGAAAACTCGAAAATTTTACCTTTTTATATATATATATATTACGTTAACATTTTATGTTAATATAAAACGCCTTTTAGATTAGTAGTGACTCTTGACATCGATATGACGTTGATACAACGTGGTAACTATGTTTCTGCATTACGTTTTTATGTCGTTTATTTGAAGTGCTTTTTAGATCAGCAATTAACGCAAAACGTTAAAATAACGTTCACAAAAACACGAAAGTTTTACCATTGTCAGAAGGTGAACACGCGTGTGCTCTGAGCGCCTATCACACGTGAGGTAATTGCTCACATGATAGTATCGACCAATTAAGTAGTGTGCCGCCATTACGTCAACAAAATGATAAGGAATGATGTCAGCCGTTCATTCCCTGTTGTGTTGTGCTCCCGATTTATCGTTAGATCGCCATTTTTGTGATTATTATTCCAGTTTACATCTGATCTATCAGCAAGGGACTGCTTAGAGTAAGTATTTGCTTTTATTTTTTGTAAAACAGTTTATCTAACCCCTGATTGTAAAAAAACTTCAATTTTTTTGTCATGTGCTGCACTGTCTTATCACGATAAGAATTCCATGTTGACGTATAAACAAACGGTGCAACAGCCAGTTTAAATTTACTTACAATACTTGCATGATTTTTTGTTACTTCTTAAAATATTCATTGCTCATACATAAGAATGAATAACGAAAATTGGTAACAAAACATTATAGCTAAACCATATAAGTATTCTCATATTTGTTCCCAATCTTTTGACATAATAGTAGGTGCCCCAACACTGTTCACTCGTAAGATGGCTGTTCAATATTTAAATCAAGATAATAATTTGAAAATCGGTGTACTACTTAAATAACTGATATACTAGTACGACTAGAAAATGTCGTATGTAGCTTTATTTATTATTGAAACTTTGTGACATGGCTATTTTGCAACAATTTTGATTTTTGTATTATGGTGGTACCTATCATACAAACAAATTTTACATTATTTTAATTTAATGTGAGAAATTTTGCCACTGGGTTGTGTGCTGATATATCATTGATAAATTACAAACTAAAATTTCTTCAATTAAGTTAAAAGAACGGTAAAACTGTTTGTGGACTCACTATTCGATAGAATATTTAAACAAGCTCTTTGTGTGTGTACCAAAGACACGATGCTGCATATAATTCATTATGCTGCAGTTCCAACTTCCGCTTAATATTTTGCAATATGTCACGTACTGCACGCACACCAAAATTGCATATTAGATTTCTGTAAGTTTTGGGCCTCTGGCTGAGTATTTTCAAGGTCTCCTAAATATAGCAAGCGCTGTTATGTAGGTCATCCTATGTATTTTCACTATGCAGGGTGTACGAAAATGACTACAAATGATGGTAAATTTAAACCTCATAATGTTCTAGTAACTTACCGCAATTTTGAACCCAAATTTGTATTTGTATTTCTTGTAGAATTTGAAGACTTATTTTTGGCAGAACTAGTCAAATTGAGAGGCGAAATGAGAGCTCAAATAGATATGCTGCCTGAAATGAAGCAACTGTTTTTGAAAAATGAAGAAGCAGCGGCAAGCAAGGGGAACCTGAGAATTTACTCTCGTTCCGAGATGTTGCATTAAATGTATATATGGTAGGTAGTACGTGCCATATTTCACTAAGCTTCATTTTTTTTCCCATTTAAGATAAAAAGGCTGTCCACTTTAGGTGGAGCTAGCGTTGAAGCAGTTACCAGATCTGTTTTAAAATTCATTTTATCAAACGAAGTCGCCGTTTTATTTAACTGGGCTGGACAAGATGATTGATTCAGGCGTATCAAAAAAGCCGTAGTTTATGGTAAGTTACAAGAAAATTATGACAATATAATAGATTTTTAGGTGTTCATATCCTGATTTTATAAATGTATTTCTGAACTCTTGTATAACATTGGGATATCTTTTGAGAAAATTAAGAAGATATTTTTAACAAGCTTTTGACCAACTTTATTAGTTT
This sequence comes from Agriotes lineatus, assembly GCA_940337035.1. NCBI lineage: Eukaryota > Metazoa > Arthropoda > Insecta > Coleoptera > Elateridae > Agriotes > Agriotes lineatus. The sequence goes on along the minus strand of CALNHX010001846.1, from coordinate 123,240 downwards.
CTTCAGAGTCGACAACTTCTCTTTTATTCGCATAAGCATGGGCGTAACTTGGGACATCACTTTGGGGGGGCAAAATCAAAACTTCACAACATTTCAAACCTAAATTGCAAAAGAAATGCTGCACTTGCACTTTAATATCAAAATCAATGTCATTAAACATTAAGTGTAATTGCATCAAAAGTAATACTAAATAGCTAAAAAGCTAAAAAGCTATAAAACAAGAATAGTCAAAATTATTAGCTTCAAAATTAGTTTATTTGTATGGATCCTCAAGACCATAAAATGTGTAGCAAGCTAGTATTTCCTTTATTTGCCCCAAAACGCAGAATCCTCAGTAATGTAGCTTTACATAATTTAATTCTTGCAATAGTTTCAAAATTAAAAGAACTAAACACTCAATTTGATATTGTGAAACCTTAAATACTTATTTTTAAATTTTAAATGTTACAGAAGCCGTAAAACGAAGTTTTCTTCATGGTTGCTGCAGTGAAGCTGACATTTCTGAGGGAACGAAGGATTGGTTGAAACAAGCTAAAGCTAAAATGACAAAAAATAAGTTTTTTTTTTCATTATAATCATTATAGGTTTCAAATAAATTTTAATGCGTTTTATATTTACAATTTTATGTTTATTTTCATAATATTTATATGATATCATATTACGTTTTATTATCTATAAATGTAAGCAAAATATATTAGAAATAATAATAAATAATCATATAGGTAGATACTTATACTTTGGATACGTTTTATTGTTCATGCTTGTTTCCACATACAGATAATCAGCATATATCATTAATTATACCTTTAATTAGTTCAGTTCTTAGATTTACAAACTGCTGTGCAAGTGTATTACATATAATTTGATTGTTAATTAAAAATTCAATATAAAAACTCGAGCTTTGTGAGATGCATTATGACAGGTTAGTATAAATATTGCTCATACCTATTCGACATGTAATTTGTGTTTCTTAGACTCCCATGATTTAGAAAATAGGCTGCGTGGTCTATTTCCTTGTAAAATTTTGTGGTGAAAAGTTCGTGAAAATGTATGTTATAACTAAAGACCGGATAAATAAGCACCCTTTAAGTAAAAAAAAGTGCTTAAAAAAGCACATTATTTTACGAAAAAAAGCTCAATTTATGCCAAAAAAAGCTCCAAAAAAGCAGTAATTTAAAAAAATAGACAGAAATTTTTATGCAACTTTATATAATTACAGTAAAAATACAACTTAAAATCAACATGAAAAAAATTAGAAGAAATAAACAGGCAATCTTTATACGATAACACGTATTATTTTATAATAAAAATACAAATCCAACTTAATTTATATTCAGATATAAAAATATAATAAATGTGATATTTAAAATAAAAGAATCAAAATATTAAACAGCTCTATTCATGACGAAAAGAATTGACAATTAAATATTGTTTCAAATGTTTCATTGTTAAATTGTGTCTTCGATCGTTTAAAACGTGCTTGTATGTGGAAAAACTTCTCTCTACGTCCACACTAGTAATATGTGCGTATTTAAATGCAGCTATATTAGCGGGATCCATGTTCAAGTCAGGAACATTTTCACCACTCAAAATAGAAGAAATGTTTTGTAGTTTTTGGTATCCCGTATTCTTTGAAAGACTCTGTTCCATTTTTGTTTTAATTAACTCTCCAATAGTTTCTGGAACATCCTAAATGGCATTCTTAAAATTATAAATAATTTTAATTGATTCAAATAACAGAATTTGTTGATTCTCCAGCGATTTCATGGTTTCGCTTATAAAATTCAAATTGCTTTTAATATATGCCAAATGATTTTGTAGTTCATGTTGTTTAAGAACATTTTGGCAGTCTTGTATTGATTTACTTGTGTTTTCTGGATATTCACAAACTAATTGTTTAAAGTTTAAATTATTAGCGTCTAGCCAAGTTCCCCATCTAGTCAAAATAGGTTCGGGGGGCAGCGAAACATTTGGCAATTTCTCTTTAAACATCTTCACTCGCAAGGGAGCTTTGATAAATATTTTTTACGTTTACTTATTAATTTATTAACTAATGGAAACTGTATCCTTATCGCCTCCGCAATACGATACAGTCTCAAGGCAATGCCTTAATGCAAAATTGCAAAATGCAGCAGTCATGTAGTGGTGTAGCATAACACGTTATTTCATGAAAAACTACCTATTTCCAAACAGTTTGTTTAGAAAATTCAAGTGACTCACAAATAAGTCCGAAATAAGCACTAAATTGAAAAATAAGCATTGGAAACAGCAAATAAGCAAAAAAAGCAGGAACAAATATGACTCAAATTGCTTCTGTTTATGAGATTTGTGAAGATTTCAAAACAGTTTGTTGCTGCTTTTAAAATTGAACGTAAGCAAAAGTGCTTAGAATCCGGTCTTTAGTTATAACTTTGAATTTACCAAAAAGAACGCTGCAAAGTATTTAGTCTAAAATAAAACATAAATTTACGTGGATGTTTGGATTAAAAAGTAACGTCTTTTTGTCGTACTACTCGACGTAAATAAAACGTCAATTTTGTTTCAAATAAAACGTCGTTTTAGCGTCAAAAACAAGTTAAAATTGTGGTTAAAATGTAACGTGTTTATAACGTTAGCATTTAACTAAAAATGCCGTTAAAAAACGTAGTTTTGAAATATAAAACACTTACATTTTCGGTTAAAAAAGCAACGACATTACAACGTTACCATATGGTTTAATATTGTGCAATAAAATAACGCTCAATAGACGTCGGCCTGGCAACCAAACGTAGAAAACACGTCAAATAGTCGGAAATAGCGTTAAAAACTAACGTGTTTTAGATCTTAAATACGACGACCATAGATAACGTTCTTTTTTGGTCATGAGTTTAACGTTAAAAGGCCATTACAGACTGACGTTGAATCAACCACATAAGGTTGAAAAACTGGTTGATTTTCGCGACACTTTGACGTTAATATAACGCTTGGTCCAAGGTTACCTTTCAACGTTATTTCAACGTGTCTGTGCACATTGGGAAATTGAAAGGAAGTAAAACAGTTATCAGAGAGGACCTTCCACGAAAAAGACTGGAACTGGTCAAATTCGCGGCAAAGAAAGTAGGCTACCAATCAGTCTCGACAAATGAAGGAAACATATTCGTTAAAATAAAGGACAATGTTCATGTCAGAAGCACTTGCAGTGATTTAAATAAACTGCTTATGTAGTATCTCTCAATGCAGCTAGCGCGCATATGTATAGATAGCGTATTCTTGTTTAACAACAAATTGTATATTATTTTATTTGTATTGTTAGTTAAAAGTTGAATTATTGAAGGCATTATTGTTTTTCTTCTCTATTTGCAGATTTTATTTAATGAGCGGTAAACCTTTACGATTGGCACATATTAATATTCGATCTCTAATCCCTAAACTCCATATTCTTAAAGATTTTCTATATGAAACTAATTATGACTTGTTGGCTGTTGGCGAAACTTAAGTTGAATAATGAGGTAAGTAGTAATATAACATCATTAATATTTATGGTTAGGTACAGTCTTATAAGGCGTAATCGTGTTGAAATGGGTGTGGTGTATGTATGTATATAAAAATCATCTTAATTACTCGATTATTGAAAATGACAGCGTATGTTTAGAACAAATATGACTGTAAAAATGTATAAATTAGTTCTTGCTGTTGATGTAGTATACAAACCTCCTAGTCAGAATTACAAAGTATTTTGTGATGAGTTTGAGCAGGTAAGCACGCAATTGTCTTTTGTATCTGATAAACTTGTATGTCTTGGTGATCTAACTATAAATTTACTTGAACCTAATTCACCTGATACCATATATTTATATTATGAGGATATGCTTGAGCTTTTGGGTGTTACACCGATAATAACGAAACCAACTCGGCTTGGATTATCACTCTTGGATCATATTATCATTTCGAACGTGGATATCATAGTGGAATCAGGCAGTAGCGAGCCAACTTATGCCGATCATGAAACTACCTACTGTAACCTGTTTCTTAAAAAGGTTCAAAATATTTCCTTCTTTAAAACAATAAGAAGTTTACAAAATTTCAAGATGGATTTATTTTTAAGTTATACATAACAAATTGCAATGCAAAATATTTTTCATATTGATAATATTGATTCCAAGATTTCCTATTTAAATGCCAATATCTTATACATCATTAATAAACATTCCCCTATTAAAACCCTTAAATTTAATTAAAAAAAAGAATACCGTGATTGTCTGATAATACTAAATATTTAATGAAACTCGGAGATAAAACTTATAATAAATTTAAACGAACACAACTGCCTGCTCATTGGGATTATTATCTATCCCTACGCAACCGTACCACTAAAACTATCAAACTGGAAAAGAAAGCTTATCTGGAATATAAACTAAATATCGATAAACCCAAAGAAATGTGGAATGAACTCAAAATAATAAACATCGTGGCTGATAACAAAAACGTCGATTTACCCTCCCATCTTCAAAAGCCAGATGAAATTAATAATTATTTTCTAGATAATATACCTAGCGTTAGTGGTGACTACGCAGAAATATGCAATTACTATAAAGATAAATAACACCATTTTAATTTTAAATTTCTTGCTGTAGACATCCATACAATTGGAAAGTTTCTTAGCGAAATAAAAAGTAACGCTTGTGGCTGGGATGGAATAAGCACCAACATTATAAAACTTTTTTGTACAATGATTTTACCTTACTTAACGCACATTATTAATTGTTGTTTATCTTCTAACACGTTTCCAAATGTGTGGAAACAAGCAGTGGTTGTACCTATTCCAAAGATATCTGCTCCAACTGAATACAAAGACCTGCGACCAATTAGTATTCTCCCTGCCTTTTCAAAAATCTTAGAAAAAATAATAAATTCACAGTTAGGATTTTATCTAAATGAACATAACGCTTTACCTATAAATCAATCTGGTTTTAGAGCTGGTCATAGCTGTGCTACTGCTTTATTGAGCGTCACTGACGACTTTTAATGAAAGCTGGTGATCAAAATAAAATATCGGTTTTAACACTTTTAGATTTTAGCAAAGCTTTTGATGCCATTAATCATGATATTTTACTGGCTATTTTAAAATACATAGGTCTTCATCGTACTGCGGTCGCTTTTATACAAAGTTATTTGCCTAATAGGGTACAGGGTACAGTGTAAAATAGCCATGTGGATCATCAACGTACAGATTAGTACCTACTGGTGTGCCACAAGGGTCCATTCTTGCCCCCTTACTCTTTACTATATACACACACTAATTTTTTAAAGTTGTAAAAACCTGTTCTATGCATATGTACGCTGATGATACCCAGTTGTACCATTCTTTTGAGTACGATAATGGTTAGCGGGACTTGAGTGAAATTCAAGCCGATTTAAATGCAATTTCAGCCCTATCTTTGGATCACTATTTGATAATTAATCCTCTGAACTCTGTAGTAATGGTATTTGGTAATAAACAGTGAGCGGAAAATCTGAAGCCTCTGGTAAGGTTAAATATTCATAATAAACTAATTCATGTTAAAGATGAATTAAAAAATATTGATCTTGTTATTGATAATTGTTTTAAATATAACACCCAAGTAACAAATTGTATTAAAAAAAACTTATATTAATCTGAAACTAATCTATCCCCATAGGCATTACATTTCACATAAAATTAAAGCTCAGCGCTGCGATGCTCTACTACTCTCTCATTTTAATTATTGCTCTCAAATTTATTGACCTTGCATAACCAAGGAAACCTCCTTAAGAATATATACATTTGATATATGGTTTCAGAAAATATGACCACGTGTCTGATAAGCTGTCGGAATTGTCATGGCTTAATATGGACAACCAAACATGTGAGATTGGTCGACGAATTAGTATGGCATGGGCTGCCTTTGGAAAACTGCGATTCGCCCTTAAATCAGAAATTCCAATCTGCCTTAAAAGAAAGGTATTTAACCAATGTGTACTAACCAATGTGTACTCCCTGTCATGACGTATGGAGCAGAAACCCTTACCCTTACAAGAAAATCTGTTAAAAAGCTTCAGGTTGCCGAACGCGCTATGGAGCGCTCTATGTTAGGATTGACTTTAAGAGACAGGGTAACAAATGAAGTAATACGGCGAAGAACTGGGGTTGTGGATGTCGTAGAAAGGGTTGTGAACCTCAAGTGGAGTTGGGCGGGCCACGTGGCAAGAATGAGGGACGACAGGTGGACGAAGAAGATTATTGAATGGCGACCAAGACAAGACGCTTACAGAAACAGAGGACGTCCTCCAACTCGATGGGCGGATGATCTTAAGCGAGTGTCCAGCAACTGGATACAAGAGGCACAAAACCGACCTAGATGGCAAACGTTAAGGGAGGCCTATGTCCTGCAGTGGACGAGAGAGGCTACGTGATGATGATGATGATGAATATGGACAACAGAAGAATATTGGGTGCTGCTTGTCTATATCATAAAATAATTACCGAAAAATGTCCTCCTTATTTAGTCAATAAAATATCATTCAGAAGCGATGTGCATCATATAAATTTACGATTTAAAGGTGGAATAACACCACCTGTTTTTTGTATGATTAACTTGATAAGAGGCTTCCACGAATGGGGCCCCCAATTAATCCACTGCGAATTCCGGTTCAATGGGATTGCCGGGAACTGCCACTTAATAACCCTAACTTGGGTTCAGTTAGTTGTTGGAGTGAAACAAGACTTAACAAACACGAGTATATTGAGTAACAACGATTACAAACGTCACTGATGGACCGATGGTATTTTACAAAAGCTTCAACTGTTGTGACACGCTTGGATTGGCCACGCGAAAATAGCGAATTGCGCGTAACCGTAACACAAAACAACCTGGAAACGACTTTACCAGGGAGTTAGACCGAAACGCAAACTAGCACAAAGCATAGCTGAACTTGCTTCCTCGAGGCTCTGAATCTAACTAACTCTGAATTTACAGCGAGACGAACTCGCCAATTCAAGGAGGGGCAAGCTCAAACACTAATGGCTGAGGCGATCCTGCGTAGCCAATCGGAGCATCGCACGTTATTTAGGAAAAATGCTTATTCTAAGAAACCTTAATGCTAAGCTCTCTCAATGAGGCAATTGAACGAAATCCATAAACCCATGATTCCCAAATATGCTAAGTCGGCTTAAGTTCTAGTAGAAAATGTATCCATCCGCTTTAAAGCCATTAAGGGAAGCTTACAAATTCCTTTCCAACATTAACAGAGGCAAACAAATACGGCAAGATGCAAATTTGGCTTTACCACGACCTTTGAATGAGATAAAACAGTTATGACTTGAATTACGTGATTAATTATAATCAAAAAGGTTTTGATGCACGCATCTGTGTGAATCAAACATGCCGCCCCCGAAGTGCCGACTATGGCACGACGTGATTAAATCCCAAAATTAAACTGAAATCTAACACTACAAAATAATCAAATGCATAACAAGAACTAATGACAGATGATAATCCAAGAGTCTTACAGATAACTTACAACTAGCATGAATACAAGCAAAGAAACAACTAAACCTAGCAAAATGTTCAATTAGCGAAAACTACCAACTAAGAGCAAAGTCAATGTTTATTGCCCTTGATCGCAATGATCGTCTTTGGGTAGGATGTACACTTTACGCACCGAGCGTTTCAGGAGATTCCCTCGGGAATCGCGCACTTGCACCACACGCACAACACCATCCGCTCCTGGATATGTGGCCGAAATGATTGCCAGTGGCCAACGGTAGCTTGGAGATGCCTCGTCGTGGACTAGTACCACGTCGCCCACCTGGGGGGCTAGAGACGTGCTGGAGGACTTCCACTTAGGCCGGCGCTGCAGGAGGTGGAGGTAGTCCCGGGACCAGCGATCCCAAAACTGCTGGGACAGCCGCTGGACCAGCCCATAGCGGCTGAGACGATTTTCCGGTATGCCCTGGAGTTGGGCTTCCGGAAACGAAGTCAGCTTCCGACCGATCAAGAAGTGGGCAGGAGTAAGGACTTCGGGGAATGAGGCGTCGGTAGGGAGAACACAGAGTGGACGGGAATTTAGTATCGCCTCCACTTGAGTCAGCATGGTGTAATACTCAACGAAAGTTAACTTTGCATTGCAAGATATTCGCCTTAAATAATATTTCAATGACTTTACCCCCGCTTCCCAAATGCCGCCAAAGTGCGGAGAGCGTGCCGGAATAAAATTCCACTTAATGTTATGTTTCGACAATTCTTCCCTTATGCATTGCTCACTAGAGCCTGACAGGATATTTTTTAATTCCGATAGCTGATTTCTGGCACCGGTGAAACAGGTAGCATTGTCAGAAAATATGTTGGAGGGTAAACCGCGTCTGGAGATGAATCTCCTCAATGATGCGATGAAAGCCTCCGTCGTGAGGTCTTCCACGAGTTCAAGATGAATAGCCTTCGTGGCTAAACACACAAATAGGGCTACGTAAGCCTTTACTTCTTTCGCGCCTCGCCCGGATTTGTTTTTTATAAACACGGGACCCGCGTAATCTATCCCGCAATTACTGAAAGGGGGAGAGGGTGTGACACGAGCTTCGGGTAGTGATCCCATCAAGTGTTCATTCATCTTAGGCTTGGCCCGGAAGCATATCACGCAATTGTGTATTACTTTACGTATTAGGTCTTTGGCTCTCACGATCCAAAACTTATCCCGCAATGAGGCCAGTAACACCGAGTGTCCACAATGCAAGAGCAGCAAATGCTCTTGCTTCACGATTAGCAACGACAAAGGGTGACTAGCTGGTAACAAAAGGGGATGTTTCTGATCAAAGCTTAGATTGGAGTTTTCTAGACGGCCGCCCACGCGCAGTAGGCCCTGATCGTCCAGAAATGGGTTTAGAGAAAGCAGCGCACTATTTTTCGGCAATGGCGCTTTTTTAGACAAAACTGCTATTTCTCCGGAAAAGACTTCCGCCTGGGCAATTTTGATCAGGCGGCGAGTCGCGTCCTCCAATTCGTCAATGGCTGGAGGTCCCGACCAGCGCGTTTCGGTGTTTCTGTTTCTCGCGAGACGCAGGCAGTACGCGACTACGCGCTGTAATTTTGTAAAACTGGAATAGCGCCTGAAAAGTTCAAATTCTGGGACGCGATGGTGAAGAGTGGCCACTACTGGGCGCGACTCTTGGGCTGCTAGCTCACCCGAATCAATTTTAACGGGCTGGGGTTTTAAGTCCGCCTGTGACAAAAATTCTGGCCCGTGCCACCACAAGCGTGAGTTGAGTAACTCCTGGGGTAACATTCCCCTGCTAATTATATCGGACGGGTTGCAATTTGTACGCACGTGAAACCATTCTTCCCTATTGCTTAGTTCGTGAATTTCGGACACCCGGTTCGCGACGAACGTCTTCCAATTACTCGCATCCTTATTTATCCAGTGCAGAGTTATGGTGGAGTCCGACCAATAGTACACGCGGTCAAATTTAAATGCGGAGGAATCGAGTATAGTTTTAATCAAACGAGCCAACAGTAAGGCTGCGCAAAGCTCCAAACGAGGCAAGGATATTGTTTTTAATGGAGCGACCCTTGACTTAGCACAAAGCAAATTGGTGGTGACATTACCGCGCGCGTCAACGCAACGTATATACACGGCGCACCCGTAGGCTACAGAACTCGCGTCCGCAAATCCGTGGAGATCTATCGAATTTATGTCATCGCAAATTACCCGTCTCGGAATTGCCAACGAGCCCAAAGAGCGTAATGAAGAATGGAGTTCGTCGTATCTGGAGCGCATCTCCATGGGCAACGTTTCGTCCCATGACAACTTCAACTGCCAAAGCCGTTGCACGAGAAGTTTCAAAGTTAGAACGCTTGGACCAAGTAGTCCCAAGGGATCGAATATTTGAGCCATACTAGAGAGTATAGCCCGCTTGGTAACTGATTTGCAACAGCTAGGGTTTACTCTGTAACTTAGCACGTCCCGCCGAGTATCCCAAAAAATGCCGAGAGTTTTCTCCGTGGCGTCTTCCGTCAAAGAAATGGGCTCCATGCTGCCGCGATCTACACCAATGGCGCTAGCTACTTCACTGTCGTTGGATGCCCACTTTCGCAATTCAAACCCGTACCCCGACAAAGCGCTACTAATTTCGAATTGCGTTTTTATGGCTTCCGCCCTATTTTCAAAACCAGTCAGTAGGTCATCTACATAAAAATCCCGGCTAATTCTTAATGAGGCCTCCGGAAGCGATGCTTCGATTTCCTGGGCGATTTGTATCAAGCACCTAGTTGCTAGGTACGAGGCTGATTTAGTAACGTAGGTGACCGTTAATAATTTGAAGCATTTTACCGCTGAGGTTTTGTCGTCACGCCATAAAATTAATTGGTATTGCGTCTGCGAGGGGTCCACGAGAATTTGCCTATACATTTTGGCGCAATCTGCTTTCAGCACGTACTTGAATTGCCTAAAGCGACAAAGAATTGCAAACAACGACTGCTGGACCACTGGGCCCTTATGTTGAAGGTCGTTAAGCGATACTCCGGAGGAGGACGCACAACTGCCGTCAAAAACAACGCGATGTTTGGTCGTTGAACTGTCCTCCTTTATGACTGGCAAATGTGGTAAATAAAACCTAGGATGAGGAAGGCTCGCTTCGTCGTCCACCTTGCTCAAGTGACCAAGCGACTCGTATTCTTTGAGAAATGCGGAATACGCGGTTTTCAACTCGGGATTTTTTGACAATTTGTTTTCTAATGAATAGAAACGCTTTAACGCTATACCGCGCGAGTCTCCCAGCGATGGAGCATCTTTCCTGAAAGGTATGCTCACGATGAACCTACGCGGCTCCGACGACGCCCGTTTCGTAGTCGATTGAAAATGGTCTTCGCAAAATTTGTCATCAGCTGAGAGTCGGCCTGATGAACCGTAAGCCCCCTCGATTTCCCAAAATCTCTGAATGCCGTGCTCGATGCCGGCTACACTTAAATGAACTCTATTTGAAAGCATGAGCGCTCGATTTTCGATGTTCATGTTTCCGCCTAAAACCCAACCAAAAAGAGTTTTTGTTAAGAATGGCTTCTCTGGGCCCAATTTCACCTGTCCCTGACAGAGCACTTGCCAAAAGACATTCGCGCCTAATAAAAGATCAATCTTTCCCGGTGTATTACAATCTGAATCGGCTAGCACAATGTTTGGTGGGATCTTCAAATCCCTCAACGAGAAAGAAAGGGCCGGCAGAGGGTCCGTAATTTTGTCTAACACAATACAGCTCAAAATGTCCTCGTATTTCCCGTTACGGGAGCGGATTCGAACGTTTGCTCTGAATTCAGCGTTCAGAGCCCTGGCACCAACACTCGACAGTGAGGTGATATTACCTCGTTTCTCAATTTTCAAATTTTGACACAAGTCGGCGCTAACTAAGTTAAGTTGGGATCCGGGGTCCAAAAGAGCTTTTGCCCGGGAAAATGACCCGGAGGATCCTTCTACGAATACGCTAACCGTGGACAATAAAACTTGCGCTGGCGCCGCGATTGCAGGACGGCTACAAGCTGCTGAAACGGATGCGACGGGTGCCTCGCTCGGGGAGACGGCCCCGACCTCCCGTGCGTCACTGCTGGATTCTGGCGGTCCAGGACGCGGCGACGAAGTATTTTCGTGCGCGTCGCGCTTTGGACGCAAACACAGTAAAGTATGGTGCTTTTTTCTGCATACGCGGCATCTCGACGATGTGCATTTTACCACGAAATGTCCGGGCTTGAGACAATTGTTGCATAATTTCAAACGACGCGCCTCTTCGATACGAGCGTTTACCGACAATTTTGAGAATGATTCGCAAGCGCTAATCGAATGATTACTATTTTTGCAAAAATCACAAGAGTGATTACCTTGCTCTCTGGCTACATGAGCGCGTGCATGACTTTTTTGCTCGGATCCCTGATTTCCCAAACTCGAACCTATTTTCGCAGCTTCCAGCGAACCTAATAAGTGACTTTTGCTCTCTAAAAAATCTAACAACTCTCGCAAAGTAGGAAATTGTCCGGCATGTTTGCATAATTCCCAGTCAGTCTGCATTGCTGAGCTGAGCTTCGAAACTATGATATGTATTAGTATGGTGTCGACTGTGGGTTCCCCGTACGCCTTTAAAATTTCCAAAATTCTAACTACACTATCGAGCAGCCTTTGAGCAGACGAATGTGAATCCTTTTTTACGTTCTCTAAACTGAATAACGCATTTATGTTTGATTTTACGATCAGTTTCTTATTTTCAAATCGCTTGACTAGAATGTCCCAAGCAATGGTATAGTTATCGTTGGTAACTTTTAACGACGAGATTGAACTAGCAGCTTCTGCCTTAAGGGAAGAAATCAAATAGTAAAATTTCTGAACGTTGGTCAAATTAGCGTTGTTATGAATAAGCGACCTAAAGGAGTCATGAAATTGAACCCAATTCTCGAATTTCCCCGAAAAGGAAGGCAAATCTAAGGGTGGTAATCTTAATCCAGCGAGCTCTCCTGAAGGTCCACTTTGCGAAGAATTTTGACCTAGATTCGGTTTTATACCCGGACCGATCTTATTTTTTGATAAGAATTCCTTTACTGCGCTACTAATCTCGCTAAAATGAGTCATAAAAGAGTCGAATTCATTGAAAAGTTCATCAAAGTGTTCAGCGTCGGCCTCCATTAGGCCCTCCATTGACTTCTTATACTCATCCAACAAATTTTGGAAACAACTAAACTCTTCTGACAAGTTGCCGACCTCGTGAGCCTTCACGGGGCTGGACGAAGAAATTCTATGAAATAGAGTTTTGAAACGATCTACTTGGGCTTTTATGAATTTGCAACGAGTGGTTAAAGCGCGAGTTTCCGACATGACCGCTGATGTCGAACGAGTTTCCACCATGACTGACACAAGCAAAAAACAACACTAAACGAAGGTGTAATGGAAAAGGACTTACTTTTGATTTGAGAACGTAGTAACTTCTTGACGAACAGAAAACCAACCCGCTGCCGATCGCTGCCGCTTGACGTGGGACCTGGACTCGGTGTAAGCTCTCGATGGTTGAATTTCCTGGTGTTGGCGAAGCTTCTTGACGCTCTCCGACGAAATGATGTTGGAGCAATTGCATCCACCAGCTACTGGAAACTTGTACACTCGCGTTTTTTAGCTTCTTCCACATCCGGCTCGAAGGACCAATGTTTTTTGTACGATTAACTTGATAAGAGGCTTCCACGAATGGGGCCCCCAATTAATCCACTGCGAATTCCGGTTCAATGGGATTGCCGGGAACTGCCACTTAATAACCCTAACTTGGGTTCAGTTAGTTGTTGGAGTGAAACAAGACTTAACAAACACGAGTATATTGAGTAACAACGATTACAAACGTCACTGATGGACCGATGGTATTTTACAAAAGCTTCAACTGTTGTGACACGCTTGGATTGGCCACGCGAAAATAGCGAATTGCGCGTAACCGTAACACAAAACAACCTGGAAACGACTTTACCAGGGAGTTAGACCGAAACGCAAACTAGCACAAAGCATAGCTGAACTTGCTTCCTCGAGGCTCTGAATCTAACTAACTCTGAATTTACAGCGAGACGAACTCGCCAATTCAAGGAGGGGCAAGCTCAAACACTATTGGCTGAGGCGATCCTGCGTAGCCAATCGGAGCATCGCACGTTATTTAGGAAAAATGCTTATTCTAAGAAACCTTAATGCTAAGCTCTCTCAATGAGGCAATTGAACGAAATCCATAAACCCATGATTCCCAAATATGCTAAGTCGGCTTAAGTTCTAGTAGAAAATGTATCCATCCGCTTTAAAGCCATTAAGGGAAGCTTACAAATTCCTTTCCAACATTAACAGAGGCAAACAAATACGGCAAGATGCAAATTTGGCTTTACCACGACCTTTGAATGAGATAAAACAGTTATGACTTGAATTACGTGATTAATTATAATCAAAAAGGTTTTGATGCACGCATCTGTGTGAATCAAACACCACCTCTTCACCACACGACCTTGTATGAAAGATCTTTTAGTTATAACATTTTCAAAGTCTATAGTTCTATCCCGGATTGCTTCAAAACTGTATCACTAACATTTTTCAAAAATAAATTTCGCCAAGTTTTGCTAAATAGCCAAATACATTAATTATTTATATTCACATACCATGTAAAGAACTCATATTTCGCTGGAGCAAGGCAATGATGCCTTTATTTAATTATTTAATGTTTCATTATTAAATCAGTTATTTATTTTATTTGCTTTTTCTATTTTTCGTTTTTTTTTTGTTTTGTCTGCGATTTCCTTTTATATAATTAGGTTTTTGTGTAAGGGCTCAATGGAAGAACAGTACCAACTGATTTGGGTCCTGGGATTTCCACATTGTGTATTATTGCGTTGTTTTTATGATATATATTTATTTTCTTTTATACATGTTTAAATATTTTTTTTGCACTGTATGTATCCGCATGGTTGTATCTGTGGAAACTAAATTAATTATTATTATTATTATATATGTTACCGGAAATGTATGTAATCCGTCACTATATAGAATTCCTAGGAAATGTATATAATGCCTAAAATCGTCAGGAAATGTGTGAAATAAATTTTATTATACACATTTCCTAGAAATTGTGTACATTTCCTAAACTGGAATCGCAAATGTGTTAAATTCGGGATGTTATGTCGGTAGGGTAGGTTAGGTTAGGTTAGGTTAGGTTAGTAGCACTGAAAAATCGTCTCACTGCTAAGGAAAACTTCAGTTCATCTATGTTTTATTTTTCATTCATTCACAAATTCTACAGTATAATCACAGAATAATAATATTATTATTCTGTGGTATAATGTTGATTTTCATACATTTCCTAGTACCATTTAGGAATTCCATACAATGCCTAGGAAATACATACATTTCCTAGGAGATGTATGTATTAAAGAACCTTTGACTAATTATTTTACACATTTCCTAAATTGGCTCGGCATTATATACATTTCCTAGGAATTGTATACAATTCCTAGGTTTCATACATTTCCTGTAACATATATATGCCTAAAAGTAATGGCTTAAAACTTATACATGTATTCGAAATAGTACTGTATGTTATTGTTATCTAAGAATGTCTCTGAGATCAGAAAATTATGTATAATTTTAAAAAGGGTGAATAGGTACTTGCAGAACATTTTATTGTTCTTTGTTTCCTGGTTCTTTCATTTATGCCAACAACGACCGACGATAGGACCCAGCTGCAACATTTGTGACGGTAAATTTATATGAAATAGTTCATAAATAAAATCGAAGAGTGTCTCTGCCGCCATAGTACTATTTATGAAAGAGCAATAGGAACCTTACAAACACTTTATTGTCCTTTGTTACTTGATTCTCTCTTTTACGTCGTCGCGTCGCCCATCAGATTCAAAATGAGCCGATATTTAAGAAATAGTACACAAAATGTGTTTCGGCTTATTCCTTTGCTCGGAATTTTTTTTACTCAGACATTTTTCTGTTTTTTAGCAACATCACTAAACGTCACTGTTGATTTCGTCAACAAACAGTCGCAAAAAAATATACCAGCCAAACCATTCGCCCTAATGTGTACATTATTACCGATAAATTTAACAAATACATAGTTATTTGTGTACCTAGGCGATAAAGCTAAGCTTTTTATTAAAAACTAGTGAGTCACCCGAACTACGCTTCGGTTCGCTAATTTAAGAGAGATTCATTAATATAAATTAAAAAAAAAAGAATGCATCGGCCGGGAATCGAACCCGGGCCGCCCGCGTGGCAGGCGAGCACTCTACTCCAGGACCAACCTGGATTGTTTAAATAATGCGCCGCTATAATGATATATGAACATAGGTATTCGCTCGAGCTAATAGCACACGGCAACAGCAGCTGTCACACCGTAGCCCACGGCGACAGCGCTCCGCTCCGCTGCTTAGAGGATTTAATTAAATTAAATCTTTTTCGTACTTTATTTGAAAATAAAACCGGCCTACGATCTAAGTCTAAAAATTAGCAAACTTTTAAGCCCTCATACAACTTAATCGGTCCAGTATCTTCGGAGGAGATAGCGAACAAACATAGAAAGATAGAAAGGAAGACAGAAAGAGAGCAACGATTTTATGTTATAGGATATGCAAAATTTAACACACTTTCTGTTGAAAGAATAGTAATCAGTCCTATCGAAGTGTGAAATAAAATACAAGGAACTGTACAACGAATAAAATGGTACCTAGACTTTTTCAGCCATCAGGACAGCTTAATTGTTATTCCAACTTTGGACTGTGTCATTATCATTGTTTTTCTAGGGCTATTCGTATTCATATACATACTTGATTACTTTTAAGGGTATACACAGGATACTAAAGCTAACGCTTTTTGAAAGTCTTAATAATTATATACTGTTTGAGGCTTTCGCGGTTACTCGAATTATTCTTGTTAACATAGAATTTCGGCTTAGACCGCGTAGTATTTGTGGATAAACACCCAGCATTCTCTGGCTTAATGTGCCTTTACACCTTGTGAACTCGAACAAGAATCCACGCAATGGCCATGCTCTTCGATGGTTCATGTTCTTAGAGTACCTCACTACTTCCCACGACTGATACGTGAAGCCATAGAAATAGAAAAACCATCCAAATAATATAAACAGGGAAGATGGTTTTAAGCTCAGTAATACGTGGACTCATGTGATACACGATCTAAAGCATTACAACCACTGTGCGTCATACGGCCACGACGGATTACGCTCCACTTGAATTACCAATCAGCGTTACGTCACTCTGAGCGGCTGGCACAGACGACTATAAATAGCTCTACACCGACCTTCAGTTCTTTCACCGAGCTCTATAGAATAGTGGTTATCACATCTACTTAGCATTCGGGAGGTCGCGGATTCGATTCCCCTGGCCGTCTGCTCTGATTCAGGTTTTTAGGTGGTTTTCCTGAGTCAACAGAGTACCTTCTCTGAGGCGAATACCAGGGCAGTACTTCTCCACATTTCCTGACCTCTCTTCCATTCTCCATCCCTACTTTCTCTCACCCATCCTGGAATTCCCGTTATTGGCTGAAGAGGGACGCAAGGTCCCTATTGCAGCCCGCCCCCAGTTGGAGGAACTGCAATGACCTTGAACCTTTTTACCTTCAGTTCTTAGTGCGACTTTCACTCTGATGATACAAACTGCAAGGTCTTGCGAAACGTTAGTGAATATAGGTGCATAAACAGCAACAGTGCCAAATCTGCCTAAGTATCCTCGTTTTCAAGGTACTAAAACAGCACGAGCCACCAAGGAGCATAGCCATCGCGTGGATTCTTGCTCGAGTTCACAAGGTGCAAGGCACATTAAGCCAGAGCATGCTGGGTTTTTATCCACAAATACTAGACGGTCTAACCCGAAATTATATGTTAGCAACAATCAAGTGTTAATAATTGTTTGGGTACAACAATGACAGATTCCACAACAAAACTTTAAAAAAATAAATTTCATGTGTGTATTAGTCTACTACTCCAACATCAATTATTGTGCATCAAACGGATAATGCGCACTTGTTTATTAAGCAGATAATAGAAATTCTTCGGCTTGCTGAACATAGCTTGGCGGCTAGAAGTATTTTTTGTATTTTTGACTTGAGTTACATCCGAAAATCGGTATTTTCTTGCTTTCGCTGGAGCAGTACGTCCTTTGTAGTTCCTTAATAGTATCGAATTGACTTACTAGATTTATTCTAACTTCACGCAGTGTAAAGCAGGTGCGAGTAACTATGAATTATTTTTACTACACCACAACTTCTATATTATGTACAATCAAGGATCATAGAACTTTTAAATTGTAGTGCCTTAAGAATAAGTGTCATAATTTTTAATGTGTATATACTATGTATTAATATAAATCTCCTGGCTGTAGTGGAAAATGGAGGTGTCATCACTGTTGTGTTTAAATTACATGTCTACAACCGCTAGCGGCAATAAATTATTATTACATTTTTGTTCTAAAAACTGCAATAAACACTCTTCATTTTTTAAATTCCATATTACGAATGTCCAAGTTTTTAAATATACAGGGTGTTTCAAAAGTAAACGTAAACCTTAAGAGGACGTGCCCTCTCATAAAAATAAGAAAAAAGTTCTTATAAACATGGGTCCTGAAAAGCTTCGTTTCCAAAATACAGGATGTTAAAGTTAAAAAAAATACAGGGTGTTAAAGTTTAAAAAAATCCCGGACGCCCCTGGAATAAATAATTTAAATCTAAGTGCGCTAAAACATGATACTTGACAGCACCAATAAACCTTCAAAGTTTCATAAAAATCGGGTGAGAATTTTTGAGATTTGGAGCATTTTTCTTTTTGTCTTAACAGGTTCAGAGACGTGCAAAATATGGGCTTTATTTTTTTTTCTACAAAACAAAGCGAGATGCGAAAAAAACTCGGGAGACAAAAAGTTGCATTATTAGTTGCTTTATTAAAATATATATGAAAATTGCACTACTGGGCGTTATTTTTTTGTGAAAAAGCCGGAAAAAGCCTAATCGACATGACACGTCGGCACGCCTTTGAAATTACTGGATCAACTGTAATAGGTCCAAAAGATACCTGATAAAGTTATAAACCAACTGTAAGAATTTTATTAAAATCGCCCAACGCGTTTAAAGATAACAATAAATAACGATTTTTTTGTTAACTTTAACAACCTGTATCTCGGAAACGAATCGTTTCCGGACCTATGTTTATAGGAACTTTTTTTAATTTTGTATGACAGGAACATGCCTCTTACGGTTTACGTTTATTTTTGAAACACCCTGTATATATGCATGTGCTTCAACAGGTAAACTGTGTAAATTTAGGACTGCATGTAATATTTGATTTTGTTTTTTATTTTCGAATTAACACGATACATATATAATAATATATAGACAAGAACTTGGTTGCATTTTTTAGAGACTTTTTTAGACATTTTAACAATGAAACTGTATACATGTTTGCAAATATCAATTAGATGATAACACATTAAATTATCTGCAGAAAAATCAGTGAACTTTGAATTTGAATAATATTGTCAGCAATATAAGTTGACAATTTGTAGTAAAAACTACATGAATTATTAATTTCGAAAAACAACGTTTGAACGGATTTTTTTCTATTTAACTGTTTGTATTGGATTCGTATTTACTGAAATAACATAATAAAAAATAAATAAAATTCCGTATTAAATTCCCTGCCAGTTTTGAGTAAACTAGGATTAAACATTTTGAAGGACCAAATATTATTACGGATGAGCAGTGCTGGATTTATATAGAGGGCTATTGGGGCTATAGCCCCAGGGCGCCACAGCTAAGGGGGCGCCTGCGATATTTGCGAATAGTTAAAAAACTTAACTAAAGCTAAACAATATAAAATTGGTAACAAAAAGAACGTAGCAAAAAATATCAATATAAAACTGCATCACAGAGCTGTATTTTAACGACCACGACGGTTATCGATACAATTTTAAATAGCCTTATAAGTACAATGAAAACCCATGGCTCAACGCCGCGTTAGGAGAATAGTGTCTGGACGCTGACGTGTCTCGTCGTCTGGACAGGTGGGCGTTTTATGGGTTCGTTATCTTTATCATCGCTGCAAAACTGCAAACTTCATCTATGCGACTTATTGCAATAGCGACGGCGCGGCGCGACGGTGTTAACGCACAAAGCCACGAAGTGATAGTAATTAACCTACTGCATTTTTATAAATTGTGAGATTAATACCTAATAAAAATAAACGAGCACCAAAAAACTTAGTGGGGCACAGAGAAGAAAATAAAATAAAAGATGATAGAGCTACGCAGGTTTTGTCAAAAATTCCTAAATTAGACTTATTTTTTGCTGTTTCTGGTGCCAATGTCAGTCCAGCGTTCCAGTTACAGCATCTACATATTTAATTAACGATTCCTGTGAAGAGGAGCAACGAATAATAGGTAATAATTAATAATGCATTTATTAATAAATACTTAATCGTTTATGCAAATTAGGCAAATAGAGTTTGGATTCGGTTTCTAATGCGGCAGTAATAAATGAAAATCCAGAAATTCCTAATGACAGTGACAAAATTAGTGAATTATGCGAATCATCCACTTCTTCACAAGTAATAGACTATTCTGATCCTGCAACTTGGCACACGATAGACGCCGATTTAATTTTACATATCTGCAAAAAATTTAGTTCATACGTCCATGACTTAAATACGTTAGATTTTTCTACATCCAAAATGATATATAAAAATCAAAGTCGTTACGCTTGAAAAGGAATATTTTATAGAAAATTAATTAATGGTGAGCGTAAAAGGCGCGAATGGCTAGTTTATTCCAGAGCCAGTAGATATAGAGAGTACCGCCACGTCCGCCATGTTTGTTCCTTTGTCATATGCTTTGAGGTTTGTAACACAATTCCGTCAACGTGACATTTA
Source organism: Agriotes lineatus (assembly GCA_940337035.1). Classification (NCBI taxonomy): domain Eukaryota; kingdom Metazoa; phylum Arthropoda; class Insecta; order Coleoptera; family Elateridae; genus Agriotes; species Agriotes lineatus. The sequence continues at coordinate 102,821 of CALNHX010001846.1, read as the reverse complement.
TTGGCAATCCGAAATTTTACTTAAAATTGGCAAGACTGTAAGTCTATGTCAAATTCGAGGTTAGTAGGTTAGGTTTTGTTTGTTATTTGACACAAACTGATGGAAAACATAACCTGATAACCTCGAATTTGACATAGACTTACAGTCTTGCAAATTTCAAGTATAAATTTAGACATAACTCAATCAGTCATTGCTGGTGGGAACAAAAATGGCGGCGATGGAGGCATTTTCACGGATCAAAGAATGGCGGTACTCTCTATATCTACTGGCTCTGGTTTATTCTACGAGCAGTGGACAAATGTATTGTTTACCCTGTAAAATTTTTGGAATGGGTAATGAAAGAGAGTATCACAACAATGCGTTAATAGTTGGATGGAATGACTGGAAACACGAGGATCGCTTTTTAAATCAACATGAACAATCAAAATTTCATAAAAATAATATTGCTGTATTCGTGAAAAGAAGTTCAGAGTCTGGTCGGGTTGACTCAAATCTTGTTAGTCACTATTTAAAAGAAAAACAGTATTGGATTGATGTACTAAAACGTGTGGTGGCTGTGGTAAAATATTCAGTAATTCGTGGTCTCCCATTGCGAGGAAGTGAAGAAGTTATAGGTTCCGTGCGTAATGGAAATTTTCTAGGTGGAATAGAACTAGTGTCTGAGTTTGACCCGTTTTTAAGGAATCATATTGAAAAACTTGGCAATCCTGGTTCCTGAAAAACTTCCTACTTGTCAAAAACAACGTAAAACGAACTTATTCAGATACTTAGCGAAACTGTAATGCGGAAAATTTTAAAAGAAGTAAAAGAATCTAAATATTATTGTATAATCGTCGATTCCACACCTGATGTGTCAACAGTCTTAGATATGTCAATGATGTTGGTGAACCTGTCGAATGATTTATAACATTTATGAGTAACGTAGGGCATAAAAGCGCAGATATGTTAAATGCAATTTTGGAATTACTGAATAAATATAATATTGATATTAATGACTGCAGGGGACAGTCTTACGATAATGGTGCTAATATGTCAGGAATGTACTCAGGTTCACAGAAACGTATCTATAACCTGAACAATTCTGCTGTGTACATACCTTGCGCAGAGCAATCTTTAAATCTAGTTGGGACCTGTGCGGCAGAATGTTGTTCTGAAGTGTCTAGATTTTTTATATTTCTGCAAAATGTATACACATTCTTTGCATCGTCAACATCTAGGTGGGATATTGTAAAAAAAAATATGTAAAGAAAATAGTTTCTTGTTACCAAAAAAGTTGTCAGATACTCGTTGGTCTGCTAGGGCTGATTCACTTAAAGCAATCTACCACGGTTATGACAAATTCAAAAACGCATTAATTTACATATGGGAAGACATACATAACAATAGGTTAACAAAAAAAGAAGCCCATGGACTTGTAAATAGCTTTAATTCTCTGGAAATAGGTTTATTAGTCGTATTTTGGAATAATATTTTATCAAAGATAAACGCAGTAAATATGAGTCGACAGAAAATCGAAATTGATGCAAATGTAGTATCAGCGTTATTTGAATCACTTATAAAATATGTCGATAGTATACGAAACAACGACTCATTTAAAAAATTTGAAACGAAAGGGAAGAAACTGTCATCTTGTGAAACATATCAAGAGAAAGACAGAAAATAAGGAAAAGGCAGTTTGATGAAGGAAGGGATGAGACTGTATTTGAAGCTAGTGATCATTATAGAATTAATGTTTACTTTATGATACTAGATAAGTTAAAGAATGAACTCCAACGAAGAAAACAAGTTTATATAGAAGTGTTTGATAGTTTCAGTTTTTTGGTTAACTTTACATTAGAAGAACATAATATTCGAAGTAATGCCACCAAGTTAGTACAAAGGTATGTACGTGATTTAGATGATGATTTAGTAGAAGAGTGCGTCATGTTTAAACAGTTCCTGAAGCAAACAAACATCAGTTCAACTTCTGCACTAAATTTATTAAAATATATAAGCGATAAGACAATTGTTGGGACATTTCCAAATTTGGAAACCTCACTCAGAATATTTTTGTCGCTACCGATGACAAACTGCTCAGCAGAAAGATCATTTTCTGCGTTAAAAAGAGTAAAATCCTACGTACGAAGTAGTTTGCTCCAAGAAAATTTGCAAAGTTTATAACTTTTATACATTGAAAATGAATTGACTGCAGAATGTGATTTTTCTGACATTATTGACGTTTTTGCTGATAAAAAAACAAGACGAGAAAGGTTGCACTGAAAAATCATCTTCATTTGAATTATTAATGTTATCTGTATTTTGAATTATAAAAATTAGAATATTTGTGGTGTACCATCAAAAATTTATTTTGAAATTACTTTATCATGTGTATTATGTTATGTTCAATAGTTTATTAAGAATATATTTATGTTATAATTTGTTAGATAACACAAATGTTGAGTTTATTGTAATAAATTTAATTCTAAGACTAATTCATATTTAAATTTGAAGGGGGCGCTTTTTCTTACTTAGCCCCAGGGCTCTGACTAGAGATGGGCGCGTGAGTGAATTTTCGTTCACGTCACGCACGTTTCACGCTTGCTTTAAACAGTCACGTTCACGCACGTTCACGCTCACGTTCACTCACGTTCACGGCGTGACACGCCACTAACGACGTGACACGCAGCTTTTATTTCAAAATTTAAATTCAAATAGAAGAGAATGTTCAAATTCAAAACCAATGAAAAAACCCTAAAGAGAACTAAAAATATGTTTTTATAAAATCGTACTAAAATATGGTCATTTATGCATTAATTTGCGGGCGTAAATAGTGCCGTTTGCGCCCTAAAGCCTAAAAATAATTTGCGGGCCTAAATAATGCCTTTTGCGCCCTAAGGCCTAAAAAACCAGCATCACATTGGCAATCAACAACAATTTGATTTTTGAGAACGAATCGTGCCATTTATTTTTCAAAGCTTTATGGTGGATGTTACAAAAAATCTTGTTTGCATTTCGGGCGTGAACGGCGATTTTGGCCCTTTGGCGTTTTATAATCCTTCGGCCCTTCGGGCCTCTGGCTTATAATTCCGCCGCGGGCCAAAATCGCCTCCTTCACGCCCTTAATACAAAAATAGCTATTTGTACCTGACATAATTTACGTGATATGGTGCAATCAGAAGAGTTGACATAAAAAGAAAAAAATGAAAATTGGCTACAATACAAGGGATAAATACTGATTTCTCGCAAATATATTTCTTGCAGTTGTCTTCAAAGACATTACTTTTAATACCAAAAGCTGTCATTGGAATTGACGTTTCCCTTATTGGTATGAGTACAGAAGATATATGTTGCTAGGCAACACTTTTAATTCGTAGGTTTGAAAGTACTTTTACGTATAAGGATCAACATTTTCAGCGTTAAGGCGAGTATACAAAAAAAACATTACTTTTATTAGAATAATAAGTGCATCTACACAATTACACAATAAATTGGTTTAAAAATAAAACGCAATCAACATTTTCAGTGTTAAGTCGAGTATACAAAACAAAACATTAGGTACTTTTCTAAAAATAGGTTCATCTACACAATACATTTTTGGTTTAATAATAAAACGCAATTAACGTTTTCAGCGTTAGCCGAGTATAAAAAACAAACAATTACTTTTATTAGAATAATAAGTTCATCTACACATCTACACATTAAAATTTTGATTTAAAAATAATATGTAATCAACACTTTCAGCGTTAAGTCGAATTCTGCGCTCTTCTAAAATTCGCCCAGCTGTAGAAAATACTCTTTCGCTTGTAGCGGAACTTGCCGGTATGTTTAAAATTTCTCAAGTTTTTTTTTAACAGTGGCGTATTTACACTGTTTTTCCAAAATCCTAAAGTGTCATCTACATTTCCGAATTGTAATTTAACATCCTAATTACATGTGTCATCGTCAGAGCTATCTGTAAGTATAGAAAGATAAGAATCTGATGCTGATGTACCAGTTTTGAGTCGTTTGCTATGTATTTTATCACTATCATCTATAGTTTTATTTGCATTATAATCTTCTCTTTTATGTGAAGGTATGAACTTCAAAGATCTATAATTAGGGTCCAAAAATAAAGCCACATAATGTAACTTGTTTGGCACAATTTGTGATTTAATGAATTTAAAAGTTGCTGCACCCTGCAGTTTTTTATTCGTTACTAAATATTTAACGTGAAATTAACGTGAAACGTGAATCACGCCTTGGAAATTTTCACTCACGTTCACTCACGTTCACGTCACGATTTTCAAATATTAGTCACGTTCACGACGTGACACGCCGTGACACGACGTGACACGACTGTTTTCACGTCACGCGCCCATCCCTAGCTCTGACTACCCTAAATCCGGCTCTGCGAATGAGCACATTAAATATAACAGCAACCAGGCAGCATGAACAAAAAACAGAATGCCTGACTAATAAAGAAAATATTTTTTTCGTATGCTTGACGTCGATTTTTTCATTATAATATAACGTCAAATTCGACAGAAATCTGAACCGTTCACTTTTTAAAAATTGCGAAACGATTGACTTGCCTGAAAGAAACGGAATAATTAGATTATAGAATATTTTAGTAAATATGTATTATTATTATTATTTATTATAATTGATACATGACAAAGTTGTCATATGCAATGGCTGGTATGCAGAACATTGTGAGGAATCATAGTATACAGAAAAATATAATATAACATAGTATAAAATGTGGTGACTATACAACCAGATAAATTTCACCTGTGGTAATGGTAATCCCTAAGGATGCTACTTGCACAATGTGGTACTAAATTATACATATCTAATAAAGTACTCGTACAAACATACTGCTTATGCATATCATAGAAGTAAGTAGTGTAATACAGTAACAATAAATGTAACACATAGCACATATAACAAACAATCAAACATCAACCTATAAAACGGTGGGTTGACCAAGGCTTTTCAGGGGGGTTAAGGTTCACCAGGTCTACGGCCTTGAGTATTATTTTATTCTTACAATATCAAAAGTGACATACACAGCTTACTCTACATACTGCCTCAATTTCAAAGTTAGATCTAGGAACTTCGTTTTAAATAAATCCCTCACACGTTACACAAAAATTAAAGGTACTAAGTAAATAGAAAGTTTGTTTATAAAATAAACATATCAAAAAAGGTGCAACAAAGATAATCAAATAGAAGTTTAAAAATAAACGCATTGCATTGCAAATGTTTTAAATATTAATTTATAATAATAACTTCTTGAACTCCAACTTCAAATATTAAATTATAATAAAAATTAAGTTACAAACTAAATAGAATCTTTTCCATAAAATAAACATGTTGAAACGGAACTTCACAAATAAACACTGAAACACATCACTAAAATGTGTTAAATATCAAAACATAATAATTTCTTGAAGAAACAAACTACGACGTATACCGGGTGACAATGAGATCAGGGACATGTCTCTATCTCCTTTACTTATCAACGGATTTGGATGCAACTTGTTACAAGGATAATAAATATAATTTCGGATTGGGAGACAGATATAATCAAAATGGCCGACTACCGGATTCACCGGAACTGTCATTAACGTTGATTTTTTAAATGGGTTCTTCTGTATAATTTGTTTTTCGGAAATTAGGACTCAAATTACATACGACAGTGTTGCCAAATTTGCTAAGTATTTCCCAAAAATATTTTAAAAATTTATTAAGTTTTTTTCGTTTTATATCAAGATAAAGTGGTGCATGATGCATATCGTTAGATTGGATATTACATTTTCTATATAATGGTCAGATAGCCCTTGGTAGGTGCCATTTAAAAATTGACTTTTTCTCAAAAAAACACGTTTAGCAATATTTATTCCTTTATGAACGATTTGTTATTGATCAAATTAATAAAATAGGTGTTATTATGGATTACTAGAGTAATTTAGAACGCCTTTTCTCCAATCAAGGCCTTCTATGACACAAAATAAAATTTTAAGAAAAGAAAAATGAAAATTTGTTAAGAGTATCGTATGTAATTTGAGCCATATTCCAAAAACTCTAAAATGTATAGGGTGATCCATTAAAAAAAACAAAGTTAATGGAATTTCCGGTGAAACCGGAAGTTGGCCATTTCAACTATACCTATCGGTCAATCACAAATTATGTCTAGTATCCAATTATCATATTTCACCCACATAATTAAAGGATACAAGCATGGCTGTAGTCTCATTGTCACTCGGTATAGTATATTTCATTCTAAAATTAAAGCGAATCTCCTATTTCTTTGGCAAAATATGTCTAATATTTTAGTGTTAAAATTATTTATATCTACTACACGATTGCGATGGACGCTCAACAGTGTTAGCCCAACGAGCCTGTCTTACCCTATTGTAGATCTTAACCAAGTTGTAATACTGCGTAAGGTGCTAAAACTACGCTCAATTGTACAATTAGTACAATGAAAAGTGAGAAGCAGTTTCAAGCTATCTTTGATGACAGGAAAAAATTTGCAAGTGAGCTAGCTATAAGATATTCAATGGTTATGTGTGGTATATGTGATAGAAGTGCGCGAGTGTTATAGCTGATACGGCGACCCAAGGCAGGACGAAGGTATTGGAAACACGGGCAATCAGAATGTAAATGAATTGAAGAGCGCACAAATATAATTATGTTGTGGTAAACTGTGTAGTTTCTCTTAAAATATTACAGTGGCGACGAGGATAAAACCTTTAATAAAACATAAAAACCGATATTTTACAACTACGCGAAATTCCTCAAAATGGCTTCCGCAGTTGCAGTTATCGGACATATGGCGGAATTCAATCCTCAGTGCGGGAAATGGACTACCTTTGAAGGTAAATTACAGCAGTATTTTATCGCGAACAGTATTAAAACCGAGTGTAAAAAAGCCGTATTGTTAACGTTGCTACATGATAGCGTTTACGAACTTTTAACAGACTTGTGTGTACCAGATGCGCCAGAATCGAAAACATTCGAACAATTAGTAGACATTCTGAAAAAGCATTATGCGCCGTTTCGTGCATTGTTCAAAGAACGATACGAATTTTATACGGCCGTAAAAGATGCCGAAGAAAGTGTTGTAGAATGGGCGGCACGCGTTCGTCATTTAGCGACTAAAGGCCAACGCGCACTTGTGCGACGCGCAGAGCAGCGCGGCGAAGCGCGGCGACGAGCAGTTATATCTTTAATGTATTTCTTACCTACTAACGCGCACTTGACGGAAGCGCGGCGCGGCGCAGCGAAGCTACCCTAGCGGAATTCTTGCCAGAGAATATTTTTCTCTGCGCCGCGCCGCTCCGCGCGTCGCTTCGCCCAAGTGCGCGTTACCTTGCGACCAAAGTGACCGGAATTGGGGTTTACGAAGTTTTCCGAAAGCAGTTGGAACTAGCCGAATGTATTCCGACAGACGCTAAACGCAAGAGTTGAGTTTTTTTCTTGTCTTTCGTTGAAGCTTGAAAGCAGAACTTTTTATAAATAATGACTTTTTGTCGTAAAATCAATAAAAATCAATAATAACATTTTTATGGGTGGTCCAGTTCATTTGTTGAGCAGTATATTTTTAATCATATATGCTTGTTTTACTTAGAAACATCTATTTCGTCTTAAATTTAAAATTACTGTCTCATTTTCATAGAAATTAACTACAAACCCACGACGCATTTAACGTTAAAATTCGTAGAAAATGCCACCTGAATTGTGGCTTGCAACATTTGTTCCGTTTGATTGACGTCTGGCAAAGGATTATCTTTACAGGGGGGCTTATGTGTTTCTAAGCAGACATGATATTTGATGAATTATAGGTTATTGGGATTTCCAACAATCTTTTAAACAATCTACAAATCAAAATAATGTGAATTATAAAATAACTGAAATAATGTGGATGCAAACTTCACTTTCTGCCTCGCCGCTCCATTAACATTCAGCATTTCGCTATTAATTTTCAGTAATAATAGGACAAGAAGTCAAAATATTGCCGACAATAATTTTTGCGAGTCAGATACGAGTTTCTGTGGCGATGAAAATAACCACGAGTGCTTGCACGAGTCGTTATTTTCTAAAGCAACAGAAACGAGACAATCTGAAGAGCAAACATTTTCGGCAATATTTTGACCTAGAGTCCTATTCGTCTTGACAATTTAACTTTTCAATTATTAAAAATGGTCAATAAAAATTCCTAACACTAAAATTTTAAATTCACAAACCTAGCGGTCTTTGAATTGTATCCTTTTCTAAAACTAAAATCCAAATTATTTTACATTAAAAAATTGTTACCTACAAAAAAAATTATCGCTGAAATAAAGCTCCTCGAAATATTGTCACTAGAATAATCGTTCGATTAGTAGTTTATTTTTAAATTGAAGAATGCCATTGGTTGACAAGTTGACTCGATCAATTCCTTTCAAAACTAGTTGTACAAATTACTATTGTACAACTAGTTTTGAGTCATACTTTTTTTCATGAATTTGCAGCTTGATAACGAGGGCGAAGCCCGAGCTAATGAAGCAAATGAATGGAAAAAAAGGACTTTCAAAACGTGTTGTATACGTAGTTTTTTTGCATAGTGATCTCTTGGTCGAAATTAATCGAAAAGGACTTCGGAGTTGACAACGGCTTTTTTCTCTTTTTTCCAAGTTTTCAGCTTCTTCACAAAGCAAAGAGACAATTAGAGTATCTTCGTCCGAGCTATCCATTTTATTTATTAAAGCTACCGAACACAAACAAATCCACAAAATATTCCGTTAACACCAACCCGGTTGTCGACAGAAACGGCTCTCAAGTGCGCGTTAGCATGGCTCTTCGGCTCTTCGCCGCGCTTCGCCGCGCTGCTCCGCGCGTCGCCTAAGTGCGCGTTGGCCTTAATTGTGAGTTTCGAGGCGAAGTGTTGACGGTTGCCCTAAGGGACAGGTTTATTGTCGGTATCGGACCTGGCAAAATTCGGGACACCCTGTTTTTAGAAGATGATAAGCTAACTTTCGAAAAAGCTGTCAAGACTGCACAATCCTTGGAGTTTACCAGAAGCAGTGGAACGGGGTTGGAGGTTGCGGTCCCAGGTGCATCTAGCCAAGTCAAAGTGGAGCCGGCTGGCGGTGGTGACGAGCTGTTTTACGTCGACCGTGGGAGAAACAGAGGCGCAGGCATCAACAGTGGTTTAGCTCCAGGAAGCAGCTCAAGCTCAAGCGGGCGCGGATCAGCAGCTCGCAGTCGTAGGGCAGGCAGCAATCATTTCACGCAGCGGAAGCCCTGTTCAGCGTGTGGCCTGGACAACCACGAGGCTCGAAGTTGTAGATATAAGGACTTTATATGTAATTTTTGTAACTTAAAAGGTCATTTAGCAAGGGTATGTCAGAAAAATAATGCGGTAAGATATTTAGAGACGAGTTCTGATATTAATAATACTTGTTTAGCATTGTTTAATTTAAAGTTAAGTAATGATCAACCGATTTATTTGAGTATACTTGTAGATGATGAGCAGGTGGATATGGAAGTGGATACGGGAGCTGCGGTTTCGGCCATGTCAGAAAACCATTGGCGTGAGCATTACTCAGGGTATCCATTATCCGGAGCAGATCGTGTTTTGGTAGGATATTCTGGTGAAAATATGCATCCACTGGGTGTCCTCAATTTAAAAATTAGGTATAAAGATATGCAGGAAAATGTACCATTTTATGTTATTAAAAACGGAGGACCACCACTCTTAGGTAGGAATTTTTTTCGATTATTTGGGTTACAAATTCATAACATAAATGAAGGTCAACACAATGTTAGCCAAATACTTAAGAAATATGGGCAAGTTTTTTCAGATGGGCTAGGATTGTATAAATTCGGAACTTTTACACTAAATTATGATTAAGATGCTGCCCCAAAATTTTGTAAACCGAGACCTCTCCCACATGCGTTACGTGGAAAAGTGGAAAATGAGTTAGATAATTTACAAAATCAGGGAATAATTAAACCCGTTACTTTCAGTAAGTTTGCTAGCCCTATTGTACCGGTTTTAAAAAAAGATGGGTCAATCCGCATATGCGGGGATTATAAAACCACAGTTAATCCAATTTTGAACATTGATAGCTATCCCTTGCCCAGAATTGAAGATCTTTTTGCTAAACTGCAGGGAGGGGAGCGTTTTTCAAAAATTGATTTATCAAAGGCTTATAATCAGTTAGCTCTAGACCAAAAATCGCAAAGGTTAACGACTATTTCCACCCACAAGGGGTTATTTATGTATAAACGGCTCCCATTTGGTATTGCTAGTATACCTAGTATTTTTCAAAATTTTATGGATCAATTAATGTCGGGATTAAACAACGTTGTTTGTTTTATGGACGACATTCTGATTACAGGTAAAAATGATCGCGAGCATATTCGAAATATTGAAGCAGTTCTAAAACGGTTGCTCGAAAGCGGCTTAAAAATCAAGAAAGAAAAGTGTGTTTTTTTCCAAGAATCCGTTACATATTTAGGCCATATCATTAGTAAAGAAGGGTTACATAAATCACCAGATAAAGTAAAAGCTATAAAAGAAGCCCCTCGGCCAACAAATTTGGGCCAATTGCAATCATTTTTAGGTCTAGTAAATTATTATAGGAAATATGTAAGAAATTTTGCAGAAAAAATGCAACCCTTATACAGACTGTTACAAAAAAATAAAGAGTTCGTGTGGGATGAGAAATGTGAACATTCATTTGAAAATATAAAAAGTGAAATGGTGTCTTTAAATGTGTTGGCGCATTTCAATCCAAATTTAAAAATAAAATTAACCGTAGATGCATCCCCATACGGTATTGGAGCCATTTTAAGTCATGTTTTTAAAGATGGGTCTGAAAAACCAATTGCTTATGCATCACGAACGTTAACCGTCACAGAGAAAAAATATGCTCAGATAGACAAGGAGGCATTAGCCATTATTTATGGGGTAAAACAATTCAATCAGTACTTATATGGAAACAAATTTACTTTACGTACGGATAACAAACCCTTAATAGCAATTTTTGGTCCACAAAAAGGGATTCCAACGTTAGCGGCTTCACGACTGCAAAGATATGCTTTGATCTTATCAGGATACAATTATGATATAGAATATGTAAAATCGAGTCAAAACACATCGGACTGCTTATCACGTTTGCCAGTTTTAGAACAAGACGATATAGAAAATTTTCAGAATTCTTATTTATATCATATAATAAACGGGGAACTATCGATAAATTATGTAACACTCGTGAATGAAACTAGAAAAGATGAGGTGTTATCAGAAGTAATTAAATACGTAATCAATGGGTGGCCAGGGAAAGCTAAGCAAACTTATCGAAATTACTGGTTAGTAAGAGCAGAGCTAAATGTTGAAGCGGGTGTTTTAATGCGGGGTCACCGCGTAGTAATTCCAGCAGTTATGCGGAATTTAATTTTATCAGAGTTACACGAATCGCATATGGGAATGGTTAAAATTAAGACGCGGGCACGCTCCTACGTCTGGTGGCCAAATATTGATAAAGATATAGAGACAATTGTGAAATCTTGTGAAACTTGCTGTAAATTTCTGGCTTCTCCAAATAAAACAGAATTAAGGCCATGGGACTGGCCAACGCACCCTATGGAGAGGGTGCATGTGGATCTGTTTGGTCCCATTTATAATAGTTATTATTTAGTTTTTGTGGATGCATATAGCAAGTGGCCAGAAGTTTTACCAGTAAAATCGATTACGACAAAAAATATAATCATTGCCCTTAGTGCAATTTTTTCACATTTTGGATTACCAAATACTTTAGTCTCGGATAATGGTACTCAATTTGTTTCAGCTGAATTTGAAAATTTCTTAAAAAGGAATGGCATTGTACACAAACTAAGCCCTCCATACCACCCTGCGACAAATGGTGCAGCTGAAAATATAGTAAAAACCTTCAAAAAATATTTGCTCAAAATTGAGTCACAAACAAATTCAGAAACTGTTAATTTAAAATTATTGAAAATGTTATTTGACTATAGGAACACAAAACACATCACAACAGGAGAAACTCCTGCTAGACTATTTTTAAATAGAAATTTGAAATGTAGTTTAGATCTACTAAAGAGCAACTTTCAAGCTAACAATTATTGTGAAACGGCTATCGACCAGGTTGCAAACAATGTAATTTTAGCACAAAATCGGCAAAGAAAGTATTACGCGGGTAAAAGAAATATTGCATTTGAAAAGGGAGAAGCAGTTCTAGTTAAAGATTATAGAATTGTGAACAAAGTGAGTTGGGTTCCAGCTATTATAAGTAAAGTACTGGGCCCCAGAACTTATCTTGTAAAACTAAATGCGGGGCAAATTTGGAAGCGTCATACTAATCAAATATTGAAAGGTAGTAATACACTAGTTAAGGCAGAGGAGGAAGGAGAAAAAGATATTCATCCACAACAATTAGTTACAATTAAAAGAAACGTGGAACGTCAACTAGTTCAAGGAAATAGACTAGAAGACGATAATTTCCTCGAAGCGGCAAGGCTACGGGAATTATTCTCTTCTCCTCCCTCTTCTGCTCGACCCTTTCGTACAACTCGCGGCAAACCGCCTGAGCGATATGTACCCTGATTGTAAATGCGTTAAAATTGCTATATTATATTATTATTATTAATTAATTATAATTTTATGTTCTAAGTGGTGGGGGAAGAGTGTGGTATATGTGATAGAAGTGCGCGAGTGTTATAGCTGATACGGCGACCCAAGGCAGGACGAAGGTATTGGAAACACGGGCAATCAGAATGTAAATGAATTGAAGAGCGCACAAATATAATTATGTTGTGGTAAACTGTGTAGTTTCTCTTAAAATATTACATTATGTTTTCAGCTATTTGAGCTCGAGTTAAATAATCTGCGCAAATATTTAATTCGCTTTCCAATTTTTCAATCATAGAGATCCCCAACCTTAGCTAAGAAAGATTTAACATCTAAAACTTATATTTTTGATATAATATTAAATAAAGAGAATATGATTTCATGTTCTTTTGAAAACCTAGTTTTTAAGGCAAGAATCAAATGATCAAAATATTGAATAGATACAGATTTTCTAAAGTAATTCTCAGTTGAATCGGATTCATAATTAGATCTAGGCATTTGTAGACCGCAAATCTGTGGTTTATCAAGCGCACCTCTACATTAAACTCCGCACAATTAGACACATTTGAATAAAAGTCTGCTCAAGTTGTTCAACCTCTAGGCGATCTTTGTCACAAGTTTTCGTAATTAAATCTAGCATGTGAGCAAACGAAAATGAAATCAAGCTTGGCTTTGAAATATTTGTTGTATAAATAATATGTTGGTGGCACTGTAAGTCTATGTCAAAATCGAGGTTAGCAGGTTACGTTTTGCGTCATCTGTGTCAAAACTGACGGAAAACCTAACCTGCTAACCTCGAATTTGACATAGACTTGCAGTGTCACCAACATATTATTTATACAACAAATATTTCAAAACCAAGCTGATTTCATTTTCGTTGTGTATTATGGGACGAGTGATCGAAATAAAATTTCAACGTTGAAAAAAGTAACTCGAGGCGTTGAAATATTATCAACCACGAGTTGCATATACTATTTTTTCTACGAATTTTCACTCAGTTTAACAAATTAATGCACTTTAGAAAAAAATAAACATAAAGTGACATTTCTCTTGGCACCAATTGAATGTCAAACAGTTGTAAATCCCTGTAGTCCGAACATTTCAATCTCTAAGGAACGACCCGCACAGAAATTACTTGCATAGGATGTAACAAGATTGCATATTGTGCATAGCACCAGCAACCATTTATACTTTTGCCCGAGGGCGGTCACCTTTTAACACAACCGATCGTTTCTTTGAACAGTAGTTCAAATACGCCGAGACCCAAACATCGAGATAAGAGGCGTCCAAAATATATTGGCGCAATACAATGCAATATTTAGGTTTCGGTTTCATGACTCGTTTTATTAAGGGACGACCGATGTTTGGGTTTTCGTGTGTCTAGGCACGTTTAAGCAATAAATTCAATCGCTGACCAAATCCCAGTGACCTTGCACGGTATGTTTGCAAGCAAATATTTAAAATAAATGCATTACTTATCTCGAGTTAGTCAGGGTTGCCATTAGTGGTGAAATTTCACCAAATGTGGTGAAAATAGCTTAAAATGTTGACAGTGGTGAAGTGGTGATTTTACAGTAAAATATAGGGAAAAGTGGTGAATATTGATAATACCAGCATTTTTTAATTTTCGTATTTCGACACAGTAAGGTCAATGTTGCAAATATGCGATCGCAGCATTATTTTGAAAATATTTGCTGAAATATAATATGTCAGGATGTTTATACGGGAAGCAATTCAACGTTTGTTTATTCTTTGGGCACGGTTTGAATAATTAAATGTTAATGGTGAGAGATTATTTACTGCTGATATGCACCAATTCAGGGAATACCCTACCAAATTGTAGTTTATATAACACTAGCTGTCGTATTTGCATTTAGCATATCCTCATTATTAAAATTAAATATGCTACTTACTCACTGCGTACTGTACGCACTTCTAAAGATCATAACCGGTCGCTTTGCGTTTTTGTGATGTGAGTGAATTTCTGTACTATGTGTAGGTACTCTTAAATTCTATGTAAAAATGAGTGATTTAGGATCTAAATCAGGTTCGGAATATGAACATAATAACACACAAAAAGAGAAAAATGAAAAAAGAAAATTATTCATAAATATCAGTGTGCGTGGGAACAACAAGATCAATTTAATTTGTGGTTACTTCCAAGTTAAAAGGGGGTCACACACTTTTTTTGTAAATTTTGTGCTCAGGATTATGCGTGGAAAAGCAGAATTGTTAAAACCCATGAAAAGCAAGAAACATGTGAATCAGATGAAAAATTACCCACTTAAACAAACTTTGGTTTCAATGGTATCCTCGTCTTCACCAGCACTTGCAGCTGCCAAGAAAAGTGGTGAATTTCAGTTAGCTTTGTGTGGTGAAAAACTTTTGCAACGTCTGGCAACCCTGGTTAGTCTTATTATCTCCCTAGTTGAAATCCTACGGTTAGGTTATTCTGTGTCTAGGTTTACATTGTTTTTTATTTTTGACTTCCATGAGTTCTATACCACCGACCGATGCACAGAGGTGAGTTTCGGAGAAAAGCTGGCCACAAATCGGAATTTTCAACTATATAATTATGACCTAAACTCATTATTGTTTAATTACCTCGGTTCCTCGGTACCTGGGTATTGTAATGCACCATCCTTTCGTATATATTCTTGTCGCTCTGAAAAATATTTTAGTTCAAAGTTGACGTATTTCAGATGCTAAAATTTTTTTAACATCAATAGTTCCGATTCAATTAATTAACGGTTATCCTAACTCATAAGAAAAACTGGTTATCTGGCAAAATCCTAGACCTTCTTCGACGCGATTTTGCAGACCCATTCGTATACAATTTAAGCATGAAACTACGGAGCTTTCAGTGATGGAAAAGCAGTATATTGACCAACAAATAACGGTTTTACAAGCAACAAAGCTTAATATTCAGTTAGGTGAAGTGCTTGTAAAACACACTTTATATTTTACCATGATAGATGGAAAATTATGTAATGCTGTGACTGAGAATCCATCTACACAGAGGTGTTACCTTTGCAACTTAACATCTAACGATTTTAATAATATTGATAAAATTTTTAAACAAAAGGTTACTGAAGAATCTAGATATCAGTTTGGTTTGTCGTCATTACATGCTTGCATTCAGTTTTTTTTGGGTGTTTGCTGCACCTTTCTTATAAATTAGATTTTAAGCAGTGGCACGCCCGAGGCAAACAAAACAAAGAAAAAGTCGCAAATACTAAAAAACGAGTCCAAGATTTATTTTTTAAAGAAATGGGACAAGTTATTGATAAACCAAAACCAGGTTTTGGAAGCACTAATGACGGCAATACTGCTCGTCGTTTTTTTAAAATCCTTCAAAAGCTTCGGAAATAACGGGTGTAGATGAAGAGCTGATATCTCGGTTTAAAATAATATTATTAACAATTTCCAGTGGTTATGGCATAAAAGTGAATAGTTTTAGGGACTACTGCCATGAGACAGCAAAGAAATTTATTGAACTGTATCCCTGGTACAATATGCCAACATCTGTGCATAAAATCCTTATCCACAGTTCTGAAATTATATCTTATTTCATGGTTCCAATTGGGCAACTTGGTGAGGAAGCCCAGGAATCACGAAATAAGGATATTAAAAGATAGATAATTGCATAATAAGTATATGATCCTGTTCTATGAAATTTATTTTTTATTAAACATTTATAAAATCTCCCTACAAAACTGAAAAAAACATAAGAGTAAAGTGCCACTTCCGATTGCCGTATTTTAACCAAAAATTACTAGCCCCTCTCAATTTGTATTAGAAAAGATGGTATACTTTTTCAAGCCGATCCATTGCACCACCTGGGCTGTAGATAGGGGGAAGACAGACTGCTAAGACTCACAGACTGACAGACATCACTTCGAAAACCGCAAAAGTCTCTGGTTTGAAAAAATCATGATTTACTATACTTTATTTTAAGAAGTAAAAGAAAGTAAAATGAAAGTATAATGAAGTCGTCACCAGCTAACGAAGCTATAGAACATTTTAACGACTACTTCGTCAACCAGTTGTTGGAAAACAACACCACCCCAGATATATGGATATGTTGCAGCTAAAGGCATCGAACAACCAACACCGTTGAGGGATGGCAAACTGAAAAATCGGGAAAATTCATCCCAACGTTTTTGAATTGGTGTCAACACTTAAAAAACTTCCAGAACATTATGAAACTATAAAAAATTAAATTTAGTTAAATATGGCACCACCAAAGAGGGCGAAGAAGTACTGTGAGGTAGATTTGCATATCCGAAAAACAATTTGTGAATTAAGTGAAAGTAAAAAAACTGTTGGTGAAACTACGTCGCTTAATGTTATTTAAGTTAACTAATAGACTTGTAACTTTTTTATAACTTTGTATCTACTTTTTAAATATTTTAATTTATAATGTGCTTTTAATTACATCTTTTTAATTTTTCTAGTTTATTATGTGTTTTATTTACAGATTGACGAAATAAATAATTTAAAACAAATATATGTTGAATTGTCTCAGTTTTGTTGTTAAGATACTTCTATTACACGCTTAAGTAATGTGCGATATAATATAACTGTAGAAGTCTAAACGGAATAAGTATTCAGGTAATTTTAAGAGTACAAAGTTCGAGGACCGCAAGAGGAAATTTTAATCCGAGGACACTAAGCGGAAGGAGTCTAACCGGCATAAATCTTGGGGCCAAATAAATGCTAACCGTCATATAACACCCATTTACAAGAAACCGGCTTAGGATGGATAATCGGATCATAAACATTTGGAACTGCTACAACATGCAATTTGTCTGTAAGTGCGTTAAGTAAGCAAACATTCTGGGAAGTAGAAGAATCTCCTACGGGCGTTCACATTTTTCCCATGAAAAATAAGAAACAACCTGAAGTACATTTTGCAAAAGCAATATTTTGAAGGTAACGGTGCCAGTGGGTAATAAAACTTCTGTTCAAAATTAATCCCTTCACTAACGACTAATCGGCTTAACAAAGGAAATGGTTACTAGGCGAGTTTTAACTTTAGAGATGAAATTCCTTACTGTCACAAATTATGAAACTATAGTCATTTATGAACGACTATCAAAAACTTAGCCATGTAGAATTGGTTCCGGTATCAAAATTAAATGAACCCAATGCGCTTTATCTACCGCGTCACGCAGTAATAAAAGAATCAAGTAAATCCAAAAAACTATAGCTGGTGTTTGATGCATCGGCTGTATGTATGTATCTATAAAACATTAATGTTTGGGTGCTAATTTCAAGATGACTTGCTTTTAATTAGTCTTAGATTTAGATTGCATATATTTGTTTTAACCGCCGATATAAGCAAAATATATGGGCAAATATTATTCGAAGATCGTTAGTTGCAAAGGATTTTATGAAGGACTAATTTTAATTAAAAGACCTCCCTACAGGAATGTAGATGACAATCACATTAAATTACTGGAATGGTAGTAAGAACTTACATATCTTAACTGCATACATCAAAAAGAGTACAATACTTTGATAACCAGAAAAGAATATTCTTGCAACCGTTATTTTACTGTGCGTTTTTCATTAATTAATTTTATTTTAGAAAAGTGATAAAATACCCATTAAGACTTGATAGTATAATTACTAAACGATTAATACTTTGCCATTTGAAATTCAAATATTTTAAGTTCTACATTGTATTACAAAAAATGTGTCACTCTTAAAAAAAAAATATATATATATATATATATATTAGGGATGTCGTACCCGGTCTAAAATCAAACCCGGGTACCCGAAAACAGTACCCGGGTACCCTCGGGTACCCGAAATATATAACAAAAATATTTGCGTAAATCGGAACATCTGAGGTAGCTACAATTTCTTTATTTACGTCGCGAGTTTTAAACTGAAATACATTGAAATAGTACCTACTGCCCAATTCAAACTGCAAGTCGTCTGTTATTTGTAAATATTTTCACACTTCCAAGTGCTATCAAATTCAAGTAGGTGACTTTTTATTCGAAATTCCTAGCAGCATCAAAAGCACACAAAATATGTTTATGTTACTTCATCCCATACTGACGCGATTTAATGGTACACACTACTGACGGGTTGAAACGGGGTGAAACAAGAAACATTATGTGGTATGGGATGGGGTAATTCTGGTTATTACTGCATGGTTATGTTTTTCTAGAGCTTATTCCTATTGTTTTTTCAGTTTTTATCATCTCCGAAAAAGGCCGACTTTCTAGAAATTACATAACTTACTAGTCGGGTACCCGGGTCCTGAAAATTTACCCGGGTCGACTATTACCCGGGTCTACCCGGGTACCCGGGTACCCGCCGACATCCCTAATATATATGCAAAACGTCAAACTCGCCTCCGAAAGCATACGTCGAAACGAAGAACTGGCCTCATTTTTGGAGGCCAGTACGAAAAATCGGAGGCGACTAGGTATCCCCATGTATAAGTGTTCCATTCAACAGATGGTGCAACAAGCATCGATTTAACAGATTTTTTGGGGGAGGTGAGTTTGACAGTACACATATTCAGTTATACACTTCAGTTGGTAGATGTTATTCTAGATGGCGCGACCATGTAATACACATATACACCTAACAAGTTGCGCCAGTAGTACTCGCCTCTATCTATGAAACATACTGTTACGCCTCAGAGACTTTGCAAACGCGCACGGGGGCTTATCGCTAGTAATGGATTTAAGTAAATACAATACAACCGCCTGCCACTGGACATTTAATACAGGATCCGTCAACGATGCGGGGTGGGAAATATCTCTAAAACTAGGAGATTTACATTAAAATAGCTTATATAAAAGTTGAAGGTACGAAAGTGTTGCATATTACTAAAATATTTCTGATTATACAGGGTGGCTCAAAAAGTGTGGCGAACCAAAGTTATTACTCTATATTTAAGAAGCTTAAAAGCTTTGCATTGAAATACCAATAGTTTTAATTTTAATATAAATTTGTATGGGTCTAACATGAACTGTTTTGGAGATGTTACCGATTTTATGCACAAAATGCTAAACTTCAGGCAGCTGCTGTAGATACTGAAATAAAAAATAAAACATTACGTTTTTTGTGAATTACCTTTCGAGTGTAAAATGGTGATTCTCGGCATTCATACTATACAAGGTGTCTGCAAATTTAATGATTTCAAAGGTTTTTAAAGGAAACGCACTACACATTTTAGTATTTTTGAAATGCCCCTTTAAAGAGATTTATTTTGATATCTTACTGGATAACTCTGAATTCAACTGTTTTCCAACTATGCGAGTGTGAGTATTAAGAAAACAGTGTAAGCCCCCTAAAATGCTTTATTTAAAGGAATCACAAACTAGGTTTAGAAAATAAAAATCCAGCCATTGCTGACACAAAAACCCGAGAAATGCTGGAATAAATTAAATCTGAAAACTAGTTGAATTTAGGGGTGCTAAATAAGCTATTAGGCGAAAGTTTATTGAAAGAGTTTTTAAGAAACACAGAGATACATAGCGTGCTTCATTTACTAAGGCAAAATCATTAAATTTGCAAATTACGAGCACTTTGTATAGTTTTAATACCCATGGAAGAAGGTATTGGGTATACAGTGACCCCCAAAAGGTCGGCATCATATGAAAAAAAAATTATTTTAGATTTTTCAAAAAAACTTTACACGTCAATAATTTGTGCTTGTCTAAAAACCTATTTAGCCCCTATCATATATACCGAGTGACGTTTACTTATTTAGAAAATTCCGTTTTTCGAAATTGTCAAAATCTAAAAAGTGCTATTTTTCGGAAATTAAGTAATATTGCAATGAGATTGTTTTAAAGTGTGTTAGTTTTGATTAACTGAACAATCTCAAGTCCAGAAAACACATTTTTGTTTTTAACTTTAGCTTTTTCAATTTTTTTAATATTTTTCAGTTTCGCATACCATGACCTAATATTGAAATTAAAATTTTTTATGTAACGACTTTCAAGATTTATAATTGTAAAAATAATATAAAATGTTAATTGCTCGTTTAGATTTTGTATTATTTACCGAAAACTGATATGTTCGCATAATTTTTACGTTTTTGATCCAATGTGCTTTTTAGGAGAAATATTTTTGAATGATTATTAATATCTATTTAAATGGCTTCTAAAAACTCGAACCTTGTTAGCGAATTACTGTTATAAAAACCCAAAAATCCTGTAAACGGTTTTTTACAGTTGTCTGAATGAGAAGCATTTTTAGAACATGTAAAGTGTATAAAGAAAAATCTTCTCATTTAGGCAACTGTAAAGGAATATTTACAGGATTCATTAAAAGGGTTAGATTAGAGTTTTTATCGAAGAAGCCATTTAAATAGACATTAATTATCATTTAAAAATACTTCTCCTAAAAAGCGCATTGCATCAAAAACTTAAAAATTATGCGAACATATCACTTTTCGGTAAATAATAAAAAATCCAAAGGAGTAACTAACATTTTATATTATTTTTTACAAATATAGCCTAAATCGTTAGTCTTCACATAAAAAATGTCAATTTTAAAATTAAGTTTTGGTATGTCTTCTTCTTCTTCCTCTTAATATAGGCTGAGAGCCTGTTACTTTCACACACTTGAGTTTGGTTTTATAAGCCATCTTAATCCGCGGCCGGGGTAGGTGGCTAGCCTAACCCCTTGAATTAAGGAAGAATGCCCTCGCAGGGGTCACGACCATCAAAGGTGTTCGTATGATGACCGGAGAGCGTACGAGGTTATCAATGCCCGGGTGTGGGGCTTGAACCCACTACACTGCTGGCGCCACGCAAGCACCAGCCGGCCACAAGCTGTTGGTATGTGAAATTTTGAAAAATATTTAAAAAATTGAAAAATTAAAGTTTAGCTAGTTAAAGAAAAATGTGTGTTTTATGGACTTGAGATTGTTCAGTTAGCTAAAACTAACACTCTAAATTTTCTAAATAAGTTAAAATCACTCGGTATGTATGATAGGGGCTAAATAGGTTTTTGGACAAGCACAAATTATTGTCGTAAAACGTTCTTTTCAAAAATAGAAAATAAAAAACTTTCCCATATGATGCCGACCTTTTGACGGCCACTGTATAGTTTTGATGTGTTCGTTTGTTTTTTTCAAAATCTGATTTCATTTGATAATACTCGTAGGATCAATTTATTCAGAATTTTTAGTGTTTTTGTTCATTATTTCTTGTATTGCCATTACGGGATTTGTATTGTCTAAATCTGGTTCTTTGTTCTGTTCGGTGGGTTTTGTTATCCCTTGAATTAAAGCATCTAAATTTTTAGTTTTTACTTGCCTCGTATAAAAGACGAAGAACGTATTGTAATCGATAAAAAATTACCCTCTGAGATTTCTTCAGATCTTCACTTCCAGGGTCCCTAGATATCAAAGAAACGCTTTTTTCAATTCCGTCTTTTGCCGGTATAACTCTAAAACTATTTTTTGGAGAAAGACGATACTTTGCATGCATATTATATGTCTACCTGACATGAAACCGAGAAAATTTCGGAGAAATATATACAGGGTGAGCAAATAAGAAAAATTAAATTCTTTCTATTTTTGCTTTAACTCAAGACTTATTACTTAAATGAAAGTAATAATTTGCACATATCTCAGGTTTTTGCACTTGAAGAAAAAAGGCATATTTAGACACAACATATAGGTACAGAGTGGGCACTAAAAAAATTGTTGCTTATTTTGCTTTAACTTAGACTCAGATAAAATCAGTAATTTGCACATAGCTCAGGCTTTACACTTGACGAAAATGGAACCCAAGAGATACAAGATAAATGCTGTAAGAGTAAAAAGGGACAACAAAAAGTGTGTTCTGTTTAATACAGCCATGCACTGCACAGATCCGAGAGATCCTTCACGGATCAGTGGAAGAAACGCGTGTAACTGAAATCGCATTTGCAGGTGATGTAGTTCGAATCCCATCACCGATAATGTTATTTGCAAGTTGATGTAATTCGCATTAACAAATGTTTCCTTTTATTGTTTCAGTATTATTAGAAACGTGAAGAAACTTTTACCCCATATTTCTTTCATTGAATTGTTTCCTGGTACTTCCAACAGCAGCCTAAAGTTAAGCATTTTTTTACTTTCCCATACCCATAGGTATAGGGAAGTCTTGGAATCATGAAAATTTTGGAAATCGAGATTTTTACAGAAATATCCGTTTTGGGCCTCTAGGAACCCAAAAAAGTGGTTTTTAAAAAATGTCTGTCTGTGTGTGGGTGGGTGACGCTCCTACAGCCGAAAGTATTGCTCCGATTTTGATGCGCTTTGGAATGCGGGGGTGTATCGAAAATTCATCGACAAAATAAGCTTTTCAAAAAAATCCGAAACCGGAAGCGGAAGTTACGCATGTTTTTTTGGTATCACTGTTTTCGTGATTAAAATTTTGAAAATTTTATCGCGTATAACGATAAAGGGTCATAAGACAAATCTGTTAGTTTTTTGCCGAACCCGCTAGGTTTAAAATGAAGGGCGCTATGATTTTTTGAAAATTTTGAGTTTAACGCCCTATTACTCAAAAACGGATGAATCGATTCAATTGATTTTTTTTCTGAATAGTATATGAAGGCTAACATGAGGTGATATAAAAAGTGTTTTGAAAAATATTAAGGGGCCTAAATTACAAATTTTCAAAATTTTGGAAATTTTCTAAAAATCATTTCTCAAAAACTGCCCACAGGAATTTGTTTAAACTTCATACACTGATAGACCCCGAAAAGGGCTATCGATCTGTTTTTTAAAGAATCTCATGAATTATCTGTGGCGCCCTCTACGAAGCTTTGAAGTTTGAAAATTTAAACCCCTTTAATTAATAAACAAAACAAGATAGGTAGCTGGGGTTTTCACTAAATTGCTCAGTGCATAATGGAGCATATGAATATGCAAAAAAATAGTACACTCGTGGATATATGTAAGCGCACCGGCCCCCTCCCCCCTCTATTTTTGAAAAATAATTTTTTTATTCTAACGGTTGTTATATTTTTGAGTCAAAGAATCTTTTTCCGCGAAAATACAAAAATAGATTTTGTATGCCCTAGAAAATATAATTTCCAGGTACTTAGAAAATTTCACCTCGGTGCTACAGCCGAGGAAAATAATACATAAACTAGCACAGTGGCGGCTTGTCCACTTGGCGCCATCTACAGAAGCTCGGAGGTCACGTTTTGAACTACACATTCTTTTATATTTACCCGCAATTTACGTGAAAGTGTAAACGCTTATCACGGTGAAGACGTGAGTTGAAATTTTGATATGTTGTAAAGACTGTTGAATAAAGACAATATGAACAGTTTCCAGTATGGGAAAGTCCAGGGAGGTAGTCACGTCCACTTTTTTTTGCATAAAATCGTTAATATCTCCAGAACCGTTGGCGGTAGATCCATACAAATTTATATTAAAATTATTAGCATTTCAATGGAAAACTCCTTGTAAGCTACCTAAATATCGAGCCTTTTATTTTAAAAAAGTAGGTTTAGGTCACCACTCTTTTTGACCTACCATTTATATTCATGTGATGTGCACCGCCTTCGTACCTCGTAGAATTTTTATATATTTGACTCAGATGCCCAATTTGTTTAAATGCCGAAATGAGTTTGGTCAATACTGTAACTGAGCAAATTAATTCGGCAATGGGACGACTTTAGGTCTGAGTATTCCATTTTGGCAAGTGAGCGAATTCAGCATCTGACAGTACCTATATATATGAACTTTATGTCACTCTCGTAGTTTTAGAAATATCTTTGTTGCCGGCCCCTGTATAGTAGCCCATGCTTCGATTCAGTGTTGTTAATTCTGTGAGCGTACGCCGTTACCGTTAATTTTTCAGTCTTCGTATTATGCAGCTTGTTCTGGAATCCATATTTTTCAGTAAAAGATAATCAACACCATTGATTGCATGCCGTGCCCAGACGAAGTTGGCTAATATAATAGATTTTCGAAATATGACAATTCAGTTTTAAAAAATGATTGTGGCAGTTTTGTTGGTTGTTTTTTCTAAGAATTGTGACTCATTAATTCTTAACTCAAATATTATATTGCAAGATTTCAGTAACTACTTTTATTAAGCTATTTGTAGTAATATAGCTATGTTAGGTGGTACCCACAAGAATTTATTAACACACGCAGAATGCCATCCGCGCGATGTTTAGATACGTTATCACGTTCGCCGTGCCAAAATCCGAAAACAAAACGACGCGCTACTTTTATTCCCTCGGCAAAAGGTGCAACAGAACGGCAACGTTGCTGGAGGTGAGTATGTCGATTGTGTAACACGGCGATATACAATGGGAGGCCACATTGTAGCAGTGTAGTCGGAGCTGTGTTGCTGTTTTGTGTGCACCATTTTTTTGTATATCTCAAATATCAAAATTCCTTACCCCTCTCTTGATGCTTCTGTTAAGAAAACCTTATTTAAGAGATTGACGAGGAATACACATGGAAAAACATGTTCCTTGACATGGAGGCGTGGGTGTCTGTCATATGTTCGGAGGCAAGTAAGATAGCCGTGCACATATATATATATATATATATATATATATATATACAGGGTAATTTTGAAATGCACTTATAGGTATATATTGAAATCTTACACAGATAATGAATAAACGAGTAGATCTGTAAACATTTACGTATACAGCGTCTTCCAAAAAGTTCCCAACAAATGGAAAACTGTTTTATTATTAATTTTGTAAAACAGTTTGGGCATCATTTAAAAGTAGTTTCAGGAATATAATATTTTTCAATTGTTTCGCGGTTTGATGGGAAATAGAATTAATTTAAAATTTCGTGAGGAGTAACAGATATTTATGCAGTCAGTAAGGAAGATATGAATATGTTTTTCCCCTGAGGTTGATATAGTTACAGACAGAGGGCCTCTGGGTCGAGGTCGGTAAGTTAACCGAAGGTAAAGAACATGAATATCTCCAGTGGTGCCTACAATATTTTATTTACTAGCATATTAGTAAAATAGTATAAAATTTCAAAATGTCATTAAGTACGTTTCAAATAAGAATATGTAAGTAACATTACGGATTAGAGACGCCGCGTAGCGCAGTTGGGCGGCGCTAGCCTTGCATTAAGCAAGTCCTCGGTTCGAATCCCGCGGGGCCCAAAATTTTTCCATAGCCTTGGTGATTGGAATCGGGCTCGGTGAGACCATCCACAGTTGGGCACCAAATTTACTGTGCTCTAGTAGGATCGCAGACCTAATAGATAGAGTAACAAGGTCAACACATCACCATGACACACACCTCACACAATGGTTGCTGCGTAAGCACAAAAGACGCGCTCCAATTTTGTATCCCGAATCCGGGGCAAGTTGAGCATTGCACCGCCAGATGCAAGCGCATAAAGCACCAGCTTCTACACCGCAAGGTAAAATGAGGTTATTGATAATACATACATACATTAAGGATTATCTGAATATACCGGGTGCTGACTTGCGCGACGCACCATAGGAATTTGTATAGTAAATTCTTTATGTTCAATTATTTTCTTCCCTAATTATTTTAGAGCAAAAGTGTAAGTACATCTTTTGTAGAGAAAAAAATACTGCATCCATTCATACTGTTGCTAACAATTTTTCATTTTCCAGAACCGAAGGAATGCAAAAAATCAAACTAGCATTTTTACAAAAATCAGTGATGCCATGGAATTATTGAAACAAGCCAATGACAACGCAAATGCGTGCAGAGCGACAATATGTGTTGTTTGTTTGTTTGTTTGTCATTGATGTTTGATGTTTATAATAATTCATTATTAAGTATGTTCTGCCTAATATGTCTCTGTAACTAGACCTTGTCCATAACAGAAATGGTTTTATGGTGGACGTTCGTTAAGTAAGCTCCTTGTTTATTGTAAAATATCCGAATCGAAAAATTCCAAACAGTACAACCATTAATAGACTGATTCATTTTAAGTTTAAGACTACAGGCACGTTATTAAATAATTGTAGCTGCAATAATGAGGTTCAGAACTTACACCAAAACGAGAAAAATGCCAATACGTTCAATCTTTTGACTGCAGTGACTGGATGCACGCACTTACGTTGGCATTGGCTTGTTTCAATAATTCCATGGCATCACTGATTTTTGTAAAAAATGCTAGTTTGATTTTTTGCATTCCTTCGGTTCAGGAAAATGAAAAATTGTTAGCAGCAGTATGAATGGACACAGTATTTTTTTCTCTACAAAAAATGTATTTACACTTTAGCTCTAAAATAATTAGGAGAGCAAGTAATTGAACATAAAGAATTTACTATGAAAATTCCTATGGTGCGTCGCGCAAGTCAGCACCCGGTATGGTTGCTAAGTCGTTTTTTATAGTTGCATGGTTACCATGACATTGAGGGAGAAATGATTTGAAAAATCCCCTGGGAATTATGGGTAGCTTTTAATATTTTGTATCTATGACGAAAATCAATATTATATCATGATGCTAGTAAATAAATTACCTTTATTACTAAAAAGAAAAATATTGCATTTAAAATCTAAGGTCAGATGTAAAGTTTTAATAAAAACTATTAATTTTGATTTTTATTCGTTCATTTAACTGAAAATTTTGTTATGTCAACGAGACTGATAATTATCTCATTAAACATTTCTAATATCATATGCTCTGCTATTGTTAGATAAGATTAGTATTTCTGCGATCAATAGATCTCGCATCAACTTCAATTTTCGTACCCCATAAGCTCAGCACTGAAATAAATTTTGTACCCCAAGACATCTTTCTCCCTGAAATTTTTAGTTAGATATTGACTATAGGGTATCACTTATGAGTAACAGGAAAATATAGTCTGTGAAGATCATCAAAATTGTTACGAGTAATTTTATTTTGTAACTTTTTCAAATTTTGTTTAAGGTATTTGGGCCTCCTTACACCGAACAGTGCATCGCAGTGAAACCAAAATCTGGTACCTTGATCCTTGAAACACCTCAGTACATTTATATGGAAAGTCGTCTGTATGAAATGTGTACCCTCAGATATCTCCCTCCCTGGAATTTTTGGATAGATAATGACTCTCAGGTATGTATCACTTATGAGTAAGAGGAAAATGTTGTTTGCGAAAATTATCAAAATCGATTTTTTTCGTTTTTCGCCGTTGTTTTAGGGCATTTGGGCCTCCTGACAAAAAATGATACAATGCAGTAAAACTAAAGTCTGTTACAATCGTTCTAAACCTTTATAGAACATCGTAAATTTTCATGAAATTTCATCCGTAGCTCTCACCGCTATGTGTGGAACATAGGTACATACCCGGAAATCAATATTCCCCCAGTTGTTATAAAGCCCTCGCTTCGCTCGGTCAATTGTTGTTGAATTCCATGGCCTGCAGATTTTTATTTCAATACGAGCATTAGACAACTTAAATGCAACAAGTAATAAAAATTCTATATATCTCACAACTAAGAGGATTTTTGTAACTCTTAGGTCTATATGCGGTGATAATTCCACATATAGATCCTCTGTGGTTGCTCTACTTAACCTATACATTTTACTAAAGTTTTCTTATAGAATAAAAAGGATCACTTTTGTCTTTCAAATACCTGTTTCTGTTCGACCTCTTCCTAGCACAATATACCATTTAAATAAAAAAATCTATAAAGGGTTTAACTCGGAACTTCCTCGCAAGTTGAAGTTTTGAAACAAAAACTTCTGAAAATATGAAAGGAAAAAATAATTAACTTTTAACGTGTTTTCTCTGTATACGTTGGGACTAAAATATGCCCTTTTCGTCAAGGAAGAAACTTGAGCTATATGCAAAATATTACTTTTATTTAACTAATAGTTCTCAGTTAAAGCAAAAATTGACAGAATTTAATTTTTTAAGGTGATCACCCACCCTGTATATATTTGACCAAAAGTATATTCAGTTTCGAAACAGGTAGATATATAATTTGCATACAGAAGATCAACTACCTCCAACAAATAGTTTTTGACCTATACTGCCAACAGACAGACAGACAGACAAACAGACGGAATTGAGAAAACCTATTTTTCGTCATCTAGAAATCCTGGAACGTGAAGATCTGAATAAATATATCTGCAGGTTTACCTCTAGCTCTAGCTCCGCCAAAACTTCTACAAGGTTATTATGTACCCATGGCAAATTATTTTAACAGCCGTACTTTAGCGATCATATTAAAATGGTTTAATCGTTTAGTAACGATTATGAAAAATTACAAAATTGGTTTTCATGGAAAAATCCTTATCGGAAAAAGAATAGAATTGTTACTGTTGCTTAACGACATCGCTATGAGTTATAAAATAGGCCGCTTAATCACAGTTTACCAAAGCGGGTTTATAAAGATACGGTCGACTATGGACAACAGTCATCAAAAAGGCTTTTGTAAATGGCGAACAGCTAATCGCAGTATTTCTGGATATCCATAAGGCTTTCAAATCCATCCATATTAACAAAATACTAAAACTTTATCAGAATGGGACATCAAAGAAAATATGTTTAACTTCATATGCGACTTTTTACAAACTATAAAATGTAAAGTAAGACGTGGAAAATAAAATTCCGAAGAATACACACAAGAATTGGGCCCCACACAGGGCTCCCTACTTAGTGTAATACTGTTTCTAGTAGCTACATATGATATTGGACGTTATCTAGCAAATTCTGTAAAGCATTCTATGTATGCCATGATCTAATAATATACAGGTTGCCTAAAATTGTACGGATCATGGCAATTCCATGAGTTTTTTTCTACTGAAGGTTATGCATTTCGATTTTTCTGTAGAGAAGGTTAGACCTTTTTTTGGCTCCATATGTGTAGCGAAATCATAGCTTGTTGAAATTCTTTTTGCGTATAGTTTACGCCTTTATTTGAGATACAGGTTGCCTAAAATTTTACGGAACATGGCAATTACATGAGTTGAAAAAGGTTCAAATATGCTATAAGTACCGGGTGGCCATAAATATCTGAGATCCCGGTAGCCATGGAATTAGCTACTTATAAATGTTGGTTAGCGTTATATTTCAATTATGATTAGTAGTATTGTTACCTATGTAATGTTATAAAATGCAATAAGAGGAGGGAAATGTGCCCCGGATTCTGCAGTTTAGCCTACGAATCAATTATAAAAATCTCATGTTCTAACTCGATTACTTATTGCAATCTGTAATAATTTTTGACAGATATGAATGTTAGGTGTGATGACATTAATGACATTTAGTTGAGTTGGATTCATCACTTTAATAAAGCGGTGTTGATTTCAAAGGTAATGTGATATCAGATATTTATGCCCACCCGGTATAAGAGTAACCGAAATGGAAAATGCAATAATGACTTTGGTAGCTAGGCAACAAGTAGGTACAATAGCTACTTGTTGCCTAGCTACCAAAGCATTTATTGCTAAAATAACGTATGTCCCATACGTTTTGAGAAAAAATATTAACTAAATTGAACTAATGGTTTCAGCCAGACAAAATTTTGTTAGTCGATCCATGAGCCCGAAGAGTAAGGCGCAGCCACTTAGACACGGAACACTAGGGCGCAAAGACTCTAGGAAACGGGAACACTAGCGCGCCGGCCATTAGATTGCGGGACGCTAAGGCTCTAAAATACAAATAAATGGGTGGGAAGGCTACTTTTAACTACACTACTAGCTGCTTTCTAAAAGTAAAGCAGGTAACTATGCTATCGCTATTAAAAAAGCTTTATTGTCTAGCTATTTTTCAAATACAGTCAGATCTCGTCGTTCGCGGGGGTTACGTTCCAGAAGAATGCCGCGAAGCGTAAAACCGCGATGCGCAAGTAAACACATAAATGATAAAAACGAGGTTAGGTTTCATAAACTAGATTTATTTATACTTTGCAACTTCAAAAAATTCAAAAATACATAAACGTGCGTATACAAATATGCAAATACGTACATTTTCAAAACATATGCAAATACGTACATCTTCAAAACATAAAATATAAAGCAAAAAACACTAAAACAACAAACATTAAAAAAGCATAAAACGTACCGACTGCAACAAACAAATCAAGTTATAATTTTACAATTTATTTCAGGTCCGATTTGGCAATAAGAGATTCAAAAAGAGATTCAAAGAAATTGCTCGATAAGTGTGTTTACAAGTTCGTGATAAATAATGTTATTTAGGTGTTCATGACATAAACCGCATACGTCTGCTTTATTTACTTACGGTCGGTCTTATAAAGGTCACTAACCTGACGTTAACTTTAAATCACTGTTAAAATAAACAAAACGTTGGCGCTTATGACATATTATTCATTAGTAAACACATTTTTATGCGCTTTTGTTTATGCTAACAGTGAATTAAAGTTAACGTCAGATTAGTGGCCTTCATAAGACTGGCCGTTAGTGTATGAAAGTTGAAACAGTTAACGTTGGCAATTCCATCCGCTAACGGCAAAGCAAATATCCACGATTGGCAAAGAAAAGGGAGCACAAAGGTGCCCCGCGTAAAATCATATCAGCGAACCGGAGGAGGCCAACTGGGCAAAATGGTCAGTTTGTCCGTAAATCCTAGGGGTCAACTGGGCAACAAGCAAAAAATGTTTGTACAAATATACGAATTTAGGTTATTTGCAGATTTAAGATTTGTGTGTATATAGAGTTGACCGTTTGCCCAGTTGGCCTGCACCCAAGTACACACAAATCTTAAATCTGCAAATAACCTAAATTCGTATATTTGTACAAACATTTTTTGCTTGTTGCCCAGTTGACCCCTAGGATTTACGGACAAACTGACCATTTTACCCAGTTGGCCTCCTCCGGCCGCTACGGTTTCACGATTGATATTCTCATTTAACACGTTGAGCGCCACGAGAAATTTTTGAAATTTTCTTATTGGGCCAAAAACTATTTTAAGCATTTTTAGGTATTTTATGATGGGTATACTAGCAAAAAGTTATAAATATCATGATACAATTGTTTATTTACAATAAACGCAATTTTTCTTTTTTTAATCAATAAAAAATGAACGAAATAAAAAATTTAAAAACTCGCACTGCAGAACGTTCTCCACAGGCCAGAGCGGTCCATACAGTACATTTACTAATGTAAGCAGCGGTCCATTGGCCTATACAGAATTAAAACTGCTTCAACCAACGAGCGGTCCCTAGGGACCGCCGTGGCCCTACGAGAAATATTGTTAGCGGTCCCTACGGACCGCTGCGGCGCTTAACGTGTTAATAATCAAACACGTGTTATATTTCCAAGATAATATAATGAAGTAGGTACTAACAATACGTGCCGCAGGCCAAAATAAAATTATTATCGCTGTGGTAGCTTCGTAACCACGTGAACTTTCAATTTCAATTGGAGCAAAATGCGTCACGTGACGTATGAATTATATTATCACATTACTATCACGTCAGTATGCACTAAAATTGAAGCACTTGCAACTTTTGGATCGGTACAGCAATATAAGACTGGCGCCATAATTATTTTTAGTTTACACGTGCATATCATTGCGCCAATTAACTGGCGCAAGTACAAATAGAGTCTATACCTGTGGAAACCAAGCTGTAAGTTGCATCGAGAAATGTAACTTTGCAAAAGATAAGAATACAGTGCAAATAAATTGTTTTCTTTATTCCTACCGATATCGGAGGTTGGAAAAAATAATCCCCCTAGTTAAATTATATTAGCGCTTATTTAATGAGATAATTATGTTGCATTCCAGATTTTAAATCATTTTCTTTCCAATACCTGCTACTTGTACAGTTGTATTTTATCTATGAAAATCTCCATGGTAAAGTAGCATTTTTATGATTAGGGTGGATAAAATGTTGCTTTATTCGCTAGTAAATAAAAGGGTCCATACCTATAATCCAGAGTAACTATCAAAATAAATACGTGTTACCAGGATTAACTAGTACGAAAACTGGTAATACGATTATTTAAAATTACAGCAGACCCTCTATTACGTGAACTAATTCAAACCAAGTGTGTTCACATTGTCGAAATGTTTACATTAGCGAGCGTGATTTTATTAATAAATACATAATTTAAAAAAACGTTTAATAACACAATACAAAAACAAAACATAAGACAAGATGCTATTTTATTCTGCATAAATTAGCGCCTACGTTCAACAATGACTAAAATGAAATGCAAACGCATCATAAACACTTATCCGATGGACTCTTGTGCCGCAGAGGGTAATCCCCTACATAAATCGGCGATTAGTCTGTGTTGCAGATAGGGTGACCACCTCTCAGGGTTTCACCCGGAGCCTCAGGGTTTCTACATCGCGTCTCCGGGCTCCGGGTTTTGTAATAATTTCTCCGGGTTGCACTATTTTTGTAATCAGGTCTAAATTAACCGTCTGTTATATCAATAAAATTAAAATACGTTTCATATAATAGCCCCAAACTTCGCGTACGGCGGGTGCGTATCATATCTCTGGCTATGTGCCTTTTTCTTAAATAATAGGTTTTTATTCCAAATGCAATCCTTTAATAGTTAAAAAGCAAAACTGCTAAGTTAGATTCTTTCTAGGTTCAATCGTATTCAGCAACAAGGAGAAATATTTGGAAATTTCATATAATTAGGAATTACAGAATCTTTGAGTATTCGTTTTGCTGTGATCTAATTTCATTTGATACTAGAGGTAATTTACTTTTGTTTCTCGTTCTTTCGTTGTTCTTATCTTTTGAGTCAATAATGGTTAACTTTTTCTTTTCAAACCTCGTTGTTTGTTGTGTTCGGAGTACTCAAGTGTTTAAATTGCCATTTTAAAGGCGTTTATTTATTATTCTTTTAAAAAAGCAACTTAAGAGATGCTAAAATTGTTTTTTATGTTTTACTTTTAACTCGCACATAATAGACTAAACTGTAGAATTTAGAATATGATTTAAGATATCAGAAGAAAATTCACTAGAAGGGGTTTTAAAAAATACAGAAAAATCCGAATATACTAAATTTGAAAATTTTGAGCACTATATATAGCATTAACGCACAAAATCACTATTTCTCACTCAGAAAGTAATTCACAAAAAACGTAATTTATAGGTAACGTCTTTTTTGAATAAAACCGTTAACTTTAGAATAGCGGTTCTCAACCCTTTTTCTTGACGCATCCCTTAGCATGTTAGCTGTTTCTCAAGTACCCTCAAGATTATTGTATTCATAATATTAGCGTAAGCTTTATTATTACAAAATAAAAAATCTTCATTAATAATTGAGGGAGTATTTTGCAAAAATGACAATCAAATACAAAGAATGCCTATACTATGTATATTTTTTGTAATTTAAATCACAAAAATTCTAACAATGCTCGTATTTAAACAAAACAAAGCACAATAGAAAAATATTCATAAAATAGATAAATCTACACCTCAAACATAACAATTTAGAAACTTAATAGTATGTACACATTTTTTGGTAAGTCAAATTAGAAAATATATGAATAACAGCACTAAATTTAATGAAACGCTAGTCAAGTTATAAGCGATTTTTTCAAAATTTGGTTGTCACGAAGTAAACCGGCACTTAATACCCACTGAAGTGTCAAGGATTAGGGTTTATATGTAGCAATATATTTGGCAAAGCCACATTCGCATAAGTCCGTACTTAATTAAGGTTCCAGTAGACGTGCCCAAAATGATGCGGGAGATACAGAAGACATATTTTCTTTGTATGTCATATCACAAGAAACATCGATCAGTTTCATTTTTTCTTTTGTGGCTAAGACAATTGCTTCGCGTTGTAGAAAAAGGGTTGGTTATCCACATATAATTTTCTATAATATAACTAATATTTTTTTAAACAAAACAAATGAAGTTCGCCATTTTCTATAAACAATCAGGCGTACCCCTTGGAATCACCCCGTGTACCCCTAGACGTACGCCTATCCCTGGTTCAAAATCCCCACACAACTTTATATTATACCTAACTATAGGGCATTCTATTAAAAAAAAGAGTAGGTTTGGTTCGCCACACTTTTGTGAGCAACCCTGTACAATACAGACATTTCAATAATGTGCACCATTTTAGTACCTACAACTTGTACCTATCCAAACAAATTTTACGCAACTCTCATACTTTTAGAGGGCGGATATTCCGCCACAAATTGACAAAAAAGTTCATTTAAACATAGATTCAATTTTTAACGTTAAGGGAGATATTAGGGGGGAGGGCTTGAAATTGGATTTTTGTCATTTTACTGAAAATTAGTAAAGGATGTTCAAATTATTATTATTGTTAATGCCTTTATTATTTTTTTAACTACAATAACGTTATTGATATTTGTACAGTATTTGTGACAGAAAAGTTATGAATAGAAGTGAAAATTGAATAATAATCAAAAATTAAAAAAAAAACAACAAAACATTATGTATTTCTCATTGAAAAAAACCTTGTTTTACTCAGGAAAGATCTCAGGGTTTGTATAAATTGAAAGGTGGTCACCCTAGTTGCAGAGTGGAATCCCCTACATATATCTGCGACCAACCCTCGTCAAGAACTGTTTACGTTATCGAAATGTACAGGTTGTTTACGTTATCGGGCGTTCTGTTTAATCCTATAGTATGAATTTTGTGTTTACAGTAGCGCGATGTTTTCATTGTCCGGTGTTTACGTTATCGAGCGCTTGCTGTATTTATTCAATTTTAAAACTTATTTATATCTAAATCTAGTTACTGGAAAAAATGTATGTCACACGTAAATAAAGAGATTTTATCCATTGGAGAAAATCTTCACAATCGGCTTTGCCTCATGAGGTCATGTGCCTTCCTTATGGTTAAAATTCTTCATTATTCATTTCTACCATACAAAACTACTAATGCTATTTAAAGAAGATTCACTTACTTTAATCTGCAATTTGGAAACGGCTTTTCAATATATAAAATTGGCTGCGTAATAAATCACACAAAACACATTTTAATTTTTCACACACAAAAACAAACGCGGACACCTTATTCAAATTCACTAAAACCACCGAAAACACGTCTACAAACGAATTCCACAACGGCACGACAACGACTAGCTGAAACGATGGCACCTGGCACGGCTACCCTTCCCCTCAAGAAATTCCCACCAATGGCAAAAGTTTCGTCGTTCCGTCTAGACTAGAACCGGCAAATTTCCGCGTATTGGTTCTTCATTACAGACAGGTGACAGCGGGCATTTTATACCTAATTTTACATCGCGATTTTCTTGGTAAACCATAAACAAATGCTACACTTGAACATTATCTATTACAACTGGGATGTTATAGGTTATAGTTGCACTTCGAAATAGCAATTCTGGAATCAAACGGCGGTGATGCACTTTTTGGGCGGTTTAAAATCAAAACGAAAGAAAAATTAAGGGACTTTTATTTAGCAAATGAATAGAATAATCACTTGTCCAATTTCATTTGAAATAGTGGTGTGAGACGGTTGTATTTACGAGCGCTGAGTGAATGGTTATTATTTTAAAAACAAATGCACGAGTATTCTCACCGGGACAGATGCCCCAGGTTAGCAAAAACATGGTATCTCTAAAATGACAAATCCTGAAAGTTTTATCCCTGACCTACAGACTCTTACCTTCAGGGCCGTAACCAGGTATAGGCCGAGTAGGCCCCAGCCTACAGGCGCAAGCAACAAGGGGCGCCAAAATTGCACTGAAAAAAAGAATTTCCTTCCTACTAATAAAAGACAAATAAACAAGTGGACAATTTTATAAACAAATTCGTAATAATAATAATGCTAATTATAATATTGCGAATTGCACCCAATACGGTCAATACATTACATTGCCTTCTACAATTTGCAAAGGGAATGTTATATGCATATATAATACATATATGGTTATATGTCTACCAGATTGTAATAAGATTTGTTTTATAATTCCCATCTATATCAATCAAAACATTATAATTATTAGCTTTTCAGCCCACAGCATAGGTAGCCTTATTATTTGCATTATTAAAATTTAATGTAATGCAGCAGTGACCACAAACTAACTTAAATTTTACACAACTTTTGGAGCGGGGCCACTGATTGCACATACAGGGAGAACAAAAGACCATGAAATATATGACGACCGTCTACACTGCACTTTATAAAACTAAATTTGAACTAAAATTAACTGTATTATTAGTTCATGTGATTTTAAAAGTCTAATAAGCTACAAAAATATGCAAACATATGGAATTTAAACCAAATATATACATTAAATTGATAGGAAACATTAAAATAACGTGTGGATAAGTTAACCAAGACGTTGAAATGAATTTAAAAAAATTGACAGTTCTATGACAACAAAAGACATACTACAAATTAGACAAGTTTTATTGTTTTCAATGGCTCCCGCGATCAAGTTTATTTTTGATCTCCCTGTATCACATATATATTCACTGCTTTGGGCTCATCACTGGTCCAGTGGCCAATTGCAACAATCAGCAGAACACCACAGGCCGATTTTGAGAGCTTACTTGTTCCACTACTATAGCATTTTAGCATCACTTGCCCGCTAGAATTTGTCCAATTTAAGACACTTATGCGACCCTACACGGGAATTATTAAAATCGGCCTGATGCAAGGATTCGTACTAGGTGCCGACAGAAGAATCTACAAGACGATATGGCAGTTTGGCTGTGAGTACAGAACCGTATTCTACATTCGTATGTTACTAGGCATAATAATATACAATTATTTGTTCATATTGCATTATTTTAACATATTGACACGTATTTACTAGCTTTTGAGCGCACCACATAGGTGGTTTTATTTCAATTAAAATAATTTTTACATTTTTAAAATTGACTTGTGCAGAAAAAAATCACAAAAAAATGTTTTCAATTTCTTTAATATAGAAAGCGCGCTGCAAGAAAATCAACTTTCGCTGGATCGAATTATGTCTTCAAAATATCGACAAAATAGGTAAAAATACCTTAGTGCTGCTAATTATACTGAAATACTTAGCAATGCAAATTACATGAATTTGAAAATTAAGAAAAACATTGCAGCCAGTGGGATTCGAACTCGCGTTTACTGATAAATTAATATGCTTATCGTTGCGTTATAAATGACACAGTGGCCTTGCGATTTTTGGCGAAATGCGCCCGATCGTTGCCGATGAAATGGTGACGCAGAGACGCAGGTGCGATTGCGATTATTCAAGGTGCGCGGTTGTTCGTTACTAAGGCAATTTCTTAATTTTGTCCGTACATTATAACTGGCTATTGTCAGTGACGTTATTTTTTGGGGGGTGGTGGGAGCGAGGGTGAAATTTTGGGGACCCGACAGACGTTGTTCTGCCCGCTGCCTGCTATTAGCGGGTTCAGCAAACGTTTTTTCGATATTCGAATTTTCGATTTTTTTAATTTTAAAAAATATTGGGGGGTGGTGACATTTTGGGGTTATATGTTTTGATATGCGAGAAATCTTTAAAAAATTAAAAAAGAAATTTTATCAATTTTTTTTTTAATTGCCAAGAACCCGATTGCAGCGCCACTTACCGGGTCGAATTGTAAATCTAAACCATCCAGGGACCCACTTAAACACACAAAAATTTCATCAAAACCGGTCCAGCCGGTTAGGAGGAGTTCAGTTACATACAGACGTACAGAATAATTATATATATAAAGATATTGATTTATTTCCGAGAATTCTTCAGACTTATTTCTATGTCCCCATTAATAAGCAAGACCTAATAAAACACGATAGATTTTTCTTATAAGTGATATTTAGGCCAACAAGAAATATAAATCTGGGTATACTTTTGACATTGAATGTGGTATAAAATATAGTAAACATTGTGTATTTTTGCCAAAGAAATAGTGTTTTTTAAATGCTAAATAATATAAGACGCTGACGAAAATTACATATCTGGGTATCATGTTAGAATTAAATGCGGAATAAAATTTGGTGAACATTTAGCATTTTTAGCCAACGAAAGTTATTTTTAGGAACAAACAATATAAGAGACTAGCATGATGTAAATTTTTGGTTGTCGCTCTAAGATTTTGTATTTTCTTAATTTTGGTGAGCATTTAGTATTTTTGGGAAACGAAAGTATTTTTTTGTACGAAAAGGTTGGGTAAATTTGGTAGACTGTTAAATACCACCCATAATATAATAGCAATGAGACACACCTTTAAAATCTTTCCATGACCAATTTCAATTGCCATTGAAAAAGTTGTCAAGGAACATTAGCTGAATTACTTCTCGTACTTAAATGAGTTAAAGCAATTAAATAAATAAACCAGGTAAAATTAGGCATTGACCTACTTTATACAGGGTGTTATTAAGTACGTAGACAAACTTTGAGGGGTGATTCCTTGATCAATTCTAAGATAAAAAGTTCATACAATCATGGGTCCTAGACGGCTTCCTTTTCAAAATACAGGAGGTTGAAGTTTAACCAGTTAAAACATTTTTTTTCAAAAATTTGGAAAACGGTTAGATGTATTCTAATGAAACTTGGTGTAGGTTAGTAATTCATACAGTGACAGTGTTCGGTCAAAATAAATTTAATTTATTTCCACCAGTGGCGTGCATCGGGGCCACCTCAGTTACCTTATTTTATAAAAATCTGGTACGCCACTGTTTTTAGCCAAAAGTTTTGTAGCTATTGTAAGATTGTTATTAAATAATATTTATAAAAAACTTCTTTAAATTGTATTTTGAAAACTAAGCCGTTTAGCCCTTATTAACGTCCAATGAACGAAATTGCTGTTAACAGATTTTTTCGTTTTTCTCGAAAAACGTTTTTTCTATCAAAAAAATAAAAGATACATCTTTTGTATAATTTCAATGGATGAAACTCAAAAACTTGTATTAGTTAAAAAAGAGTGGCGTGCCAAATTTTTCTAAAATAAAATAACTGGGGTGGCCCCGATGCACTCCACGGGTGGAAATAAATTAAGTTTATTTCGACCAAACAATGCCACTTTACGAAATACTAACCTACGCAAAGATTCATTAGAATACATTTAGGCGTTTTCCATATTTTTGAAAATTTATTAATTTTTGTTTAAATTTCAACATCCTGTATCTTCAAAACGGAGCCGTTGAGGTCCCATGTTTGTGGAAACTTTTTATCTTAGAATTGATCAAGGAATCGCCCCCTAAAGTTTGTCTATGTACTTAATTAACACCCTGTATACTTCACGATTAAGTGCAACCATGGATCTATTAATACATCCATGAGTGCAATTTTAGGTTCGACTTTATTGAAAACTGCGCTGTCAGCGGGGTTCCGATGTGTCCTTTTATGTAAAACTATCGGCAACACTCAATGAGAATAACGGACTAATATTTCGATTCTATGATATATAAATTACCTCTTCTCAGCCTAATACCAACTGCGACCAAATTAATCAAATAAAAACCGTGCTGCCCTCTTATTACAACCTTTCTCAGTGAGCTGTAGCTCCCTTTAAGAGGCAATTTGGGACTCCCATTCACTGACCCTTTTTTGCTTATTTTGTTCAATATCATACTTAGAAATTGAATTTACGAGGCGGTCTAACCAGAGATTGAAATGTGATGAATTACTACCACAAGGAGTAATATAAGGGTGATTAATAGTAAAAGTGGTATGAATAAATAATTACATGTGGCAATTTATTTTTTATTTCTACTAGAATATAAAAAACAGTTCAATTTTTCTGTTTAATGCTTAGTTGTGGAATAGTAATTAATGTAGTTGTAATTATTTAGCTCTCTATTTAAACCAACAATTTAAACACGGTTTCACTGCCCATAAAAGTTTGTGTAATATTCTCTCTGGAATAACATGCAAAGGACTCTTTCATCTTCTAGTGTAGCCTGACGGGCTAATTTAATATAATTTAAATGCTACAATCACCAGCCTGAAAACTGGTTTCCCAAAGTAAGCTCAAAATGCCAAGATCCAAATAATAAACTCAGATAGTAACGTAGGATAGAAATACAGAATAACTTCTTACCATAGTATAATAATATTTAACTAGGTACATTAAATTAAACTGTATTAAAAACACGAAATAATAGAATGTAATGACATTTATAAAAATAAATTGATTCTTCTGACGGGGTGTTTCGCTCGCAGGCAATAGGGCAGTGGCACACTATTACGGGACAGCCTGTATGTACATTAGTTCTCTCGTCACTTTGGCGCCGCGCCGGTCCTGAACAGGTAATTTGACAGATTAGCGGGTCGCCGGTAATGGCGGACAACAACAATACACTTGATTCGGAAATTGTTAAATAAACAAAACTGCGGTCAATATCAAACTAAATTGTGTGCATACCTAGTGCGTCTGGTGTTTTAACGGTGAAATTCCCAGTGTTCAAGCGGCGGACGGTGCATTTAATTTACTTTATTTGCCAGCTGTTTTGCTGCACCAGGTGAGTGGATTTTGATTAATTATGTGCTGTTCTTTTTGTCGGCGAAGGCGGCCTCAGGGTTACCCTAGCTTCACGAGTGCGTGTTTATGGGCGGCGGCCTCCGGTTCGTTCGACGGGAACTCCTGGTGCACGCTCCTCGGCCTCGGAGATGCTAAGCCATTCCAGACGCAATTAACGGGCCTAATCACGTCGGTGTCGCTGTCCTGGTGCCGGGAAATTTACTTCACGGACGGCGTCGTCGCCGACGAGCACGACTTGGCCTTCCCGAGTGCCCAAACTTTGGAGGACGTCGTCGACAAGTTCGGAAAAACTCTGCTTGTAATCAGGTGTCTTACGTCGTCGCCGTCGGGCCTGAGAAGGCTCTCTAGGTCGCTAGGTGCTCGGGGAATGACGCCGAAAAGTCGAGCGACAATTCGAGCGTCTAGGAACTCGAGGAAGCGACGTTGGAAAGTATAGCAACAATCCGAACGTCCAGGAGGTCAAGAGGATAACGTTGAAAAGTATAGTAACAATCCGAACGCCCAGGAGTTCAAGGGAATAACGTTGGAAAGTATAGCAACAATCCGAACGCCCAGGAGTTCAAAAGAATAACGTTGGAAAGTATAGCAACAATCCGAACGTCCGGGAGTTCAGGTAACTGGTCGGGATCCTCTCGAAGAGTCCTAAGGACACTCCGGAGAGCACAGGCAAGACTGGAGAATTGGGAAGGTTCCAGGAAATTCTGTCTTGTCTGGGTTCCGAATTCTCCTTTTATACCTGGTGCGGGCGTAATCGGAGGTTTGTATCGGGTCGTGGTCTAGGTGCGCAGTGGTGTTGAGGCGATCGTTTGCGGTGACGTCACGTCGTACTCTCGGCGCGGTGCTCCGGTACTTAACGTGGTGCAAGACCAGGGTGAACGCGCAAATTAATTTTTAATTTATAGAATCGCGTTCGCGCTGGGCGAAACGTTACATTAGCAATTACTTAAATAACACGCACTTTTATCTTCAAATAAGTACATATTTATTTATTATTTTCATAAACCTACATCACCTTAGCCATTACATGAAGTTATGAAGGCTTTAATCTGCTTTAAGGCTCTGCTTTACTTAACCGTAAAATTACGAAAATTTGTCAATTTTTATTATAATTTAAAAGTGTTGCTGTGGATTCTAAAGTGTTTGTCGATGGCTAAACTTGCTTAGTAAGGGATTTACAAGGGGGTTGTTATAAAATATTCTAAAAATATTAAATTAGTTGCTTGCAATTAATAAAAAATAGTAAAACAATTTTTAACTATAATTTCTAAAGTTTTGGGCAAAAACATTAAATTTTATAACACCAAGTAGCTACTGTAATTATCTAGGGAGCTGTTACAATATATGTCTTTCAAGTGCTTCAATTTCAACTTTATTTGTAAAAAACTGAATACAATTTAGGCAACCAACACTACAACTGCTTCCTTTCCGTGTTGCTATTAACAAAGCATTAGAGGGAGTAAGCAGCTTATAGCGGATTACAGTTTAATTCTTCGAAACTTAAACCAGCAGAGGTTTGCGTACTTAAAATAAATATTGATCTTGCATTTTTGTTTTGCAGTACTGCATTATTTTTTAATCATATAATTCTTTAATTTGATCGGATTTTTATTTGGTGATTTTAGAATTTAGGTTTGATAACATTAAAACACCGTTTTTATAAATTACTACTAGTGTTAATTTATACCGGAGTTCTAATATTATCAAACCTAGAATCTAAAATTCCAGAAATAAAACACAAAAAACATATAAATATAAAAAAGATGTGAAAAATAAAAAAAAAATAATGAAGACTGATATAAGTTTTATTGATTGTATGTACGTTAATAATAATTTAACATTTTCACACAACTTACAGGAAAATAATTATTACATACAAACAAACACACTAAAACTAAATCTAGGTACTTACTAATATACATTTTATTAATATTTAAAGTCTAATAAAACCTTCTGTATTACTACTAATATGCGTTTAATTACAAATCTTGACATTTAATTTCTCGTATAGGCAAATTTCGTAATTGCGGAGAATCTGCAATTTCTGGTAGTAGTGCAAACAAATAAAAGTTGACTAACTTTTCTTGCATATTTTTGAACCAAAAATTGTGGTCATACCCTATTTTTTCAATAAAAATATCTACGTTTGTATATACAACAAAATAACAAAACTTTGCTACATGCATTTGTCCCTGATTCTCATACATGTAATTATGGTTACATTTTAATTTGATTATAGTACCTTCATCCTTGCTGTTTATTTTTTCACAATATGTAATTAGTTTTTTTTCCACAGCTTACATTATTGTAACAGTTCGTGCACTATATGGACATTCTATTTCCAATATGCTGTCATTGTCGATAATTCCTTCTGGTGATGCACCTATAAAGGGATATTCTTCCTCAACAAAAATCCCGGAGTCCGTTACTGTCATATTGGTTGTCCTGGAAAAGCGCTGCGTTGCTTCATTTTCTGTTGTAATGCCGTATTCCAAAGATTTCGCTTTTACGTTATTTCCTGTATTTGTATTTTGACGCATTTTGCATACAGCCCCAAAGTTGTTGGCTGTTAGCCTGCACCCGCCTATTTTGCCTTTCCTTTTGCCATGTTGGATTGATACTTTGTCCTACAGTATTAGTGAAGACATTTTCGCGATCTACTTCAGCCATAAAGAGTAAAAATTTTTTTTTTGCAATGGCAAGATCGCATTCGTTTTTGTCGTCCACAGTTCCTTCTGGCACAGCGCCGTAATCAAAATCTTCCTTACAACGCTTCGTCTTTTTTTATGGAAGTTTTATGAACCCTGCTTCTTAATTTATCAGCGTAACACTTGGTGTATTTACCTGCTTCACCAGCAGACAGATTTTCTTGTACGATGTCAACAAACGAGCCAAGATAACATGTTGATATTTTTTATTTATTTTAATTTATTATGAAAAATGCACCCCTAAAGGGGTGAACACTGTGCAATGAACCTCTTCAGGGGTGCATTTTCTATCATAAATTAAAATAAATAAAAAATATCGACATGTTACCTTCATAAATATTTCACTTTTAACTTAAAAACAGTAATGGAAACTTCATAATAAGAAAAAAGTCGTAATTAATTCAGCACAATGTCAAAATTCAACTACAGAATATCGTTATAAATGTAAACCAAATTTTTAAATCAAATATTTTTAATAACAACTGATGAAGCAACCATAAGTTGCAAAACGTCTTGTAATTTTTGAAACTGTTAAAATATTGAACATGTTACGACTTATTGATTTTTTATTATTCAAATAGTAAAAATCATGCATTAATAATATAACACATATTTTCTAAATTTCTTTGACATAATCTATCTCCATAAACTATAATGTTAAATTTCTAAATGTCAATTTTCACAACTTAATTTAAATATTTTTTTATATTTACCGTGTTTTCTAGATTATGTCCAGTCAAATGGTAGAAAATAGGGGAACGTTTTGGTGGAGTTTTGATATTCTATTCCTATATGTTTTTTGGGTCGCTGTACATGAATATCAGGTTTACCAACAAACATTTTTACCGTAAACATGTTGTTTTAAGCAAAAACGGTGTAAAAACCGTTTTTTTTTAGTTTTTCTAAAATTACCCGAAAGTTATCCATTTCTCGTAAGAATCTATATGAAATGAAAGAATATAACATTTCCTACATTTTATGCACTTGAGGTTTTTTTCTCCGACCAATCGCTCAGCTGCGAGAGCTCCGCGAAGTTACAGTCAAATCAAATGGTAAAAAATAGGGGAAAGTTTTGGTGGAGTTTTGATATTTGGTTCCTATGTTTTTTAGATCACTGTACACGAATATCAGGTTTGCCAATAAGAATTTTGACCGGAAACACGTTCTTTTAAGCCAATACGGTTTAAAAAATCGATTTTTTTCTAGTTTTTCTAAAATTATTCGAAAACTATCAAATTTCGTAAATTTTGAACCGATATAAAATGAAAGAGGATGAAATTTCCTACATTTTATGTAGTA
The DNA here is from genome assembly GCA_940337035.1 of Agriotes lineatus. NCBI lineage: Eukaryota > Metazoa > Arthropoda > Insecta > Coleoptera > Elateridae > Agriotes > Agriotes lineatus. The sequence goes on along the minus strand of CALNHX010001846.1, from coordinate 57,870 downwards.
GAGATTTTTTCCTGCGATCAATCGTTCAGCCGCGAGAGCGCCGTGCAGTTAGATGTTAAAAGCAGAAAAAAAGGAATTATCCCAGTTTATTTCAGAGTAACTCGAAAACTATCAATTTTTCGTAAATCAAAAATGGTATATGAAATGAATCTTCATAAATGAAATGTTGGCAAACCTGATATTCGCGTACAGCTACCCAAAAAACATATAGGAACCAAATATCAAAACTCCACCAAAACTTTCCTCTATTCGCCCTTTTTGAGCACCTTTTGACTGGACTATATATCGTAGATAAAATATTGTACTATACACATGCGTAAAGCATCTTTGGTCACTCGCGGGGCTTAAAACTCTCGCTTACTCGCGTCTTAACTCTGCCCTACTCGTGACTAAAGACTACCTTTTCGTACTTGTATCGTAAATTACTATTTTGACGACCGATCGGATACACCCTGTTCAGGCTGGAAGCCAACTATGATTTTGATTTTAATAAAATAACCCAAAACAGCAAAAGGGATTTTTAAAAGTTGGGAAAAATTATCAAAAATACTTTCCATCTAAAAATTAGACTGAGATATAAATACTAGTGATGTAAAAAACGCGTTTTTTTTAAATCGAATAAAAAACCTAGAAAAAAACAGAAACAAACTTTTTTTTTTGTTTTTTATTCATTTTTCTAATTGGCGGCATGGTTTGGTAGGTACCCACCCCTATTGGAAGTTGCTTTAAGCTGGACCCAGCTCTGAAACTGTCGACCTGATCGACGAATCAAGTTACGTTAGCGATTCATCAGACAGTGACATGGGCGACGTAAACTGCATGGATACTGACTCCGAGTCAGTTGAGGAGTCAGCCATGTCTGTTAGAGAGTAATTTCTGCATTATTATAATTTCTACAGGGCGTTAGGGAAGTCGATGGAAAAATTTCTAGGGGTGAATCCTTGTCCCAAAATATGATGATTTAACTCAACTTACCTATATATAAAGTTGCTTAGTTTAGCCGCTAGAGGGCTTTAAAAATTAATAATAATAATAATGGTGAGGCACTAACACCCCATGAAGGAGCTTGGCCTGCAAGGCGGAAGGTCAGAGCTTCCATATTCTCGCTCTCACACCCGGCTGTCGCGTGTCAAATTCGAGACACGTGGTGATGTGGTGAGCATCACGCATTAGACAACCGCATTATTACCCATTATTCCTTCGAACGCAGGTCCCCAATTATTTAAAGCGACTAGCTTTTTTAAATGTTTTAACCCCCTGTATAATCACTACCAGTTTTTTTTCTGGACAGTTACTTTAATTTAGAAGCTATTCACTCTCTTAAAAAAATTTAGTTGGGTAAACGGTTTAGCTACAAAAAATATTTTCTAAATCTCTACAAAAGCCTAGTGCTAAGTTAAAATTACTGATTCAGCCTTGTAGGGATTTAGAAAATATTTTTGTGGCTAAACCGTTTACCCAACAAATTTTTTTTAAGAGAGGAAATAGCTTATAAATCAAAGTAGCTATCCATAAAAAAACATTAGATGGATAATTAATTGTGACAAAGTTTTTAAACACCCTGTAATTTTTGAAAAAAGGGTTTATGCCACAAAATGCTGAAGTTTACTGGTAAAAACGCATGGCCCAAAAATGAACAAAATTCATCAACAATTTTTCGACTTATTTGAAAAAATTAAAAAAAGCTAATCATCTTTAAAGCCCTCTAGCGGCTAAACTAAGCAACTTTGTATATAGGTAAGTTGAGTTAAATCATCATATTTTGGGCCAAGGATTCAACCCTAGAAATTTTTCAGTCGACTTCCCTAACACCCTGTATATCCACTTTGGCTATGTTTCTATTTTTCTTTAGAAATATTTGCTTTTTTTTTTGTTATTATAAATTCTATAATTCACTTTACCTACGATGTGTATTATTTTTATTTAAAAATATCTGTTTTTTGTTTTTCCAAACAAATTACTTGTTATTCACTACACTTTAATTTTGAAAAAAACGCATTTAAATAAAAAACCAGACCGCTTGGTTTTTTTACAAAAAACAGGTTTTTTAAAAAAAAACGAAAGGTTTTTTAGGTTGCATCACTAATAAATACTAAAATTGTAAGCACCTTCGCCAATCGTACATATAATGATCCTCAAATAGATTTATCATATTTTCCAGAAGTATTATATTTCTCTTCACGACTGTAGCATTGTAGTCATAACACAAATACTACAAAACTTATTAGAAGCTTTGCAGCCAGAAAATAAAAAACAAATATTCTGAAATATCTTAGCATTCTATGGGTCAATGTGCGAAGAAATATTAAATCGCCTACCAATAGGCGATACTTTAACTATTTGCCGAAATGCATATTTTGCACTTTCTATTGCTTTAGAAGTGGATAAGCGTAAGAACAATTTACAACGTATTTATGATAACTACCGACACTTGATTGATATTAATGTGCTTTTAATGGAGAAATTTATCCTTCCAATTTGAGGAGGAAAAAAGACAAAACTTTTGGAATTAAATCCAGTTGAATTTTGATTGGAATTAAATAATGTAAACAATTTTACTGGCAACTATTTGTTGACTAACATATCAAAAATTGTTTTTTTATTCTATGTTTGCCACATTTAAATGCAGAAGCCGAGAGAGAACAGTTTCAGTGATAAATGACATAAAAACAAAAAACCCTAACAAATTATCTGCAAATACTTAAAATTCAATGTGTGATTAGATCTAAATTTACTGCAGAAAATGTTAATTGTACGAATTTTAAACCGAATGAACATCATTTTTCTACAATGAATAAAGCATGTATTTATAGAATCATTTAGTATTTTAGTAGGTATTCCTATTGTATTCATATCATCACAGTTTAATTATGTTATTATATTTTTTACGCATTTTATTAAATAATTATGTTTACCTATTAATATTTGAATTAGGATTTTCCATATAGCTTTCTGGTTAAGACTATCGAAGGCGCGCTTGAAGTCTATAAATATTAAATATAGGGGCGAGTTCCACTCTATTGATTGCTCTATGATTATACGGACTGTGTTTATATGATCAATGCACGCTCGTCCTGATCTGAAGCCTGCTTGCTCATTTCTCAGTGTTGGTTCTATCTTTTCGGAGATGCGGTTGTTCAGTATTGTGCAATTATTTTATTAATAGCGTTCAGAAGCGTTATACCTCTCCAATTTTCGCAGTAGCTTAGGTCTCCTTTTTTGGGAATTTTTACTATGATTCCTTCTTTCCATGTATCTGGGACAGTCTCTTTGTTCCAGCTTGCCATGATGATGGGGTGTAGCAGATTCGCAATTAGGTTTTTGTCAACTTTTAATATGTCTGCTGGTAGGTTGTCTATTCCAGCTGCTTTTCCTGAGTTTAAATGTTCGATTGCTTTCCCTATTTCTCTTTCTGTGGGCGCTGATGTGTTGATGTTGAGTAGTTCAGGTTCCCCATTTCCTTCGAACATGTGGTTTGTTTCTTCTGGCTTATTACTGATAATGTCACCATAGTATTCTTCCCACCTGCGGATTTGGTCTTCAGTAGTGGTTAGTAGGGTGCCTTCCTTACTGCGGGTTTGGACATTGGACGCTTGACCTTTATTTACTAGTTGTTTTGAGATTTGGTATAGCGTTTACAGGTTGTTATGTTTGGCTGCATCTTCTGCTTGTTTCGCCATATTGTTGAACCAGTTACGTTTGTCCTGCCTTGCACTAATTTTTACTGCTTTATTTGCTTCGCTGTATTCCTTAGACAGCTCCTCTAATCCTTTGGGGTTGGATGTGCAGCTGTTTATTTTATTTTTCAGTCTTCTTCTTTTAGTGATGAGTTCCCATGTCCTATCTGATATCCATTGCTTCCTACTGCTATCCTTAAGCCCAAGTATGCCCTCACTTTTCTTCAGTAAGTGTTCCACAGTTTTGTCCCATCTGGTCTCTGTTGGTTCTTGTAGAATTAGACCCAAGTCTTCTTCATTCGATATAGCTGCTATATGGAAAATCCTAATTCAAAAAGGCATCCCACAGAAACTAATTAATATAATGAAAAGCCTGTACAACAACGCGACATGTAAAATACTACACAACGGCAGACTCAGTAATAATATCTCAGTAACAAACGGAGTGAAGCAAGGTTGCCCCCTATCCCCTCTGTTATTTAATATAGCACTAGATTGGGTGATGAAATCCGCTAATACAGAAAACAGGGGAATTCGGTGGACACTGCAGGAACGGCTAGAAGACCTCGAATATGCTGGCGATATGTGCCTGCTGAGTCACAGACACGAAGATATGTCCGCAAAACTACAGCAACTGGTTACAGAAGCAGAACATGTAGGTCTTAAAATTAATAAAGAGAAGACAAAGTCACTCCGAATCGGCACCCGAAACCGGAACAAATTCTATGTGAATAACCAAGAGATAGAGGAGGTAGACCAGTTCTGTTACCTAGGCTCGATCATAACCAAGAATGGAGGCACAGAGGAAGACGTTAAAACGCGTATCAGGAAAGCAAGACAGGCTTTTGGAATGCTGAATAGAATATGGTCATCAACGGTTATAACCAGGCAGACCAAAATAAGACTTTTCAACACCAACGTCAAAACTGTGCTTTTGTATGGTTGTGAAACGTGGAAAACCACAACAGGCATCTCATCCGAACTACAAATTTTCATAAATCGGTGTCTTCGCAGGATTTGCCGCATTTTCTGGTCAGAGGTCATCTCCAACGAGCAACTGTGGAGGATCACAAACCAAAGAAAAATTCGAGGTTATCAGGTTAGGTTTTCTTCAGTTTTGACACAGACTGACGCAAAACCTAACCTGCTAACCTCGAATTTGATATAGACTTACAGTGCCACCAATATATTATCACAAGAAAAGAAATGCTACAGGTGTTTTGCGATTAAGTGCACTATTTTAAAACTGGATTTATCAATCAGTCAGTCCGTGGTGTCTTTGACCAGTACGTGTTTAATAAAATTTAAAATGGATCTGTTTACGAACATCAAAGGGGTTGCTTTGATTTTGTGTAACCATGTAGCGTAGTTCAAGGTTATTAACGCAACGGCGTAATCAATTGCAACCAAACCAAAATTATATGAAAGGTCTCATGAAACTGCACCACTGCTGTGAAAACGGCAACCGCTTTGGCGTTAAATGAAAGTCGGAAAATTAAGTTTAGCGAAGGTGTCCCACCGGTTGGAAGTAAACATTGTATCTTATAACCTAGCAGAATGGTTTCTGGGCCAGCTTGTGTAGAATGTTAATGCAAAAAACTGAAAAGCTCTTGGACGAGATTGGTCGTTTTTTTTGTATGTCTATTTGTACTCAGGTTATTATTAATAGCCGTTAAGCGGTCGTGTACAGCTCTCGCATCGCAACGTAACCTTACAAATTTCACGCAGTCAGCTCTCGGGTGCAATCGCATCATATCGTGCACTTCGGCTGCTTCCAAGATCACTATTCGCTGGTGCGTCATTGCTGTACATTCACCCTAAAAAGCTGCGGCCAAATAAGTTTACACTTGACCCTTGCGTCTTTAAACTCTACTATTTTTATATAGGCTTGTTTCCTGCAAATAATGTTCGTCCAATTGTTTTATTTGCAAGAACTATTGTAGAATAAATTATTTATAAAGTAAAGGGTGCGGCAAAATATACCCAGCCATGGAATATTGTTATAATTTTGTTATTTCTTTGACAACTGTCAAAAGTGAAGTTTTATATCAAAGTAGAAAGATACAGAATTTTGTTATGGAGCGTTATTCGCCTCAAGAACGCGCAGAAATTGTTAAATTGTGTTTCCAAAACTTTTCTTCGATAATTTTAACTCAACGCGCTTTTAGGCGAGCGTATCCTAATCGAAGAGCTAAACACGGAGAAACAATTCGACGTTTAGCAAACGCATTTTTACAAAATGGCACAGTAAGTGATGTAAAGCATACTGGAAGACCTTGTTCTGGTCGTTCAAACTAAAATATTGAGCTTGTTCGGGCTGATGTTCAGGCAGAACCAAAAACTTCCACAAGAAGACGTGCGGCGCAATTAGGGTTGTCTGAGCGGACTTTAAGAAGAATTTTGCACTTAGACTTGCATATGTATCCATAACAAATTCAAACTGTGTTCAAACTACGGCCAATTGATATTCAAAGACGTTTGCAATACGCACAAATCGTTACAAACTTAGTGGAAGCAGAACCCAATTTTTGGCAAAATTTGATAATGAGTGACGAAGCAAATTTTTGCCTTTCTGGTCGTGTTAACAAGCAAAATGATCGTTTCTGGGGAACAGAAAACCGTCGTCTTATTCAAGAGAACCTGCAGTTTGAACGGTATCGAACAATGATACGAGAATTTCTGCAACCACAGTTAGAAGAACTTGGCATAGACAACTTCTGGTTCCAGCAGGATGGCGCTACATGCCACACAGCACGTGAAACGGTCGCTTTTATTAGAGACATTTTCCCTACCAGGCTGCTCTCAAAAAAAAGGAGATATTGAGTGGCCGCCTCATTCCCCTGATTTGACTGCACCAGATTTTTTCTTGTGGGGATACTTGAAAAGTAAAGTCTATATTAATCGTCCACAGACGTTAGAAGAAATAAAGGCAAATATTCGTGAAGAAATTGCGCAAATTCCAGCTGAAATATTGCGCAAAGTTATGCTACACGCTCAAAGTAGGGTTGGTCATTGTCTGGCTTGTCGTGGCGGTCATTCACTTGATGTTGTTTTTCATAAATAATGTTACATGTTTTAATAAATAGTTTTCATTAAAAAAAATTTTTGGTGCGCTAATTTTTTTTTTATTTTAAAAAAACTTGGCTGGGTATATTTTGCCGCACCCTTTATATTAAAAATAAGCGCTTTCGAAGATATGTACTTTTAACTCGGAATGTACGCTTACCTCTACACTGTATCGTTTTGATACGCGAAGTGAAACTTTTTCTAAGGTTACGATACGGAAGCTGTAACTACTTTGTCAGTATGGTGCGAGTACTCATTTACTGAGATTAAAATCTCGAGTTTGAAACTCATGTCGCGGATATATATTTTTAAGTTATATTGTAAAATTCGGATAAAAATGTCCATAAGTTGTGACATTTGAATGTCAAATGCCACATAGGCGGTGTCTGTCCCATCCGCACTCTCCGCTAACAGTAATGATAAATCGCTAGTTCGATTCTATGTAAACCGATTGCCTCCATCATTTATATCACAAATGAACTGAACGGACGTATGTAAACTGCAGCGGCTTAATCCGCATTAGCATGTAATAGCCAGGTAGTGTCTCCAAAAAGTATGTAAATTGCAGCGGGTTCATGTTAATGACGGGCGCCGTTTAATTACCATGATCTGATGAGCGCCTAATGATGGAATTCCATACTGTAAAATTTATGGTATTCCATTTTGAAGATGTGTTAACAAATAGACGAACTGTTGCAAGAAATTCTCACTATTCATTCAGCAACGAAACCGAACGTTCCTACGCTAAAATGAATAAAGTAATGGTTGTTGAGAGCGAACGCGGCAGAAAACTGCTCTTAGCAGACGGCTGCAAGTTTTATAAAAAGGAAACTTTGAAGTCTTCGGGTTTGACCTTGGAGCCGTACAACCCAAAGATCAACGCGTCTCAAGGTACTTGGATTACCTAGTTGACACCTACGTTTCCGAAGAGGCTCTCTTTCCCTCATCTATCTGGACATCATCCTCAGCAGAGATGTGTTGAACGACTAATGCATACGAGGCGTTCCCAGTGTTGCCAACAGTCGAGAATCGGTTTCCACCAGAAGGTAAATTAAAATCTACCAGAATTCCACTAGTAATTTTTTGCCAGCATAATCTTTTATTCACAACAGCACAGATAGACAAAAGTAAAAAAAAATTACATTTACATAAAAAATAAAAAAATATATACTTATTTCCTATTTTTATTAAAATTAGGAAGCAAACAATACAACACAAACAGTAGTTGCTGTTAAAGATGTAGATTCCCGTTAAAGATGTAGATTCCCAGTTATGCTGCTTTAATTCACTTTTTAACACAAATATTGAATTTTTTATTCTTTAAAGTCTCATCAACAAAATGCAAAGCGCAAGTGACCAGGGTTGCCACCTGTCCCGTTTTTCACGGGACTGTCCCGTATTTAGATCAAAAGTCCCGTGTTCCGCCATGGGTTCATACGGGACAATAAAAGTCCCGTATTTTTATATATTATTAAAATTAGTGTATTAATTTATCCAGGGTAATACTGTTATTAGATCATAAAAAACGACAAACTGCTGAAACAAGTCCACAAGTGTTAACAATTTTTTTTTACAAACAAAAATAACACTGTGGAAATGAACAGCGTAACTAGAATCGAACTTGGAGAAATATTTCACTGTGTTAAATACAGCCAATCATATAATTCGTTGGACTGTGGGCTAAAATTATTGCTTAAGGTTATTAAAGACTCGGAAACATTTAAGAATATCCTTCGACAGAACTAAGGCTGAAGCTATTGTACAGAACATCTTGTCGCAAAAATGAGTTGAAGATATTTTAAAAACATTGCTGCCTACTAGTGAAAAACATACTGCTGCCTACTTCTTAGTAGCTACAGATACATCAAATAAAGGTAACAGAAAAATGTACCTACCCTATATGTATTCGGTATTTTACTGTGGAAAATGAAGTAGAATGCAAATTGTTAGCTTTTTTTTAAGAACCCTCTGAGACAGCTGATACAATCTCACAGTCAATTCTTAAATGTTTGCAAAATGTAAATTTAGATATAAAAAACGTTGCTTCCTTTTCCGCAGATAATACAAATTCCAACTTTGGTAAAAATCGATTTTGTTTTACTTTATTAAGAGAAAAGAAATCTAGAATTTAAAAAAATGGTTGTCCAGCTCACATTGTTAATAATAGATTTTAGCATGCTGCAAACCAATTAAATATTGACATTGAAGTTGGTGTGTTAAAGATAGCTATAGGTACATATCATAATAGACCACTGCCAAAAAATTACATTCAGAGAACAACAGTAATTTTAGTTCCAGTTCTTTAAGAAGGGAAGACTTAAAAGAATTTGTTCAGTTTGTCAACCTTGAATATCAGGAAATTTTAAAGCATTTTCCTACTAGATGGCTGTCTTCTTGACTATATTGATTAAAATTCCAACTTAATTGAAAGGACTAAAAGCAACAAAAATATGATTTTAGAAAATAAGATAAAAAATATTTTTTTACGTTTTGCTGGTCTTGCTTCTGTTTTGCTGATTTTTGTTTCTTATGTTGATTTTATTTATATGTTTAAGTTTAATTTTTTTTAATTATATACCTAATTTTTTTTTGTAATTTTTTTAATCTCATTTCTGATACATGTTTTATTTAATGAGATTTTTTTATTAGGTCTCCTGTCCCCCCCCCCCCCTTCCTGGTCACACTACTAAAAAATATATAAACTGAATGATACTACCCGGTAAAACTTAGCGTCCCGTATTTAGACATTCAAAAGGTGGCAACCCTGCAAGTGACGTAAGATTCGTGAGAGAACCCTTTTATAAGCTATTTTTACATGTTTTCCCCTAATTATGAGCAGATAAATTAAAAAAATCCCTCATTATGTATTTGAACCAGATTTTGTTTTCCCGCAAAATGCTATTATACTTACTTGAATCATAGCCAGCTTTATCAGTTTCCACTACACCTCAGTTGGTATGAATAAAGCTGGCCATGCTTCAATAGTGTTGACATTGCTTTTTACTACTAATTTATAAAATTGAAGAAAAATACCAGGAATTCACTAAAAAATTTGTGTAAGCTACCAGATTTTCTACTATCTACCAGATTGAAAATTAGTCAACTAAATACGTGTTTCATTCTACCAGATTTAGTAGAAAATCTACTAAGTTGGCAACACTGGGCGTTCCACTCTCATTTCAATAAAAACTTTGACACTTTCCATCGAAATCTGAACATCTTTGTTCAAACTCTCTTGGAGTATCAGACCGCCACTTACGTCAAAATGAGGAGCATCGACTGCAAGAAAAAAGTGAACCGCGAAACGTTGAATAAACAACAGTTTTTAGAAGTCCGTTTGTCCGCGTACAAAAACGGGTGTATAAATAGACTGAGTTTCTTGCAGCAAGTATGCCATCACTTTGGCGATACAGTGATGCACAAGAAGTAATTTTATTTGGCGATTAAAAAAAAATAAAAAAACAAATATCGAAAACACAAAAATACTTGATTTCCATCATTTTTAAACACGCCGAATATATATTTAATATGTATATTTCGCCAGTCCCAAGCCTGAATAAATTGTGATGGGAAATGATGTGATTAGTTGTCGATTAATGTTAATGTTAATTTTATGACCCCGCTGCAATTTACATACGTCCCAAAAACTACCTGAACGGTGCCCGCTGCAATTTACATACCCTCACTAATGATCCGCTGCAGTTTACAAACGCCGAACTGAACTGTGTATACTTGACATCCGCATTGTCAAATTGGCGGTATGTTGGCACCACTACTATTTCACTACGTAATTTTTGAATTATCGTGTTGGTAGCACTTGCCAATGCATTTGTAACAATGTTTTGTAATCTAACATGCAAAGCATACAAATACATAATGGAAACTTACGATTGAACGTAGCTCTATTCACCCCATTTGTGATTTTGAGCAAGCTTTCCATGTGCATTTTTTTAACGGTGTAAGTGACATTTGGTAACAAAATGTCGGTAAAGTGAATATATAATTTTACAGTTTATAATTTTTCATTCATCAAGTTAATTAAAGTTACTAAAGAGGATGTAACTCATTCCTCTAGTTCAGCAAGATGCGATGAATGGGTTTTCTAAAACTGAAATACTTTTCACAGGTTATAAAATATCAGTGTCATTTTGACATTAGTCATTTTTTGTAGCTAAATATGTGAACAGGGTATACTCGATTTTCTTTAATTGACTAACTATTTGTCTTAAATAAATATTTAAAGGATAACTTTAGTTCTTTGACAATTTCGTAACATAATGTTACATTAAGTTTTGCCGCTAATGAACCGGAAACATGCCTTCGATTAACTCAGGAGAAGGGTTGGGTCGACTTACCTTCGAAAAGAATAGAACTAAGCTTTTGGGGCGATGCTTTTCCGGAATTCTTGAGCTGACGAACTACCAACTAACCCAAGTTTCGGTAAAATCGTGGGTGGGTGGGTAAATGCTTGCGTGGGGGTGGGCGTATGGGTGGGTGTGTGCCTGCGCGTATGTATGTGTGCGTGCGTGCATGCGTGCGTGCGTGTGTGTATTGTATTGTATTGACAATGACCTCTTGTCTGTGCATCATTCTCTACTGTGACGGCATACACTGGATGTTGTAATTTTTTCTTCATTTTTATTGTTCTTTACGTCAAATTATAACGCATAGACAAAACTCTGAATTTAGCCGTCTGTGAAGTCATAATCCACAATGGTTCACGTGGTATACCCAGCAACTATATCAACTACCAGTATAGTACGGTGGGTCCTCTGGATTTTTGGAGTGTACTTTCGTACAGCACTTGCTTCTTTTCTCTGGGCCCTTTCAGTGCCTTGGTATAGAAATTACTACTTTGCAATTTCGTAATAAGCAAAGAAATTTAGATATTGTAGGTCGTGTTGACATAGAAATTTACAACAAAGGGTTAAACAAGTACTTTTTTCACGTCACCAATGGCAACGTTAAAAAAATATGTAATTTTAACATTAATAATGATGATAAAAATGTAGACACTTTAGTACAGGATTGCAAAAAACTATGCAAAAATGAGTGTTTTTTCACCTGTAGTTTATAACTATAAAACTTTTTAAAACATTTACAATTCGTGAAAAAACATCTACATTTTACAACTTGTTTTTTAAATAACTATTTTAAAATTTCATTGGGGGCTGCCCAAAACGCCGAATGCCCAAAACGCCGAACCGATAATTCGTCCAAAACGCCGACTGCCATTTCGCCGACTAGGGCCAAAACGCCGACTGCCATTCTGCCGAACGTGTCCAAAACGCCGAACGACGCCAACTGACGTCACGTCGTTCGCGGGCTTGGCGTCGGAGCCGAATACAAATCGAAAATTGTATTTGGTCCAAAACGCCGACAGTAGATCTATTCGGTACTTTGGCCATTCGGTAAAATGTGGATTGTCCAAAACGCCGAACCGATAATTCGACCAAAACGCCGACTGCCATTCCGCCGACTATGTCCAAAACGCCGACTGCCAATCTGCCGACTAGGTCGAAAACGCCGACTGCCAATCCGCCGAATATGTCCAAAACTCCGACTGCCAATCCGCCGAATATGTCCAAACCGCCGACTGCCATTCTGCCGACTAGGTCCAAAACGCCGACTGCCAATCCGCCGAATATGTCCAAAACGCCGACTGCCAATCTGCCGACTAGGTCCGAAACGCCGACTGCCATTCTGCCGAACGTGTCCAAAACGCCGAACGGCGCTGACCGTCGTCACATCGTTCGTGAAGTTAGCGTCGGAGCCGAACGCGAATCGAAATTTGTATTTAGCCCAAGATGCCGACTGCACATCGATTCGGCACTTTGGCCATTCGGCAAAATGGCCTAGAACGCTAGTACGAGCATATATATATTAGATATATGAGTACGAGCCTCGCCCAAAACGCCGACCGCGTTTGGAGTCGGCAGTTTGGCCGTTCGGCGAAATGTCTTGCAAGGTAATCGCTGTCATGACCAAAATGCCGACTGCATGTACCAGCGGCAGTAAACAGTTTTGAAATTGCATTCTTGTAGATGACGTTGCAATATGGTGGGTTTGTTTATTTGATTAACTGTTTCTCACTTCAACACTAAAATTGAGAAAATGTTAGATGTTTCTCATTTATTTAGTATGCCTGGTGCGTATTAAATTTTACCTAAATAATTACAAACTCATCACAACATTAAAATGTCTCTTAAAATGTGCACAGTAGTGGTTCACTTTTCAGTCCTCCCGATGGTACCTAGAAGCGCTTATTCACTATGGAAAACAAACTATTCGTGACTCATGGTGTGTAATTAATTCTGTAGCTATCAATATGTCCACAATACCTGCTTTTGTATTTACAACTGTCTATTTAATGCTTATAATGCCTCCTTTGCTACGTAGAATGACTGTATTGCCTAATTCGAGCATTTGTATTTGATTTTCAGTGCCTCTTTGCCTGTCTATTGTTGAGTTTTTATGTTTACAGAATACGATAAAAAAAATATGGTGTGATACAAGTACACAACTTCCTTTTACAGTGATCTTTAATTAGCCAAAAAAAAATTTTTAATTTTTAAGCATTTGTTAAAAAATTTCAAAAATTACAAATTCTACAGAAACCGTAAAAAATTGAGTTAGTTGAAAAGACAAATTTTCTCTAAAATTTTAATACGGGGTATTCTATTTAAAATTGGAGTTAATAAAAAAAAGAAACCCATTTTCAAGATATTCAACTGAAAAATCACCTATCTCACATCAATACACATTAAAAATGTAATAACAATGTAACGTTTGAAAAACATCATTCGAACCGTTTTGAAAAAATCCGAAAAAAACTGAAAAATTACAAGAGTAAACACCATACTTCCGGTTATGCGATTTTCTTCAAAAGCTTGTTGTCGCATCTAGATAGTAAACAAAACTTATATACACTGCTCAAAAAAATTTAAGGAGCACCTGGTAAAAGTCGACTTAAATTGTTACACGTTTCTATGACAATCAGTATTTTTTTGTTGTAGGTTTTTGTTTTCAGGGATTTCATAATGGAAACGCTATCACTGTCCTTTGGAAAATTTGTAGACTGAGTACTGTTTCAAAATTTACATTGACCGTAATTTTGGAAGAACTTTAATAGGTGCTCCTTTAATTTTTTTGAGCAGTGTATAAAGCTTCAACGTCATTCCTCTTTTCGTTTTTTCCTATTTCAATGTTTTTATCTATCAAAGCAGAATTGAACAGAATTAGAAATATGTGTAAGCCCTTCGGTCCTAAAAACTTAATCATTTCTGGACTTATCTTGTCATGTCCAAAGGCTTTACTAACTTTTAATGTTAATATTGCTTGTTCTAATTATTTATTTTGCTTGCTTCCCTATTCCACTCTGATATGCTGTTGATCACTTTTCGTTGTGTCATCTGCATAGCTATTATGTTGTCCAAGTATATCTGCAAAGTGCTGATTGCAACGGGCCATGATCTCTGTGTCGTTAGTTAGTAATTTTCCCGTTTTATCTTCAATGACATTCAGAAGGAATGTTTTGTCTTTTCTGAAATTCTTTAAGACCCTACAAAAGACCTTCTGTTCTTTTTTAAAGTTATGTTCCATTTTCCCCAAAACTCATTTTCCAAACTTTGTTTCTTAGCATTATTCACCATTTTGTTTACTTTTATTCAATGTTGTTTATAAAGCTCATAGTTTTCATTGCATTTAGTTGTGAGGTAGCTGTGCCATAACTGTTTCTTATCTTCAATTTTGATGGATTTGTTTTGTCCTTGTCTTAATAGTATGGTTTTTTACACCAAATACCTTTTCTGCTGCCGATAATTTTTTTTTATGCTTTTACCCCCCTGTATATTTTTACATATTTGATTTTTTCCTTTTCTAAGCTTTATAAATGCGTTTTTTTTAAATTCGCTTTATATGTTCTGGATTTATTTGATTTTTCATTAAAAAATACCAACTTTCTGTAGCACACTGGGTATGTATGGATGAGATATGAGTGAATTAAAAAAAAACCGAATTATCTAATAAGGGCCGGTTTTACAAACCAAGGATAAAGTTATCTGGGAAATAAATAATCTAGAAACGATTGCTGTAACAAAGGAAACTATGACAAAGTATATTGATGCTTCTAGGTGTCAAGCCAATGTAGTATTGTAAAGTGCCTTCAGAAATGATCGAACGTTATACAACGTGTGAATAATATGTTGGTGGTCCTGTAAGCCTATGTCAAATTCGAGGTCATCAGGTTAGGTTTTCGTCAGTTTTGACACAAACTGCCGGAAAACCTACCCTGATAACCTCGAATTTGACATAGACTTACACTGCCACCAACATATTATTCATACGTTGTATAACCATGGCTATTCAAAAATGTTCGACCATTTCTGAAGGCACTGTAGTTTTACACACAAAATACTGTAAATACCTGGTTTATACATCATATTCTTTGGAATGGGCAAAACTTTTCTTATGCTATCTGTTAATTTACATGTTAACCTTATATTAGCTTTTTTTAAATACCCTTAATTTTATACGACATGTTACAAAAATTAAACTATAATAATTATATCCTTTATTGCCTGTGTTTTGTTGTAATGGGGTAAAATTGATGGATAACACTTTTTATCATTCTTTTTAATTAATAATTTATCTATTATTTAATGATCATAACAGTTACATATACCTAGATGTTTTGCAATTTTTTGTTCTCTATCGAAATATTGTTTTTTTTATTAAAAGCATTTTTAAATATATAAACATTATTTTATTTTTAACAATAAATTTTATAAAAACCTATGTGCCTTCTTGCATATCCTTTCACATAGAAGACACTTGTAATGGTCAGCAATAAAATTAAAAACACAAAAAATATCGAAAAATGAAAATAAACGTAGGTAATTATTTAGTGGATTTTGCGTAAACACAGTTTACATACTTATATTTTAAATTTGTATATACTTAATATATTTTTTAAAATAGCAATAAAATCGAAAAAATTGATGTCATACACTTACTGTCGAGCTCAGTGGTTAAGCATCCTGGGTACATATTCAAGGGTTGAGAGATCAACCCTCAGTACCGGGGGAGTGCTTAAAAATAAAAGAATGTAGATAAAAGCTTCTACAGAATAAGATCTTTGCTATGCTAGCACGATGTGTAGCATGTAAAAGATATTTTGCTGGGGTTGGAAATTCTTAGTCTTCGCAAATTTCTGGTAGAACCATATGGCTATAGCAGTCTATTTCTAAGACTGCGCGTATGTTGGAGCAACGATAACCGATAAGAGCGGGGCTGAAAGCAAGGCAAAGAAAAATAACACGTTAATATTACATATACAGATTGGTGGATGCTAGTGCGAGCATAAGGACATGCAAGATAATTTCTCTTTTGTACTATAATGCGCCTTAATTTTTTTTTAATGTAGAATACTTCTGCATAATCACAAAACGAAGTAATTTATGTAGTTGGGTCATAAAATCTTTATTATCCATCTCATAAACATATTTTTTTTAGTGAAACAAATAACTGTTTCCCGCTTTTGTTCTTTTTTCACGAATAATCACAATTTTATGCATTTGCATTAGTGAAAACTCAAATTTCATGCAAGTGTCTATTTTCCTACCTGCTTCACAGTAGAGTACATCAAACTGCCTGCCATATAAACTCCATTTTTAAGCATGTCTCTATGTTCGCACAAGCAATTACCAACCGATATTGTTTTTCGTCGTTTTGCTTTCAGCACCATTCTTATCGGTTATCGTTGCCCCAACATAAATGCAGTCTAAGGCACCTGGTACTCAGCATGCCTAGACCTTGTTGATAACAAACAAATAAGCAAAGATACACTTAACTGATAATGTTAAAAAGTAACAAGTTCATCTCTGATTTTTCATAGAGTGGTTTATTTAGTTATTCTTTATTAAAAGGTATTTCTTTAATTTAATAAAATATGAGAAACCTAAAGATAACATCTTTTTCTGGAGTTTTACTATTTAAGCTGTTTATTTGGGTATTTCTCTACACTAAAAAAATAAAAAATGAAATTGTAAAGGTTCGGAAAAAGGTCTATCTCCGTTTTCGACAAAAGAACAAGTAAAATAATAAAAATCAACATTTATTAACTACTTGTGTGAGCCGATGGCCCAGCGAGAAAATGCTCGACTCTCATGCGGCCAGCCCGGGTTCGATTCCCAGCGACTAAAGTAAAAATGTTACTGTATCTATGGTAAATTTATGTACACAGTATTCTTAATAAAATTTGTATTTAAAATTAATCAGTTGGCAGTATTGAAGTGCATTGTCAGTCTATGTCAAATTCGAGGTTAATAGGTTAGGTTTTGTTTGTCATTTGACACACACTGGCGCAAAACTTAACCTACAAATCTCGAATTTGACGTAGACTGACAACTTCAGTACTGCCAACTGATTCAGGCTATTCAGGGCCCACTGCAATTCAGTTTTTAAAAAATCACTCTGTACACAACATTCTTAATAAAATTCGTATTTGTCAGTTTCTAAATTGACAGATTTAAAATTTTTCAAATATTTGATGATAATGTTTCCAAAAGTGCAAAAAATAACGTATACCACACGGGAATACAGTGCATAAATCCCTTGAGTGATTATTTCCCTCAGGTCCTACGGGCCCTCAGGAAATAGTATTCACTCGCGGGATTTAATGATGCACTTTAGTCCCTCATGATATAATATACTACCGGGTGACTATAAGTGGTTGTGATTTTTTTTCTTAGGTTGGCACTGTTTATGTTGGTGGCACTGTAAGTCTATGTCAAATTCAATAGGCATTTACGATAATTGGAGCGGGGCAATTCATGCGGTGAACTCCGGTAATCAGCTGATGACCTGTCGGTAAATGTACCGTAAGGTTGATTATCGAACGCGCGACGCCCATTTTGTGAACAAAAAATGTTAGGTTATAATCTCTGAATTAAGAATATGAATTAATGTTAGGTTATGTTTTATATCTTTGTATATTTATTGTTTAATTTATAAATATGGAGGAGCAGAAAGCTAAAAAAAGAAAAATGGTATTGTCTGCTATATTGCAGTTAGTTGATAGCGATAGCGATGATGAACTTATTGTAACCACGGTGTGTAATTTTATGAAAAAACAGCCCAAGACACCTCGCTTAGCAGTGAAGAACTATGTGGAAAATGTAGCTTCTTTGTACAATCATGATGGTAAGTTAAGTTTATCGAATGAAGTTACAAATCATAATTATTAAATGGTACTTCCAGATTTTAAAAGCCATTTTAGACTGGAGCGTAGTACTTTCGAATATCTTTTAGAAACAATAGGCCCTTTCTTAGTTGAGAAGAACGCAAATGGAGTAGGACCTCATACGTATCCTCCAAAGACCCAACTGTTAGTAGCTTTGAGCATGTTATCTAATCAAGAGGTTTACAGGTTTGATTAAAACAAATCAATTTAATATAGAATTACGAACATTCATGAATCTTTATAGAATAACTGCTGAAAAGTTTGACGTTAGTAAGTCAACAGCATGGTTGTATGTGCAAAAGGTTTGCACAATTTTGGTGCATCTTTCTGGAAATTATATTTCCTGGCCAACTGGTCAGAAAGCACAAAGAGTCATTGAAGACTTCAAGACACGACAAGGATTTCCAGGTGTACTAGGGGCTGTTGATGGAACACATATACCTATAACTTCTCCATTAAAGCAACAAGCAGCATATTGTAATCGACACCATTATCATTCGATAATTTTGCAAGGTGTATGCGATGCAAATTATATGTTCACAGATGTCTTCACAGGTAACCATATTGATCTTAATTAATTGCTATATATTAATTGTAATGTTTCTAGGATATCCAGGAAGTGTGCATGATGCACGTGTATTTAAAAATTCACCTTTAGGGAAAAAAATTAATGCTGAACCGCTCGAGGTATTCCCGGATAATAACTGTCACATCTTAGGTGACTCGGCCTACAAATGTACAAATTACGTATTAACACCATATCGAGATAATGGTCACATAACTAGAAAGCAGCGGAATTTCAATTATAAATTATCTTCAACACGAGTAGTTATAGAACAGTGTTACGGTTTGTTGAAAGGTCGCTTTCGTATTTTAAAACATGTAAATGTGTACAATACAGAGTTTATACCAAAGCTAATTATAGCGTGCTGTGTTTTGCACAATATTTGCATGGCAAAACATGACAGTATAGATATCACTGATGATATGGTTGATAATAATGAGCCAGAAGAAATGTGCAGTGATAACGATGCTATGGGAACAACAAAAAGAAATTTTATTGCAGATCAAGTATTTATTACATAACTTATCTAGACTTATTATTTTCAAATATTTTAAATGAAGGGTGTTCAATTGAAAAATCATTAAGAGTAGGCCTTGAGCTATCATTAAATTATCAGAATTAATACCGGGTGGCCATAAATATCTGAGATCCCGGTAGCCATGGAATTAGCTACTTATAAATGTTGGGTTAGTATTATATTTCAATTACAATAAGTATTGGTACCTATGTAATGTAATAAAATGCAATAAGAGGAGGGAAATGTGCCCCGGATTGTGCAGTTTAGCCTACGACTCGATTATAAAAATCTCCTGTTCTAACTCCATTACTTATTGCAATCTGTAATAATTTTTGACACATACGAAATTTAGTTGTGATGACATTAATGACATTTAGTTTAGTTGGATTCATCACTTTAATAAAGCGGTGTTGATTCCAAAGGTAATGTGATATCAGATATTTATGGCCACCCGGTACAATAAGTAGAACCCTTTTTATACAAATTAAATTAAAGACAAGACAAAGCCTACCCCAAATGATTTTTCAATTGAACACAATATAATTAGTGTATTATGTAGAACTTATACCTATGTATTTATGTTTCATTTTTCAATAAATGTAAGATTTCTTTAAGGACTACCATTTTTTCAGCATGGCGTTCTGTTGCTTCTTGACGCAGGGTTTTAACCCAATCCGGTTCTTGAACTACAGACCTTTTTCGTTTCCTTCTAGTTTGTGGGGATGGTGTAGATACTTGAATAGAATTGTCACCGTCACCGTCAGTAATCTATAATGAATGTACAATGTTTAGCGAAACTTCTCAAATAACTAAAATATACTTTACCACTGAAGAAGTATTTGAGGATGAAGGTGTCGAACACCTGGAAGAATATCCATCTGTATTACTTGCTGTAGAAATGGGTATAATATCGGCTGATTTTCCAAATATTTTGTCGAATATGTCGAAGTAAGGCCACGTAATGCGTCCTTTTCCAGTTTCATTATTATTATCAATGATTCTCTTGTAAGTTTTTTTAAGGTTGCGAAATTTTATGTCACACTGATCTCCATTAAAGGAATATCCATGTGGAGTCATATTTTTAGCTATAATATTCCATACTGATTTGTTGGTTTTCTTTGCAGATTTAAATAAATTTAGGTTGTCCTCGTATAATGCTAGTAATAACATTATAGCCTCATGAGTCCACCTCTGAGTCCTATCATTTGGTTCACTATTCAAAACTAAAATGAAACAATAAAGAGTTGAGGTATCTACTTTTTGTACATTGATGTAATATTTACATTCTGTTTCTTGTTCGGTCTGCGATTCAAGTTGTGATTCTGCTTCAGATGGTTATATTTCGATTAGTGTTGGTGTTGCATTATTATCTTCTCTGTATGGAATATTTAAAAAAACTCTGTTTTCGGGGTTGTCTGTCATATAGCCAGTAGTTTTATCTACAATAGGTAACAGAAAATATGATTATGATATTCGATTATTATTATATTGCCACTTACTTAAATTATTAAACACAATAATATTTCCATCCTTATCAAAAACAATTTTATTGTTTTCATCCATTATGGGTTGTAGTACCCTGCTCATTTTTTAGAACAATTTACGATATTCGTTAGCCTCTTCGTGTTCTTGAAATACTTTTATAGGTTATGTTTACACATTTACCACCTCGTTTACCCGATCCATGAACGGTGTATCAGGTAGATGTATCGGATACATTAACCGCAATTATAGAACGCGATACGCTACATACAAGTGCATTATCGAACGCTGTTGGTATATACTGCGTTGGAGCGTTCCAATTATCGTAAACGCCAAATGTTCGCAGGTTAGGTGTTAACCTGTTAACCTGACATGGACTTACAGTGCCACCAACATAAACAGTGCCAACCTAAGAAAAAAAATCGCAATCATTTATAGTCACCCGGTATTTGTATTAGCCCAAGAGCCAGCAACGGATTTCTTACAGTATTTTTAACAAGCGAGTAACTCTTATGGAAGGTCCCTTTGAATATACTGAGAAGGGAACCCGTAGTCTGGCAAGCCTGCGGTGGTGGTTTTAGCCCCCTTGCGTCCTTGAAGGGCGGAAAAAAGTAATGTGTCAAAACTGACATAAAACCTAGGAATAATATGTTGGTAACACTGTAAGTCGGTGTCAAATTTGAGGTTAGCAGGTTAGATTTTGTGTCAGTCTGTCAAAACTGACAGAAAACCTAACCTGGTAACCTCGAATTTGACAGACTTACAGTGCCACCAACTTATTATTCACACGTTTGAATTTCAACAGCCCGCTGAGGATCAGTTTTTTTGGATCTCTCGATATTTTACTGTAAATGGTTAAGTTTATTATGCAACTTGATGTGAATCTGGGGTAAACTTACCACCCGCGAAAGCGTCTGTCAATCTTTTTACTTACATAAGATATGATTACCTTTAACATAGCAAAGAGCCAGACTTGTTATTATACTTCTTTCTTATTATTTTTTCCATCCTTCAAGGACGCAAGGGGGCCAAAACCACCACCACATGCTTGCCAGACTTCGGGTTTTCTTCTCAGTATATTCAAAGAGACCTTCCATAACAGTTACACGCTTGTTAAAAATACTGTAAGCAAACCCGTTGCTGGCTCTTGGACTATATGTATGTATTATCGATAACCTCATTTACCTACAAAACGTCAATCATAACTAGAGAACGCCATCATAAGTATTAAATAGGCAGTTGTAAATATAAAAGTACACATTGTGGACATATTGATAGGTGTAGAATTAATTGCACTTTATGACCAATGAATAGTTTTTTCCCGTAATGAATCAGCACTCATATGTACTATACAAGTTTGCCGCGACTATTAAAAAGATTCAGAAAGCTAAATCGTATTTATTTTTCCACAATTTTAGCCTTGAAGTGAGAAACAGTTAATCAAATAAACAAAACCACCATATTGCAACGTCATTTACAAGAATGCAATTGCAAAACTGTTTACTGCCGCTGATACAAGCAGTCGGCGTTTTGGTCATGACAGCGATTACCTTGCAAGACATTTCGCCGAACGGCTAAACTGCCGACTCCAAACGCGGTCGGCGTTTTGGGCGAGGCTCGTACTAGCGTTCTAGGCCATTTTGCCGAATGGCCAAAGTGCCGAATCGATGGGCAGTCGGCATCTTGGGCTAAATACAAATTTCGATTCGCGTTCGGCTCCGACGCTAACCTCACGTACGATGTGACGACGGTCAGCGCCGTTCGGTATTTTGGACACGTTCGGCAGAATGGCAGTCGGCGTTTTGGACATATTCGGCGGATTGGCAGTCGGCGTTTTGGACCTAGTCAGCAGAATGGCAGTCGGCGTTTTGGCCCTAGTCGGCGGAATGGCAGTCGGCGTTTTGGACATATTCGGCCGATTGGCAGTCGGCGTTTTGGACCTAGTCGGCAGATTGGCAGTCGGCGTTTTGGTCGAATTATCGGTTCGGCGTTTTGGACAATCCACATTTTACCGAATAGCCAAAGTGCCGAATAGATCTGCTGTCGGCGTTTTGGACCAAATACAATTTTCGATTTGTATTCGGCTCCGACGCCAAGCCCGCGAACGACGTGACGTCAGTTGGCGTCGTTCGGCGTTTTGGACACGTTCGGCAGAATGGCAGTCGGCGTTTTGGCCCTAGTCGGCGGAATGGCAGTCGGCATTTTGGACGAATTATAGGTTCGGCGTTTTGGGCATTCGGCGTTTTGTCCTGGACCCATTTCATTTCAAAAAGTAGGCTTTTTAAAAGTGAAATGCTTTTAATTTAGGAATGAATGATTTTAGAAAGAAATTATTTATATGTGTATTCATTATTAATTTTATTTTGACATGAACAAATTACAGATTTCAATAAATAAAGACGTTTCCTTAGTTACCAGAACTGACCAATGCACTTGACTAGTAATATGACGGCCAATAACATTCTATACAAAATAGGATTGGATTTATTTAATGAAATTTTTAAAAAAATGGACAACCAGGGCCGTAACTAGGCAAACTTTTACTGCAGACAAGCCAACATTTTTGCGTTCTTCAGTACACTAACGATATATGTGACCAAAATTCTAATGTTACTGTATGCCTTCTTCATTTATTATCTACGGATATATGATGTAATGTATTCAAAACGGACAGCTAGGTATTCAAAAATAAATCCCAACATGTTTAATTCAAAAGTTTTAAAACGAAACAACTGTTAAAGTAACAAAATAAGCATACCCATTTATCTGTGAACGCGAGTCGAATCCCACTGGCTGCAATGTTTTTTTAAGTTTTCAAATTTACCTAGTTCGCATTAATACTAAGTGTATTAGTATTATTAGCAGCATTAAGATATTTTTTACCTATTTTGTAGATAATTTTAAAGACTCAACCATAATTCGATCTAGCAAAAGTTGGTTTTCTTGCAGCGCGCTTTCTGTATTAAAGATGTTGAAAACATTTTCTTTTGTCATTCTTTTATTTACAATTCAATTTAAAAAATTCAAAAAAATATTTTAAGTAGAATAAGATCACTTATGTGAAGCGCTCAAAAGCTAATAAAGACATGTCAATATTTTAAAATATTACAATTTGAACAAATAATTGCATTATGCTTAGTAACATAAACATAGAATAATGTTCTATACTCGCAGCCGCACTATCACCGGTGTCTTGTAGTAATCAATATATTTAAAACGCCAAGCTTTTTCTATCGGCATCTAGTACAAGCCTTGCATCAAGCCAATTTCTATCATTCTTTTTTTTTAATAAAAATCTGCCACCGTGTAGGGTCGCAGAAGTTTTTTAAATTGGACAAATTCTAGAGAGCAAGTGATCGTAGCGAAAAATGCTAGAATAGTGGCACAAGTAAGCTCTCGAAATCGGTCTGTGATGTTGTGCTGATTTTTGCAATGGGCTACTCTACCAGCGATGAGCCCAAAGAAGTGAATATATGTGTAATGTGTGCAACCAGTGGAGCCACTCTAACTGTTTTTAAAAATTTAAGTTTGTTTCTCGTCACTGCTATATTACATTCAGTTTTAAAAATGAAAAAAAATGTTATAGAATAAGGCCATCTATGCGGCGGACTAAAAGCTAGTACTTTTAATGTTTTGATTGATTAGGTGGGAGTTATAAAACAAACGCCGTTACAACCTGGTCGACATCTAACATTCCCTTTGGAAATTGCACAAGGAAACAGATTGGGTGCAATTCACATTATTATAATTAGCTAAAATTAATTACAAATTAATTTGCTTCTAAAATTTTATTTGTTTTTTTCCATTAGTATGAAAGAATTCTTTTTTTCAGTGCCATTTTGGCGCCCCTTGCCGGTTGCGCCTGTAGGCGGGGGCCTACTCTGCCTATACCTAGTTACGGCCCTGTGGACAACTCATGTTAGCGTGCTTATTTTTAACGAGTATGGATTACCATCCACACTTGCGAAAAAAAGTTGCACCTGTAACACTTGTGGTCTAAATCAGTGTTTCTCAAATTATTTAATGTGGCGGACCGATCTTATTCCTACTAATGTATGACGGACATTTATTAACAAGCGAAACATTAATGAAACATAAGTATTTTATTCATAAACTTGTAAAGAAAACTACATATACCTAAACATCAACAGTTCAACCAGCTTCGTACAACACTGCTTTAATGTAGTAATAAATGGGTTTACTTATTCTTGGTCAATTTCTCTATCCGTGGTTCAATTTATGATAGCGCCATGCGAAATGGGGGATGAATCTTCATACTATTCCTATATTTTGTTGTTACTACACTCATTGTTTAAAAGGAAACCTCACAGAGGTAAGTGGTGAGGAAGGGAAGAAGTTTTTTCAGGGAAATATCGGAGAGATCGGAATAATATGGTCTCGCTTTTATCCAAAAAGATGCGAGTGACATATTTTCGAAGTTGCCTTCAGTCTTTCATCATCAGCTAGCTCCAACAATTTATTTTCCATAATCACAGGTAAGCCACTGTAAGTGGAACGAATGGATTACGGACCCATACATTTCTTTGCACGGATCTACTTCTGTTGGGAAATAAAACTCGAAACATTTTGTCAAGTTAGTGAAGTGTTGGATGATAACAGTTCTTAGATATGTAACATCAAGCGCTTCCCCTTCATCGTCGATGAATGCTGATAAAATGTGAAATATATCGTAACAACTTCTTGATTTCGACTTCCATGCTTCTAGTTTTCGTTTCTGTGCATCAATCTTGTCTGCAATAGTGCAACAAGGAAGTCATCATTCCCTGTATCGAGGCGTTGAGATCATTGAAGATTGAAAAAAATGTCAGCTAAATAGACAATCTTGACCACCCAATTTACCTCGCGGAAAAGTTGCCCC
The DNA here is from genome assembly GCA_940337035.1 of Agriotes lineatus. Lineage (NCBI taxonomy): Eukaryota > Metazoa > Arthropoda > Insecta > Coleoptera > Elateridae > Agriotes > Agriotes lineatus. Next base: position 32,442 of record CALNHX010001846.1, on the reverse strand, counting down.
TAATTTGGTTTTTTGCTTTGAAGAAACTCCACCAGTTCGGTCCAAAGCTCGAATACTCTTGAGAACACTTTCCCCTTGATAACCAACACTTGAACTGAAATGCCATGACTTTTTGCATTTGTTGTGTTGAGAAAAATATTTGCACTTTCTTTTTATTGACTGTCGTCCTTAGTTCGGTGTTAGCTGGTCTACCTGCCTGCATCGCTCTCGTGCCTGCATGCAGTTTTCTCTTCCTACGGCGCGCAATTGCTGTTTGTTGGACTTTGATCCGTCTCGCAGGCCTTATATTTTTTATCGCTGAACAAATTTCGTAAAAATCTTATTCACTTTCAATACCATTTATCGTTTAGTTCCTTTATGTTCTTCAGCATAAATTTGGAAGAATACTCTGCGAAAATATGAAGTTTCTTTAAATTATCCTGAAAAGATATAAGTTCAGCTTTAAACTCCTCAGTTATCTCATCAGAAGAATTATCTGACGGTTGCACTCCTTCAGGTGGAACAATATTACCATCTAGTTCGCATAGACTGTTCAAAATCCAGATTACCGCAGGATGGTGATTGTATCATCTCACATTTCGTTTCCTTCATACCCATAAAAAAGGTGCTATCAAAATTCTTTCCAAGTACCAAACTGGCAAGCTCAACGCGGTCAGCGAATAGCAGATGTGGGGTAGTTAGCAAATTAACATGTGTTGTAAACGGCACACAGATGTTTGCAGAATTTTCCTCCTGCTGCAGCTGGACAATCGCATTGCTCAATTGTTATGTCAACTGTATACAAAAGATTGCGATCTTCTGAAGATGCGACTGTAAAAGTTGTGTGTATCCTTTTTTCCACAGCAAGAAGACAGGCCTTATGGAAATTTTTTTAAAGAAAAGCTATAGTTTCATATAACGTCCATTCGCAAATGAAATTATCTTTTGCTTATAAAATTCTTCCAATGAAACGCAAACAAAATGGGCCAAAGATATTGCGTTGAAAGCTTTGCACCTCTTTAAAACTTGCTCTTTGAATATACGGATGGAAACCTCGATTATATTGTTTGTGTTATGTCCTCTTGTGGTATATTCTTTGCGAAAACAGTGGCACTACTGAGGTTTTCTAATCCAGTATTGCTTTTGGAAATATTCAAAAAACAAATTACATTTATTAACTATAGGGTGGCTGCATAACTTTTCTTTTTTCAATTCACAGTCAATTTCGTTCTGAGCTAAAAGAACGTCGCGGAATAAGAGCGCCAATGTTCTTCGGTCATCAGTTTCAATATTATTGCTTGTAGGATGTGGAACGTGCACAGTACTCGTAGTAGGAGAGTAGGACAGAATTTGGGAAGACTTTTTTCAGTGATTTCCTTTCGGCAAAACTATCGTCAAACATTTTGTTTTTACGGAAATAACCTGTTCTTCGGATAAGTTAGCCGCCCTTAAATTTTCTGCAAATTCATATCCAAAGTCACAGTCATCTAAATTTAGATAGTTTCCGTCAAAATTCATAGCCCCTAACAATAGGGTTAAACTATCATCTAAATTGTTCACTATACTTGGCCGCAGAATTTGTCTGGCCGATGACCAAATAGTTGTATTTATGTCCTGAAATGCTGTATAATGATCAATATTTTGGGATTGAAAATATAGATTTAGCTGTTTTATTTGTTTTAATATGGGCTGTAAAAACTGCAAAACAAATTTACTTTCTTTACAATTAAAGGCATCATTAAGTAGCCTTGCTGTGTGAAACCTTTCCTTAGCAGCAATCATAGAAAAAAATGTTTCTAGCTCTTAAGTACTGCGCTAAAAATTTTTCTACGGCACGGTATCTTGATAACCACCTAGTGTTTGACAATTGAGTTAATTTGTAAAATCTGTCCCCATTGTTAATCAAATCATATATTTGTTTATATTCGTGTATTCTGATTACGCTGTTTCTAAACCAGTTATAAGATTCTTTAATTAGAAAATCTATTTCGTCCGAAAAAAAATCTGAAGCCGTTGAGGCACATAAGTGGGGGCTGTGACATAGACACTTAACTAAAACCAAATTATCCAATTTTAAATTAGTTTTTAAGAATGTATAAAGTGAATGGTGCTTTCCAGACAATTTAGAAGCGCAATCTGAACCAATCCCAATTACATTTTTTAAATCTAAATTAATACATACCGTCAAAAAATGTCAAAATTTCATTATAAAGATCTTCAGCTGTAGTATACACCACACGCAACAATGTTAAAAGTTGGGTAATAATATCATTTTTTGATTCTGAGTAATATTTGATGTTCACACATAACAATTTTTCAGTTGAAATATCTGTCGACTCATCAATGATGCGCGAAAAAGGACTACCCTGCATATCTTTTATTAATTTGAACTTTCTTAATAATAGCTGAACACTTGGTACGATGCAAATGTAATTTTTCATCACCTCCAGAGGATGTTAAAAAGCCTGTGGCTTGTGTTGCCCTTTAAGAAAATCATTGATTATATCCGTGATATGATCCACCGATCTGATGCTTGTGTGGGTTGCTATATAACTTGCCAAAATTATTTCATTTTTCTTGGTGGTGTTAGTAACAGTGATAATTAAAAATAGTACATTCTGTATCTAGGACGAAAAGCGTAACATTCCCGACCTAGCAACGGCTGATGTAATAGAATGTTGGAATTATTCCTGTACAGTTTTATTGTAAATTACCTAGCAACGGCTGATGTAATGGAATGTTGGACATTGCTCAACAAAATTTTGTCAATGTGTCAGTCCTAGTACGATTGGCAGAAAAATAAATTATTAAACAATATTCTTTAAATACCTACTTACCTACACATACCAAATGATTTTATAGTTTTTTGAGATTTATATAACTCTGGGAAAGCTGCGTGTTTATTCTTTGAAGTAGTCGAGTGTTTTTCCAAATCCCCGTTATGAGATCTTAAGGACGTTTTACAAAGTTTACAAAAGCTGCTACCGTCACCATTAGGATTTTCTGACAGCCAACCTATATGAAACAACAGTGTATTGCCTGGTACATTTTCTGGGCACACTAAATGACAGAATGCGCCAATAAAAAGCATTGCGGGGACTGTCATTTACTGTGCGTAGAAAATGTACCAGATTTAAGTAAAAACCCATCACCTCAAAACTCACACCTAAGAAGTATACTTTCAGATTTAAAGCCTACAAACTTATCACACACACCTCACACCAACAAACACCAAACACCGACATGGCCAAATGGTCACTACTAACCTCTAAATTTTGCTTCCTTTTCCCACTCTGAATGATAGTTCTTTTTATACTTGCTCCATTTCCCCATTTTCTATTCTATTAGACAAAACACCAATTGAAGTGGAAAGTAAAACTGGCGTGGAAATTTGACCGCTAAACTCAAATGTCAAAAATCGAGAAGTAAATATCCAATCCGCTTCGACCTTCGAGTACTCCCTCCAGCTGCCAACTCTCAACAGTGCCAACTGCCAACGTGAAAAAATAATAAAAGCCCATTTCACTAACTTTCTAATAGCAGTCTCGACATTAAAATAAAAATAGGCACCTATGTTATTTCTTATAATGAAAAAATCGCCCAATTTGCGACTTCTTGAAATTTATTTTTGCAAGTTTCGTTAAAAAGTAGCCCAATTTGTGATAAATCGCCCAATCTGGTCACATTGAACGTAGCTGCAGATCTCGCATCCGTTTCCTACGGATTAGCGCACTCGGTTGGGCTAGCACTGTAGGAAACGAAAAAATGCCACCGGTCCGGGGCGCATATTTGTAAATAGGAGACGCGTTATCCCTTCGGTAAATTTCGGCATGCCCGAAGAATGTTAATATTTAGCAGATGCGTCCGCCAGAGTCCGCCTGATACGTCTGCTGTTTACTGGAGTAAGTGTAGCATAGAAATTTTTATTTTTATATTCAGATAAGCCGTCAGTTGCCTGCCTGATACGTCGGATTTTTCACTGTTTCAGCTTTGAATGTAAGATAAAAAAATGCGTGAATTACCAAATAATTACGAATATAAAAGTGCCAAAGAAAATAATGTGATCCTCTGCAAACTCCCCAGTAAAGAAGAGGTAGAGGTAAGTTTAATTTAAAATGTTTGTACAAAAATCTTTTGTTTTATTATGACCACGTTGAGATAGAGAACGCTAATGGCGTCAGGCGCGCATCGTGCATGACACACCAGCCTATTTTTGCGCAATATTTTGTATTGTAGGTACAATAGTATTGACAGTTTCGAGTAGTAGATAGTTAGTTAGGTATTTGATTTAGTTAATAAATATTTTAATTCCGTGCAAACGTAAAAAGACCCCCTGCCAACTTTTGAAAGGATTAAGATATCAATTTCATCATTTTAACTGACTTCTACATATCCGATTGACTTAAAATGAGGTATGCGTTTATGGTTCCGCTGGTAAAACTATGGTGTTCTTAGGTTAAACCTTCCCCCTCTTCAAGGGTAGTGGGGGGAGGTTAGGACGAAGTATGTCTGATTTTGCTTATAATTGGTATGGGGGTCTTTTGGAACGAGAATTACGAATTTAAGGTAAAACTCAAAATTTTAAAATAAATTTAATTAAAAAATCTTTTAAAAACAAGCTTTCATTCAGTGCACTAAAAAGTAGAAAATATATTTTTTGCTTTGTGATACTATAAACAAAGCGATTGCCACACTTTTCGGTGTATTTTAAAAAAAAGATTATTAATTTAAAAAAATATATAAAATTAGTAAACCAAAGCTGCAGCTCTTGAGAGTCAAGTGCGTGCAAATTTAGCCCAAACTCAGCCTAAATAATTCTGAGGGTTTGGGGTGGGTATTTGTTTATTTTCTACTTTTTAGTGCATTTCATAAAAGCTCGTTTTTAAAAAAGATTTGTTAATTAAATTTATTTTTAAATTTTGACTTTTACCTTAAATTTGTAATTCTCGTTCCAAAAGACCACACAATCCACCCCTTTCTTTTACAAGTGTTTTAGGATTTATCACCTCCACCTAAGTAATTCGTACTTTCTTCCATAGACATGGGTATCTCATCTTGAGGCGGTAACTAAAGAAACCTGGACCATCGAGAAAACATTTAAAGTTCCGACCACTGCACCAAGAAATGTTTTTAAACGTATTTACAGATGCCATTTGAATACGGCTACAAAAGTTAAACCAGCGGGCTCTAAACAAAAAAAGTCCAGAAATATTGATTGCCCGGTGAAACTCTTTATAACTATAAAGAATTTTTTTAAAAGTCTAAATCAGTGAAAACATCGATCACTACAGAAGAATGGCCTTGTTTGATAGAATTTAAAAATGATCATAATCACAGATTAAATGTTATTGAAGCACTTCGTGAGAGGCCTTTAGGAGTAGAGGCTAAACAAAAATTACTAGATCTTTTCAATAGAGGGCATTCTGCTGCCACCGCTTACCATACTTATTGTATAGATAAAATGGAAGAGCTCGGTGACGAATATGGGCGTATTGTACGATAGACACTACATTCCAACAAAAACGGATGTATCTAATTTGTGGAAAAAGAAATTTAAAGAAGATTTTGGTGACCGTACTGGACCTAATATGCTTGTTAAGTTAGAAGAGACATTGGCTTTTCATAAATATAAGATTAATCTATGTTATAAAATAATAACCACGGTAAGTCCTGCCTGTCGTAAAAGGCGACTAAAAGGACTAGAGGAGTAAACCTCGATAAAAAATCCCCAATCCCAAGGTGGATAGCCACGCCGAGGGGATGAATGGCGGAGGGATAGAAGTCATTAGTGGAAACTCCAGTTGAAGGGCACTTCTGGTTTCATTTTAGCCACCACCTCAACGCGATCGTGATTTTTCTAGTAGCGATCCGACGGGGCTCCGTTGTTGGTGGTTTGCTTTTCTCCCTGTATTCACGCAACTATGAATAGTTCTTTGAATGAAGATTGCAAGGGCGGTACGGGGTCTGGGCCGGACCCCGTTCGGAGCCGTCCTGAGGACCGGCCCGAAGATGGTGGGAGCAGTGGCAACCCCCATCAGATTGTAGCCACACGACCCGGCAATGACAACGGCATTGCTTGCATATCACCTTCAGGTGATTTGATTTATAAACCGGGCTCTAGCAAGCCTGCTATAGGTGCCGCGGAATTCGTAGTTCCACAAGCACCTCAACTAAAAAAAAGTGATAAGACAAGCCAGAAATCGTCGCAATCAGTCCCTCGTTTTCTGGTTGTGAAAAGGACGGAGGGCAACTTTGATAAAGTTAGCCCTTTTCTTATAGAAAAGGTACTGGTGAATGTTATTGGTAAAGTAAAAAATGTTAGGAAAATTAGGGACGGCTTATTGGTAGAGACAATTACTGATGTTCAAGCCGAGAAGCTAATAAAGATGTCCAAATTTCATGACATGGAAGTAGTCGTTACGCCACATATTTCTCTGAATTTCACCAAAGGCGTCATCACTTGTCGAGACCTGCTTTGTAGCGAAGAAGAAATTAAAGAAAATTTAAAGGATCAATCAGTAATAGAAGTCAAGAGGATGAATACCCGAAGAAACGGAAAAGACGAAGCAACTGCCTCTGTAATACTCACCTTCGATACAGTTTCACTTCCGGAAAGAGTCAAAGCAGGCTTCTACTCTTTGCCTGTTCATGCCTATATCCCTGCCCCGCTCCGCTGTTTTTCGTGTCAGGCTTTTGGACACACATCTATCAGATGTACTAAACCCCGCGTATGCAGTTGCGGCCAACCTCCTCACGAAGGGGACTGCAAAGAACCGAATCAGTGTGTAAATTGCGCAGGACCACACTCGGCGAGATCTAGTAACTGCCCTCGATTTAAAGAAGAAATGGCAATTCAGAGAATAAAGGTCACGGAGAAAATTTCCTTTGCTGAAGCTAGGCGCAAGGTTCTAGGTAAAAAACCGAACCTCTCAGTTTCGTACGCACACAAAGCGGCTACAATTCCTACACCATCTGTGGATATTAAAGCGATAGTAAAGGAATTAGTACCTGAAATTGCAAAACTAGTATTATCAAACATACAATCACAACTCAACTTTAATAACCCCAATAGTTCTTCTCTCTCAGCGCTGAAACCAGCCAATAAGAGTGGAATTACGCCACCTAAGTCTCCAGAATCTCAAGTAGGAACACCTGCAACATCAGTAGCTGCGGAATTGGAGTCGTTAAACGGAAACCTACAAAGCAACACACAATCCCAGATAGTAACTATGGACACTGACGCCTCAAATGAGAAAAGAAAACGAAGCAAGTCACTATCTGAAAACCTCCCGATAAATTCCAGCTTAGAATCAATAGACCAGATGGTTCTAGCAGAAATCATCAAGAGGAAACCAGGTCGCCCCAAAGGTTCAACTAGACGTAAGAAAAAGTAGTTATTTATAAAACTAATTTTAATCTGTGATACTTTATGTGATACATTCTAGTCGATTTATTTATTAAATTTTTAAATATACATATATATTTTATACATATTTCTTATGGATAATACAAACAACTTTACTACTAATGATATCGTTGCACACTACTTACAGTCACATAATGACAACACATCGACTAATAGTCAGCTGCCTAGACAACATAACGTTCCTCCTCCAAATATTATACAATGGAACTGTAACAGTTTCTATGACAAACTACCGGAACTTCAACTACTCGTTAACCAATACCTTCCTTTCTGTCTGTGCATTCAGGAAACAAGATTTGTTGAATCACGTAACGCCGCCTTTAAAAATTACAAAATATTCAGAAAGGATGCTGACGATGGCTTGATAGCTCATGGTGGTGTAGCTATTCTTACCAAGAACGACTGTTTTGTTTCGCAACTTAACATTAATTCCAACCTACAAGTCGTGGCCGTGGAGATAAAATACCCTGTTCAGCTAACTATTTGTTCAATATACCTACCTGAATTTAACTGGGCTGCACATGATCTCACCGAGTTAATTATACAGCTCCCACACCCCTTTATACTATTGGGAGACTTTAATGCGCATAATCAACTATGGGGTTCACTAGAAACCGATCAGGCAGGCCGATGTGTTGAACAGCTACTAGAAAGCGATGACATTTGTTTATTAAATACTGGGTCGCCCACCCATTTCTCTTCCAGATTTGGTACCTTCTCAGCAATAGACCTCTCAATATGCTCAACGTCTTTAATTTCTTCAATAACATGGTTTGTCGATTCTGACCTTCACCATAGTGACCACTTTCCTATCCTAATAAATTTTGTAAACTTGCAACAAAATATCTCATATTTACCTGAAAATGGTTGATACATAGAGCGGACTGGGACATATTTAAATCATTATTAACGTCCTTTTGTCAAAACGATCGTTACAGTACGGTTGACGAAATTATTGGGTTGATTGGTTCTGTTGCTGATCTATGTATTCCAAAACGCAGCGCTGGTATTCCAAAAAAGATCTCTGTTCCGTGGTGGTGCGACAAGGTAAAAATTGCAGTAAGAGAAAAGAAGAGAGCATTACATAAGTTTAAACGTCAACCTACACAGGAAAACTTAATTGCCTTTAAACAAAAAAGAGCTGTATGTCGTAGAGCAATGCTGACCGCTAAAAAGAACTCATGGCAAAGCTATGTATCATCTCTTAATAAAGATACGCCCTCAGCAGAAGTTTGGAGGAGAATTAGGTCCATGAAAGGACATGCCAAATCTATTGCGATTCCATTTCTCTCTATAGGCGATAGAATAATATCTAATAAGAGGGACATTGCTAACGTCATAGCACAAAATTTTGCACGCTCATGCAATGAAGATATTGCGGGAAACACTGACACCCTTCACATTGCATTTGACACTTTTGATGTTCTACCGTACAATTGCCCATTTACTATAGAGGAACTGGAATATGCAATAACTAAATCCAAGAGCAATACGCCAGGTCCCGATGAAATTCCAATAGACCTCATTAAACATCTACCTCAGGAAATGAAAAACAAACTTTTGGACACCCTAAATATTGTATGGCAAGGCGGCAACTTTCCTGAGCTTTGGCATAGGGCAATCGTGATTCCAATCCCTAAAATAAAACACCCAACAGAACCTTCACATTACAGGCCGATAGCACTTACGAGTTGCATCGCCAAGTTACTTGAAAGAATGGTCAATTATAGACTGTGTTGGTTACTAGAACAACGAGGATTACTGGCTCGATATCAGTTTGGTTTCAGGAAAAACCATTCAACTACTGATGCAATAGTGTTCATAGAGAATGCGATTAACAACTGTTTTCTGCACAACCTGCATGCTTCTGCTGTCTTCATTGACATAAAAAACGCATTCAACACTGTTCAACATTGTGATATACTTCGTCAACATTATGACTGGGGACTGCGAGGTAATCTACCCGTATTCATAGAACAATTTCTAAAAAATCGGATCATCAATGTTAAAGTCGGTGTCACAATATCTGATCCTTACCCATTAAAGCACGGAACCCCTCAAGGCTCCCCACTAAGTGCCACGCTGTTTTTAGTAGCCACCAACTCAGTGTTATCTGGTATCAGCACATCTTTATGCTATTGTGCGTACGCAGACGACATTGTTCTCTTCAAGATAAGCAATTCAAGCAAGGTTATTGAAGATTCACTACAAATCGGCCTTACAGAGCTTTCTCGAGCATTGAAGACACGTAACCTCTTAATATCAACCACTAAGACTAAATCAATGCATTTTTTGTAGAAAAAGATCTACTTGTACCCAAGTTCCTGTATTTACACTGGCGGAACAGCGGATAGAAAATGTCCAAACTTTTAAGTATCTGGGCATAGTGTTAGACAGAAAACTCACCTGGAAAGCGCATATCGACCAACTTGTTTCTTCTGTTAAGAGAACGCTTAATATAATTAAAAGTTTAGCTCACACCAGCTGGGGATCCGATAGAAATACTCTTTTACTTCTTCACAAGAGCCGTGTGCTTTCCAAAATCGATTACGGGTGCGTGGCGTATGCTTCCGCGAAGCCTAGCAGATTAAAATTATTAGATGTTGTACATAACCGAGGTATTCGGTACGCCATAGGAGCTTTTCATACCTGTCCTACTATGAGTCTCTATGCAGATTCTGGTTTGCTACCTTTAAACTTAAGAAGAGAAAAAATCATCGCTTCTTATCGAATCAGATTGCATATGTGTGCTGGACATCCTGTTCTATCTCTTTTCAAAGATGCCACGTTTTTTACTCGGTATAGAGAAGAACAGACAAGACACAAGTCTTCTGCATTCCGATCAGATGCACTAATACGAACGCTACACCTACCAGAGCATTCTCTACATTTATATGAAACATCAGAGCCAGAGCCACCGTGGTTAATCAACGTACCTGAAATTAGATTGGATTTGCAACAAGTCAATAAAGGAGAAGTAAATTCAGTGGTACTTAAGCAACTGTATCTGTCGCTGGCACAAGATTATGGTAATTACCACTTTCTTTTTACCGATGGCTCCAAGTCTGACATAGGTACTGGATACGCGATAGTCTATGGAAATCTAACCATCAAACGTTCTCTCCCTTCCTATACTAGCGTGTTCACTAGTGAATCGTTTGCAATACTATCAGCACTACGTTTATGCATGGAAGCTAATCACTCTGCATTTGTCATTTGCACTGACTCTTTATCAGTTTTGGAGGCTTTAAAGAATCGTTTTGCAACAGACCCGATAATTGTAAACATAAAAGCCATATGCCACCAACTGCTAGATTCCAATAAAAAACTCACGTTTATATGGATACCGAGCCATGTGGGAATTATTGGAAATGAAAATGCAGACTCCGCCGCAAAAGATGCTGCAAATGGTGTGTACGTTGTCACTGATGAAACTTGTAATATGAGGGACCTGCAGCTATTAATTAAACAACGAATGCTATCCAAGTTTCAAGACCGGTGGAACGAGTGTAATACATACCTCAAAACGTTTCTACCTGAATTGGGGAGATTTTCATATCCCATTGGTTTATCGAGGAAAAGTCAAGTGGTGTTAACCAGAGTTCGAACCGGTCACACATGCCTAACCTCCAAGCATTTATTACAAGCCGAAGATAAACCAATATGCAATGAATGCGGCGTGTCACTAACAGTAGATCATATATTGCGAGAATGCAACCAGTATCGAGGGATCCGAATGGCATTCGAGGGAGAAGAATTAAAAAATATAGACAGTGCTGTTCTCATACACTTTCTTCAGCAAGCTAACCTTTTCGCTCTAATATAGACCAAGTGCAAGAACTATTTATAGGGGTTAATAGCCAAAGCAGCTGATACCCCACAAACAATAAAAAAAAAATAATAACCGTAGAAGATAATTATGCTGCAGCTATTTGTACACCTCTCATGCAACGTGCGTTAGAGATACCACAAGCAAATGAAATTATGTGTGTCGACGCATCGGGTAATTGCGATGTTTATGATCATAAAATATATTTTTTTGTCAAACAAAGTGCGGCGGGTGGATTACCCGTTGGATGCATTTTAGCTAACTGCCAAAAAACTAATTTGTTTGATGCTGCAGTTGAAGGTTTGCTAGATATAATGCCTAAAAAAATTCGACCGATAGTTATCTTGACAGATGACGATTTGGGCGAAAGGAAAGTGTTGAAGAAACGTTGGCCAGAAGCAAAATTACTTCTGTGCATATTTCATGTGAAAAAGGCTGTTTGGAGATGGATTTTAACGGCGAAGAATGGAATACCAAGGGATTCGGCAGAAAACTATTATAAATTATTCAAGAAAATTGTACACTCCAAAACAGAAAATGAACTCAACTAAACCAAACGATTTTTTTTTTGAAAATTGCGTTCATGAAAGTTTAAAGAAATATATAAGCAACCTGCTGACTCGTAAAGAGACTTGGTGCATGCTGTACAGAACAGATTTAAGAGGAAGCGATAATAATAATTATACCGGGGTCATGTTTAGGTTACTAAAAGACATACCTTTAGAGAGAGCAAAGGCATTCAATCTAATTCAATTGAACGACTACATTATTACAAGTTTCGAAAATTGCTACAGGCAGCGTTTATTAGATTTATTATTCAATAGGGTCTCAAAAGCTGTTGCTAGTAGGTACTTACCAAAATTGACTGATGGTAAAATGACTGTTGAGGTCATCTGCATGAATTCATTAGAATTTTCGGTAAGCAGTGAAACAGATGAAAATTGCAAATATTATGTGGATCTTCAAACTTGTATGTGTACATGTGCAGTGGGTTTTAATGGTAAGCATTGTAAACATCAGGGTGCCGTTTTAGAAAAATACAAATTTTTAAGCGCAATAAATACACTGACTTATGCAACTAAAATTCAACTATATAAAGTGGCAACAGGAAAAGAAGCGAATAAAAATATTTTCCTGCCTCTACAAGAAAAAGACGACGAAAGTGTTGGATTAGAAAACTGTAAGAGAGATATCATCTTAAGAAGAGTCAAAATTATTGGAATCTGGAGTAAATATTGAGGATAGCAATGTTTCTTCGGCTGAGATAGTGAAAAAAAGTGGACGGAGCACTACAATTTTATTATGAAAAACATTGATGAAGACCCTGAAAATTTTTGTCCAGCTGTGGAAGCATATTTAAATAATATAAAAAAACATGCTTGTTCCAAAACTTCTCTACTGTCTTATCTTCGTCGTAGGGGGAAAAATATACCAGTACAACCAACATCAGTAGGACGCAGAAAAGTTTCATGCGGCAGCAAACAGGCAAAATCGAAAAGAATGCCCTCTGATGTTAAAAAGAGACAAAACCTCATTCATTACAAGAGTGCATTAAAAAAAATATTGCACTAGGCGCTAATAAATTTAAAAAGTGAATAAAAATTGCGCATGCACTTACGTCTGCAATAACACATACATATTAAGCAATAAAGTAGATTACATTTAGAAAGTATGTACGTGATATTTTATACTCCATGTAGTAGGAAATTTATGGTTGTTTTTTTACTCTTGTGCACATACATTCATGTCCGTAATAATAGATGTAGGTTTATATTGCTCAATAAAATAGATTACATTTACATAATGTACAGGCATATTGATTAGATTTTAACCACCCCTCTTAACTTTTTTTCTTTTGGACCTGAATTTTTTACTAAATTGTAGATACCAATAAAATATTTTTTTACAAATCGAGAAAATGTTCCCAAAAAAGTATGGCAAATCAATGTTACTGTTTTTTTTAATGGAACATTCCTGTATATTAAGACCTTTTATTCAGTAAATAACAGACGCTTCAGGCAAAAATCCATCTCACTCATCTGCTATATACAGCTCTTTATTCCGCACATTTTTGCTACTCTCACGTGTCTGCCGTTTACCAAGCGGTTTTGCCTGACTTGTCTGCTATATACAACTCTACTTCGGCTCGCGTCCTTTGGCGGACGCGTCTGCTGCTTACAAATATGCGTCCGGGGCCACTTTGAGAAGCACTGGTCTAAATAACTGTTATCTACAATCGTATCGTAAAGCAGACTTTTTCAAATGCCAAACAATTTTCGAGGAGTGTCACTTTACCGCTTTAAAGCGTAATGTTTATTTTTACTTCCTTTTACAATAAAGGAAGTATTGGATTCACCCCACAAATTCGAAATTGAGTTTTCAACAGATCTTCACGTTTTAGAGTCCCCTGAACCCAAAAAACATATATTTTTTCATTGGTCTGTCTGTCTGTGTGTGTCTGTGAACAGAATATCTCAAAAACGGAAAGAGGTATGCCGTTGAAACTTCATATATAAGTTTTGTGTACTATGTAGATGCGACAGCAAGCTTTTGAAGAAAATCGCATAACCGGAAGTAGGTGTTTACTCTTGTGATTTGTCAGTTTTTTTCGATTTTTTCAAAAACGGCTCTAACGATTTTGTTAAACTGTACATTTTTATTGCATTTTTAATGTGTATTGGTGTGAAATAGGTGATTTTCCAGTTGAATACTTCTAAAATGGGTTTCTTTTGTTTTTTTTCAATTTTTTTTTTATTAACTCCTATTTTAAATAGAACACCCGGTATATTATTACATTTTTGAATTCAGCTTAAAATTTTAGAGAAAATTTGTCTCTTGAACTAACACTCTATTTTGTACCGTTTTTGTAAAATTTGTAATTTTTGAAAAATTTTGACAAATGCTTAAAAATTTAAAATCAAATTTTTGGCTAATTATAAGATCACTGTAAAAGGTAGTTGTGTGCGTGTATCACACCAGATTTTTATTGACAATTAAATGTCAGTTGCTAATTGCCTTGAGTTGTTATTAACCATGCGTTTTGACTTTTGTCATAATGCCTTTGAATCCATGCTGATTGCTTATAAATGCGATTGTAGATAAAATCTAGCTTACATAGTCTTAGCGCAAAATCAAATTGCCGATTTAGAGACTATTAAGGGGCTTTTTGCCCATGAAAACGAAGTTCCTAAAATTATTTTTTGGTGTGAGTGTTTTTGTTTGCGAGAAACTGAAACTTTATATTTTAAATCAGAGCGTTTAATATCTGTTTATGAAAACTAAGTTTGTAAAACTAAAACCAACATATTTAAAATTATAAATTTAGACATTTAAATTTCAAAAATTGGATTTTCCTTCAGTTTCCTTTTCAAAAAATAAAATATATTATTTGGAAAATTTCAGAATTCAGATTTTGGCTTTAAATACCAAGTTTAACAGAAACTAAAAGAGAAAACGTACGCTAATGTTTTTTTGTTATAGCAACTGTTAAAGTGTGCTTTAATCGACTCCAAACAAAATATCAAGAGGAGATAAAGTACGTTTTCGACAACGACAATGCGCAAAGTCATTTTTTTACTGCGGTACGTGGTACCCTAGCAACCCAAGCTAGCTACTGAGATGTTAAAATGTGATGACTTTCCTTATTTTTTTTGTAATTGCTAAAGTTTTTGCTATAGGAAAAAAAATAAAATGTTATACTAGACGATAAAATTCATTATCGACTCACGAAATTAGTTTACTCGCTCCTTCGTCGCTCGAAAATTAAATGTTTTCGCTTGTCGATAAAATAAAATTTTATCGTCTAGTATAACAAATAACTATTAATTAATTACTGGCCCTGGATATTGGTTGAATTTCATGTTTGAGTTATAAATTCTATGTAGCAGGTGAGCTGCCACAAAATCTCAAAAGTTTATTTCGAATACGTTTATCTAGAATTCCCTGGCTTATAAAAAGTAATAAGGTCAGCTACTTGTTCGCAACAGACAAAACAATCGTGACATCAGCTTTATCTTGATTTTTCTGGTTGTTCCTTTGCAAACGCTGTGTTATTAGGACGGTTTGCATTCATCGGCAAAGATTGACTATGCGAAACTACCCGAAGCTATTAACAACCACAATTATTTAGGTTAAACATTAAAACGGCTAGATTTGTAAACACAATCTTGAGGATACAACTTGAGAAAAATGTATTTTTTAAATTAAGAAAGATATGTTTGTCTAAATTGTAGCCTAAATCGCATAATGTACAGCTTCGGATACTTTCCTGTAGTCCAGCCAGTGGAGGTTTCCGGTAGTGCAAATGGTATAGGCTGCTGATTCAACGTCTTGCACTTATCTTAATATAAAAATATTATGTTCTCAACAGCCCAACTTATTTCGTGCAGCTTTCGAATCGAAGTGTCGGAAGTATTCGATGTGGTGTGATTTGTAGTTCCGCTAACTAGACGCAGGGCTGTCCAACATGTGGCCCGCGGGCCGCATGCGGCCCGCCAGAAAATTTTTGCGGCCCGTGGATCGATACTGTATTTTCAGACAGCATGAATATGGAATATAAATTATAAATCATTGAAAATTACTTAACATAGGTACAATAGGACGTAGGTACAAAAATATATCATTAGTAAAAGAATGTGTTTTGAAACAGTCCCGCCCACCACCGGCGCGGCGCAACGCTGGTCTTGTCTGGCAGTCACCACCGACGCGAATGGTACTGTAGCGATCAGACACCTGCTTTTGTCTGCTTTTTCGTAGTATTTAGTTCTTGTGTGCGGTACCCGGCCACGAAATATTTTCAGAATCAAGTATATCTCCACAAAAAAGAACGATAACGGACGAACATCGAGTGTATAACATCCGAGGGGAATCAGACTATTTGGTCACAAACAACAATAATAGACTTCAGTGCCTTGGGTGTATGCAAATGCAAGTACTATCAGTTTCTAAAGAATAGCATTACCATTACCATTACACTTCGTTGTATACACTGCAATGGGGAAAATCCTTACGTCAAATAGATACCATGAAAGTTGCTGTTAAAATAACAAATATTATAAGAGGGGGTAATCGAGATTTGACTCACAGAAAGTTTCATGATTTTTTGGCTGAAATAGATGTTGCATATGAGGACTTGCTCCTATTTCGATAATCAAATGAAAGATGTAAAATTCTTGTCAGACCTTGCATTTTTAATAGACATAACATCTGAACGAATTAAACTTGAAACTACAAGGAATGAAACAGAATATTGCCAACTTATATGGTCACATAAACGGATTTAAAAATAAAATTAAACTACATTAGAGAAGCAAGATTTCACATTCTTTCCAAACTGTAAAGACCATTTTCAAGAAATGAAGGATTTTGATAAAATTTCATTTTCGACTAATGTGAGCTGCATTGAAACAATCATAGAAGAATTCGAAAACCGATTTGGTGAATTCAAGAAAATTGAAGGAGATATTTCAATTGCTGGTCAGCTCACCATTTCTATTGAGAATGTAAGAGCTGACCTTCAACTGGAAGTGTGTGATTTTCACCCCAAAAATTTGAAATTGAGTTTTCAACAGATTTCACGTTTTCCTGAACTCAAAAAACATATTTTTGTTCATTGGTCTGTGTGTGTCTGCTTGTGTGACTGTGACCAGAATATCTCAAAAACTAAAAGAGGTATGGTGTTGAAACTTCATATATAAGTTTTGTGTATGTATATGTAGATGCGACAGCAAGCTTTTGAATAAAATTGCATAACCCGAAGTAGGTGTTTACTCTCGTGATTTTTCACTTTTTTTCGATTTTTTCAAAAACGGCTATAACGATTTTTTTAAAACTTCACATTTTTATTACATTTTTAATGAGTGTTGATATGAAATAAGTGATTTTCCAGTTGAATACTTCTAAACTGGGTTTCTTTTTTTTTCATTTTTTTTATTAACTCCTATTTTAAATAGAACACCCGGTATATTATTACATTTTTGAATTCAGTTTAAAATTCTAGAGAAAATTTGTCTCTTTAACCAAATCTCTATTTTGTACCGTTTTTGTAGAATTTGTAATTTTTGACAAATGCTTATAAATTTAAAATAAAATTTTTGGCTAATTATAAGATCACTGTAAAAGGAAGTTGTGTGAGTGTATCACACCAGATTTTTTTACTAGAGAAGAACCGAAACGGGATTAGACTTTTTTGCATAATGATCGTGAAAGTCGTCTTTTTTAACGAAAAATCGTATTGAAAGTTGCACTTTTTTAACGCAAAAAACGTGAAAAAAGTACACTTTTTTAACTATTTTATTGAAATGCCAATTTGATAGTTGTCAGTTCTAAAGTCCTTTTCGACTAAATTTCGACCAAGAGATCACTATGCAAAAAAAACTACGTGTACAACACGTTTTGAAAGTCCCTTTTTTCATTCATTTGCTTGATTAACTCGGGCTTCGCCCTCGTTATCAAACTGAAAATTCATGAAAAAAAGTATGACTTTCAAAACTAGTTCTACAAATTACTATTACAAGTTACTGCCAGAGGAACTGTATCCCAAATTGAGAAACGATTCACAACATATTTTAATGATGCGGCCCTCGTAACCTTCATTTTTTTTTACAGTGGCCCCTAGGCTACTTGAAGTTGGACAGCCCTGATACTAGAGCAATCAAGGTAAGTTTTATAGCAGTTGTTGTTTTGTATTGTTCATCCATTACATATGCATTGTTATTGACATGCTTACTTTTTGTTTAACTCTAAAGAGAAACGCATTACAAATTTACACTAACTAAAATATGGGCGCAAAATGTTTTAAGGGGTTTCTCGCGGCAAGCATGGTTAATACCACAAAACAATACCTAAGTTAATACGCAACTGAATACAGTACAGCCCAGCTATAAAAATTTAAATTAAATAGCTATGTACTAATGAGTTGCAAAATGATCTTGTTTTTTCACCAAACGTGAAATTGTACACCTAGACCGCCAGGTCGAAGTGGACAACACGTGTCCGAAAAACAAATTTTGTAACGTGCTACCTTTTTCCAGTTCAATAATACTTATATAATTTTTGAAGTTTTCTTCAGCTGTGACGCGAAATTTTGTTATTCGGTCGTTTATTGTGGTATTCCTATTATTATGTTTCAACATTTGCACTACATGCAGACATCTAATTTTAGAAGTAGAAGGCAACAAAATAAAAGTGACGGTCAAAGTAACCTCTGAGCAGGGTTGGCCAAAACCCGGGTTTTGACAGAAATTATCTGCCCACTGTTTTTTTTTTTGGGTTTTTTTTATAAATTCACTGTTTTTTACATTTATGTATCCTTTGTGAACATCTAAATGAATATTAATTTTTAATTTTAGGTAAAAGCTAGATACGTGGATAATTTTGCAATTTACCTACAAATATACAAATAAACATTCTTTAATAAACATGTAAATCATGTCTATTTAAGGGGATTTCCTCATTCAATGATTTGCCAGTATAAAAAAAAATAGATTTGGCCATCACACGACTTTCTTTTACTGATTGAATCTTGTAACTTTTTCATATAAGTATACGTAATAAGTCTGGAAGGAGCATCTGTACGGGATCCAGAGGCACATTTCAGGCCAATGCCGAAGGCGAGCCCTAAAAACCTACTAGTCCTGTAAAGGGCATTTGCGGATGAGTTACAACGTAGAACATTTTTTAGGCACCTGTGTTTCTTCTTAATTTTACATACACATTAAAAAATTACAATAACAAACAAGTATTACATCTTTGTAAAAATCTCGAGATAGTTGTAGTTCATTTCCTTAGAAGCCACAGTTAACAGATATTGGAAGTTAGTCAATGTAGTTGATTTCCTTAGTAACCACACTCAACAAATATTGTAAACCAATTAAAACATCAATTTTTCAAAATAGTTGTGTTAGTAAAATATTCCAAAATCGTCTTGTAAAAAAGTACTTTCCGCCCTAAAAATTGTACCGTAATGCATGATTTTCAGGACTCTTAAAACAATCTATACTTCGAAAAAACATTTATTTAACTAAGGTTATAGCTAATTACGTTATATTAAAACAGCTTTAAAAATATATTACTCCCATTATGTTTGTAAAAATCTAACTGCAATTTTTAAAAACACCAACGTCTG
The DNA here is from genome assembly GCA_940337035.1 of Agriotes lineatus. Classification (NCBI taxonomy): domain Eukaryota; kingdom Metazoa; phylum Arthropoda; class Insecta; order Coleoptera; family Elateridae; genus Agriotes; species Agriotes lineatus. The sequence goes on along the minus strand of CALNHX010001846.1, from coordinate 13,083 downwards.
AAAACAACTTCTTTGACAAGTTATAGAAAATTACGCAAATACAGGGTGTCCCATAACTTATGGGCTATAGAGCAATTGGAGATAATAGACATAAATATAGTTATTTTAAGCCAAAGTTGCCTAAGTAAAATGCTACAGGTTAAAGAGATACAGAGTGTTGAAAGTGAAAGTTAATTTTCAAACCGTTCTCCAGATTTTTGCATTTGAATGTTCCATTGCACATTCTGTCGATCGCTGAAAAATATTTCATTCATAAAGTGTGCCTTGAATGTTGACAAACCAGTAAATCATGGTTAGAAAACTTATGAAGCTAGGGCATTTTTAATTGAAGAGATTACAGTACATACTTGGATATTGCAAAAACTTGTTTTTTACTATTTTTGACAGGAAAAGGTAGAAAACAATGACTGGTTTGTCAACGTTCAAGGCACACTTTGTGTATCAAATTTTTTTCAGCCATCGACAGAATATGCAATGGAACATTCAAATGCAAAAATCTGGGAAACGGCCTGAAAATTAACTTCTACTTTCAACACCCTGTATTTCTTTAACCTGTAATATTTTGCTTAGGCAAATTTGACTCAAAATAACATTTTTTGTCTATTATCTTCAATTGCTCTTTGGCCCATAAATTATGGGACACCCTGTATAATAAAGATGATTAATTTTTGGGCTTCCACGAAATCTTTGTAAAAATGTAATTTTATAATTTTTTCTAAAACTATCCAAACGAAAGATCGCCAGTGTAGCTCAGTCGTTAGAGCATTGGACTGCGGTGCGGAAGTTTGGAGTTCAAATCTCAGAATCGATGCCTGGCGGGCGGCCTACCCAGTCGTTTTAAATAATTGGGGACCTGCGTTCGAAAGAACAAGGGGTAATAATGCGGTTGTCTAATGCGTGATGCTAACCACATCACCATGTGTCATGAATTTGAGACGCGACAGCCGGGTGTGAGCGAGGATACAGAAGCTCTGACCTTCCGCCTTGCAGGCCAAGCTCCTTCATGGGGTGTTAGTGCCTCACCATTATTATTATTATTATCATTCAAACGAAAATTGTAGATAATTGCATAATGTATGATCATGTTTTATGAAACTTAATTTTCTCTAAACAAGTATAAAATTTCCCCGCAAAACGGAAAAAAACGTAAGAGTAAAGTACCACTTCCGGTCGCCCCATTCTAACCAAAAAAAATCTGGTGTGATACACGCACACAACTTCCTTTTACAGTGATCTTATAATTAGCCAAAAATTTGATTTTAAATTTTTAAGCATTTGTCAAAAAATTTCAAAAATTACAAATTTTACAAAAACGGTACAAAATAGTGTTAGTTCAAGAGTCAAATTTTAAGCTGAATTCGAAAATGTGATAATATACCGGGTGTTCTATTTAAAATATGATGAGTTAATAAAAAAAATTGAAAAAAAAAAACAAAAGAAACCCATTTTAGGAGTATTCAACTGGAAAATCACCTATCTCACATCAATACACATTAAAAATGTAATAAAACTGTAAAGTTTAAAAAAATCGTTAGAGCCGTTTTTGAAAAAATGGAAAAAAACTGAAAAATCACAAGAGTGAACACCTACTTCCGGTTATGCGATTTTCTTCAAAAGCTTCCTGTCACATCTACATAGTACACAAAACTTATATATGAAGTTTCAACTCCATACCTCTTTCCGTTTTTGAGATATTCTGTTCACAGACATACAGACAGACACACAGACAGACAGACCAATGAAAAAAAAATGTTTTTTGGGATCAGGGGACTCTAAAACGTGAAGATCTGTTGAAAACTCAATTTCAAATTTTTGGGGTGAATCCAATACTTCCTGTATTGTAAAAGTAAGTAAAAATCACTGGGATCTCTGAATTTGTATTAGAAATGATTATATAAATTTTCAGGGCTGTCCATTACATTATCTGGGCTGCAGTGTTGAATCCAGGGGGATGACCGGGGGGAAATTCCCCCCCCCCCCCCCCGGGCAGTACAGATTCCCTCCCGGAAACATTACCACATTATATTCAGGTTTTCTTAATATGTAAAAGTATGGGTGGATTGTGCAGAAATAAGTAATGCCATTTAAATCTGCTTTGTTTCTGTAAATTAAGTAATCGTTATATGTATCTTTATATTTAAATTTTTTTAAAATACCCCACCGATTTTTTTAACTAAAAGGCATTTAGTTACTTTTTAAGTTTCTATTATTTTTTCGTGTTTTTCAAATAGTAAGAACCACAGAATAACGTTGCATTAATTTGTCTTATTATATATATTTTTATAATATAGTATACAGAGTCGTAGGGAACATTGGACATTAACAGCAATAAGAAATATGTCACCAGAAATGAGTTACAGCGAAACCTTTTAAAACGGAAACTGTCGAGAAAATGTTTTTCATTTGTTCTAAACAATATGTCGCATGTGCAGATAGATAGCTTTGTATATGTTACTAAATTCTACATTTCAATGCACAAAATGTTTGTAAATCGACAGATAAGGCAAAGTATAAATTTATTAAAAAATATACATTTATTTCAGCGGAGCCATCTAATTTTTTGGGGAGGTTTCGTTTTAAACAGAGTCCGCATTAGCATTAGTTTTAACCATTGTTATTCAAAAGTCAACGTTTTTGAGGCCTTTTGATAGTTTTTTACGGTAATGCTAAATTATGTACAATAGGAATAACTAATTTGCTGTTGCACTACATACATCGAAAGTCTTAGTTTACTCCGCCGTGGTAACTAACAAATTGCTAAGCTACCAAGTATGTTTTTAACCATCAGTAACTACTATTTTAATTTTTTACGTTTAAAAAAGCGGGATTGTCACGTTGACATCACATTAAAAAATCAGATTTATTTCGGGATCTGTGACCCGAGAGTGTGCAAAAATAGCGTATCCAGCTCATTACTTACGAGTGATTTAATCTCCAGGTTGAAATTTAAAGTCAAATCACACTTTAGCCCCTTGGTATGTATTGTACTATTATGCAATCAATAACTCAAAATAGATAAACTGAAGGAGAGTAAATATACAGGGTGGCGTACAGCCGACTGATGGATTTTAATTGATAGTAAATTTTCATAATGGATCTGAAAAAAGTAAGATATAATTTAAAAATATGAAACTTGCAATATTTAACTGTTTACGGATTATTATCATCAAAGAATATGGACTGACTCGCTATATCGAACGTTCCTACTGCGGACTGTATTGTTAACCCCAGTATCGCAAGTTATTTAAAGAGTTGTTTTTTCCCGCACGACTCTAGCACTTTATTGCAAATCAACCGCACCCACCAGCGCCATTTTCAAACTTCCAGTGTAATATTGAGATGAAATCAAGCCTACATGAAAATGAATATAAAATTTATATTGCTTCTGGTGATCTAATACGGTTTTGTAATAAAAACGAACGGCGTTTAAAAATTCCGAGAGAGCCGCTAAGATCGCTTAAAATAACAATACGGTGCGCAGTAGGAACATTTGATATAGTGAGACTGGTGAAGACACAGTGATTGAGTAATCTCACGGATTTTAAAATGAATAACACTTGGTGCTATTAAATCGAATGTATTTGAATTATGCAGCTTCTGAAATGTTGGTGCAGTCGCAGTGCGGAAGCCAATACACAACTACAACTGACCTTTACATTTCTACCTAAACTTAAACTAAGGGCAGGTGGGGCGAAAATCGGCACTGAGTTGTTGCAGTGAACATGCCGCCCACCTTGAAAGCTCGAAAGCTTTTAAAAAGTAACTGTCTACATTTAAAATGATTGATAAATTGATAAACTATTACTAAATCAACATTTAAACAGTAAGAATAAAATTTATGAACTACCAACAACTAAAGTTCGAAACGACGTTAGTGGTGTCAAAGCAAGAAGTAAATAGGGGTGGCTACAGTTATGCGCCAATAGCCGGTATCAGTAGCGTATTATATGCGTTTACTCGAGGCGTGTACGGTAATCGTAACCTTAAGTTCATACTACAAACGAAAATTTTTCCGTACATGAAAATAATCCCAATCCTAGCTGTTTAGTTCTGAAAAGTACTATTTTAAAAAGTGAAAAGAAGTAAAGAGTAAAGTTAAGCTTTTATAAACACACGAGAAACCAAAATGACACGACGAACAGCGGAAATCACCTTGAAGAGCGTAATGGACTCGTCCGGACGTTTCTAGCGTTCTGCGCATCTATGACGCGGTGTACTTTACAAACCGAAAGGCTTCTAGTTCGTACACCGCTTCACTCACTTGAGTCATTGGTAACATCACATAACAGGGGACACACACGCGACCCTGCTCGTTTCAGGATGCCCTTGGCTGTCTTTAGGCTAACCACCCTGGTAACATCGTCCGATCCTGGATGTAGGTAGTTTGGCGATTCTGCCCAATCTCCATTTGAAAGGGGGGATGGTGTCTTCCTTGATGATAACCAGCATACCTGGTTGTAAATGATGTTGGCTTTCAGATCTCCATTTTTGTCGCTGTTGTAGACCTGATAAGTATTCTTTGGACCAACGCGTCCAAAAATGTTGAGTTAATTGCTGAACGCGCTGCCATCGTGATAGTAAATTTGGTTTTGCTTCTCTTAGATCATTTTGAGGAGGAGCAAGCAGTGTGTCTCCTATGAGGATATGTCCTGGTGTAAGATGGGATAGGTCGTTTGGATCGGAGAATAAGGCTGTCAGAGGTCTCGAATTTAGACAAGCTTCGATTTGCACTGACAGTGTATTAAATTCTTCAAATATTAAGAAAGCTCCACTTGCTACTCGAATTAAATGTTGTTTTGCTGACTTGACAGCTGCTTCACACATTCCGGGAAAATTTCGAGAATTTTACGGAATAAAATGACATTCAATTTCCTGAGTGCTAAGAAAAGACTGAATTTGCGAATTAGAGGATTGGACTAGTTCTTGTAATCGTTGAAGTTTTTGTGTACCCACAAAATTGGTTGCGTTGTCTGAATAGATTGATCTGCATTTATCACGCTTTAGTGCAGCCAAAAAATCTTCTTTGGTTAAATCGCTAACTAATTCAAGCTGAACTGCCTGGTGGTAAAGCAGACGAATATACTAAGATATGCCTTTCGAATCTTAGCCTTGCGAGAAGCTCCTTCCTTGACATTGAAGGGTCTCGCGTAATCTACTCCACACACTGAAAACGGACGTGATGGTACAATTCGCGATTCATCTAATTCGCCGATGATAGGTTGCAATGATTTGGGTTTGCAGCGAATGCATTTTATACATTTTCTAGTAATACCCTTAACGCTGATAACGGCCGATACTCCAATCTTATATTTGCTAGAACCGCTTGAGGGCCGGCATGTAGTAATGTTTTATGTTTATAATTAATAAGTACTGTTGTAAATGCGTGATTAGATGGTAACAAGATCTGATGACGCTGATCATAAGAAACGTGCGCCTTATTAATGCGACCATCTACCCTAATCAATCCGCATGAGTCCAAAAAGGGAGTTAATGTTATTAATGGACTCTTTGAATGCACTTTTCTTGTTTTCTTTAAGGAATCAATGTCCAAAGAAAATTCCTGATTTATGATTTTGATTAGTTTTTTAAGTGCATCATTTAGCTCACTTGTCGTGAGGTCACCTTTTCGTACTTCTTCGGTATTTTTTTGAATAATAGATGAATCTAAGGCAATATGCTATGACGCGTTGTAATTTTGGTAATGATGAGTATTTGTCAAATAAGTCATAATTTGCGGTTGTGGCTAGCGTTACGGCATATTTTATTTTTTCAGGAACATCTAGCTCTGTCGTAATTATTGTCGTTGACTTTGGCCAAGTAGATTCGTCGTTTAATAACCACGACGGCCCATTCCACCACAGTTCAGCGCTTAACAATTTATCAGTATTCATGCCGCCAGATATTAAGTCAGCGGGATTGTCGGCAGAATTGATGTCTTCACTTCGATACATTAGTTAGTATTTGAATTTCAGACACTATTTCCCACAAAGGTTTTTAATTGATTTGAGGAAGTGGAGATCCATGCCAGAACAATTGTCGAATCACACCAATAATGTTTATTGGTAATTGAACATTGTAATGCGTCGTTAACCTTGCTTGCTAATTTTGACAAAAGAAGCGCTCCGCACAGTTCAAGACGCGGTATTGTTACGCGTTTTAGGGGCGCAACGCGTGAATTCGCACATAGTAATCGTATTATGGGATTTCCTGTTTGATCAACTGAATGCAGATAGATGCAAGCAGAATAGGCTGCCTCTGACGCATCTGAAAATCCATGCATTTCTATATGTAGTGGTGCCTTACAAAGTACATGGCGTGGTATGTATAATTGATTAATTAGGTTTAACTTGTCATAGAAGCGCATAGAAGTAATTCCACAATGTATGTAATTCTGTAGGAGTAGCTTTGTCCTAATCAATTTTGAGTTCCCATAATTTTTGTAAAATGATTTTTGTTTTAATCGTGACCGACCCAATTAATCCAAGTGGGTCAAATATCTGAGAAATCGTAGACAATATGACCCGTTTTGTAATTCTGCTTGAAGTTTGTTTAGAATTTAATGAATATCCTAAAGTGGGCCGTATGTTATGGTGGATAATTTGAATGTTTGCATGGGAAGATCTGAGCAGTTCCTCCACAAAATTTTTTGGTAAATTTGGTCGTCATTTTAGTAATATTCGCTGAAATTAGATAATTATGTTTAGGAAATCTTATAATTATGGAGAAGAGGTATTGTTGAATAGTAGGACCTACCATTAATAAATCGTTTAACGAGTTTCCAGAGAAGGACTTACAAGATCCATCGTACACGCCCTAAGACGCGTTGTTAAACTGGCCTCCTTGAGAACGGCATGATGCGGCAAAAAATAACCCTCATCATTATCTGACTCGTGTGAACAGGCTTTCATATGCTGTAATGTTTCATACTCTTGCATAAACATTGAATATTGCTTCTTTAAATTTTGATCCCTATTAAACGTCTTTCTAATGAGAACATTCTCCTTTCAGCTGTAAACCTTGAATCACCTAATGAATTTGGATCAGTTTTAAAAGGTAATCTGCCAATAAATCGTCCCTCTGCTGTCCTAGTAGTGTTTTGGACAAAATGCTTTTCACACTCGATTTCCTCCTGTGATAATGAATTGTGTGCGTTTTCACAATGTTCGATCTTCCAAAATGTACTTAATTGCTTTTCAATATCTTCAGAAACAGTTACTGAGTGACAGGTTTGATTTGAATTCGCTTTAGGCCTACTTGATTAAAAGAATGTACCTGCCCAAGCAACACACAACAGTTGAATAAACGATTAATTTTTGTTTATATGAGGAGTATAATTATGGTTGAATGTCAACCTCATATATTTCATAAAATGTCCGCGAGATAAAACGTTTAAATTTAGTGTATAATACACAATTACATAACGATGATGACGCACGTTGAATCTTTTTTTATGTTATTCGATCATATTTAGTGTATAATATAAAGGGTGTTTTTTTAGAGGTGGAGAATTTTAAATTGAAATAAAGGACAGAAAAATGTTTTTAATATCCATGAAATTGGCTTTAGTTGAAAGATAATTTTATGACATTACTGTTTGAATATGATTTCGGGTATGTGACCGCCGCGGCTGGCGAGTACATGACGTAATCTGGAGGTCCAATTTTCACACACTCTTCGCAGTAAATCAGGCTGTATTTCGGCAATAACGCGTCGAATGATGGCTTCCAAGTGCTCAATTGTTTCCGGTGTATCGGTGTAGACGTGCGACTTTACATATCACTAAAGAAAATAATCTAATGGCGTCAAATCGCACGAACGAAGTGGCCAGTTAACAGATCCGTTTCGTGGATCTGTTAACTGGTCTATTTCGGGGATCTGTTAACTGGCCACCTCGTTCGTGCGATTTGACGCCATTAGATTATTTTCTTTAGGGATATGTAAAGTCGCATGTCTACGCCGATAAACCGGAAATAATTGAGCACTTGGAAGCCAACATTCGACGCGTTATTGCCGAAACCATATTCAAACAGTAATGCTATAAAATTATCTTTCAAATAAGGCCAATTTCATGGATATTAAAAACATTTTTCTGTGTTTTATTTCAATTTAAAGTTCTCCGCCTCTAAAAAACACCATTTACAATTAAATAACGATGATGACACGTTGAATCCTTTTCGATGTTATTCGATTATATTTAGTGTATAATATAGAATTAAGTAACGGTGATAACACACGTTGAATCCTTTTCAATGTTATTCAAATATATTTAGTGTATAATATACAATTAAATAACGATGATGACACACGTTGAATCCTTTTCGATGTTATTCGATTATATTTAGTGCATAATATACAATTAAATAACGGTGATGACACTCGTTACATTTTTTCGATGTTATTCGATTATATTTAGTGCATAATATACAATTTAACAACGTTGATGACACATGGTCAACTATGTTTGATGTAATTCGATTGTATTTAGTGTATAATATACAATTAAATAGCGGTTATCATGCACGTTGAACTATTTTCGATGTAATTCGATTATATTTAGTGCATAATAAACGTATTATTAAAGTTAAACAAATAGGTGGGAGAAACATAGTTTATGAAATATACCATATATTTAAAACACACCATTACAAAGAAAAAAAAATACATTAAGTGGTATTGGGGATAATGGGTACAAAACAATGGACATTAACTTACCTTTTTTATAAACAATTGTCAATAATGTCAAAATGAAGTGCAAAACTTCGTTATACTAGCCAAAATCACTCCCATATGGACCAGTGCTATGAGAGTTTCAGTTATCATATTATCATCAGTTGATTAGAAATGTATAGACATTTTTTCTAAGCCGAATTTTGATTTTGAAACCGATGCTTCGACTGCTTCAGCCAATCTTGACATGCTTGCCCAATTGCCTTGTCAGTCAGTTCGCCGACAATAGATTTTGCTTGTCCTCCTTGAAAGCATATCTTAGTGGCTTCTGCAAGTGATCACAAATTCATATTATTGTTAAAACGTAATATACATAAATGTGGCATAAATTTAATATAATTTATATTCTAAATTTTGGATATTTAATTTATATGCTAACAATGCGATTATACGTTTTCGAATAAATTAATAAAATTTCAAATAGAACTACCGCTTTGATTAGGAAATAGTAACTTATAGTATATAAAAATAAAAAACGCAGTGTTAATAATGGCTGTCAGTTTGTGTTGAAACTGATGCAAAACGTAACCTCTGCTAATCTCGAATTTGACATAGACTTACAGAGCCACTAACACAAACAAATATTTCAAAGCCAAGCTTGATTTCATTTTCGTTTGCTCATATGTTAGATTAGAACGTCGTGTACAATAAAATTATACATATTTAGAAAAGTTGTTGCGGTTGACGAGTTTTATTATCAGTTAAAATTATTAATGTACTTATTTCTGATACACGCTGTATATGCAAAAAATTAAATATATGCGCTTTGTATATAATCATAATCTTATAACCAGTGAATGGTCGGCGTTTGAAAAACGAAAGACTGGTTCACACAGGTACAGCTGGTTTCATATAAAAGTAAACGACAGTTTTGTAGTAGTCATCACTCATTTTGCAAGTTACACAAAGATAGGTAATGACATAATGAAGATTTGAATTAAATTGCACAATAGAAAGTCAATTATAAAACAATAACCCTTGAATACACTGCCAAAAAATTAAGAAAATACGAATCGTTTACTTTTGTCTGAAACCAGCTGTATTAGTTTGCCGGTTATTTTTAAGTAGGTAGCTGTACAAAATAGGTAACAACATTCATCATTGGTTTGGATTTATGTTAAAATAGCTCTTAGAGTGTCAGCTATTATAGTTATATCAGTCAGGAAAATATGAGTTTCTTAACGTATACTAGAAACTTACATAAGAGTAAATCAAAAAATGTAATTGAAAAAACGCTTCAGACATATAGCTGTGGGAGCAGTGCGACTAACCGCGTTACAAAGAGCCGCGCAAGGAACGGAAAGTATTAAAAAAATCTGGTGTAATACACTCACATAACTTCTTTTTACAGTGATCTTATAATTAGTCAAAAATTTCATTTTTAATTTCTAAGCATTTGTCAAAAATTTAAAAAAATTACAAATTCTATAAAAACGGTACAAAATAGAGCGTTAGTTGAAGAGACAAATTTTCTCTAAAATTTTAAGCTGAATTCAAAAATGTAATAATATACCGGGTGTTCTATTTAAAATAGGAGTTAATAAAAAAAATAGAAAAAAAAAGAAGAGAAGCCACTTTAGAAGTATTCAACTGTAAACTGACCTAGCTCACATCAATACACATTAAAAATGTAATAAAAATGTAAAGCTTGAAAAAAATCGTTAGCCGTTTTTGAAAAAATCGAAAAAAACTGAAAAATCACAAGAGTAAACACCTACTTCCGGTTATGCGATTTTCTTCAAAAGCTTGCTGTCTCATCTACATACTACAAAAAACTTATATATGAAGTTTCAACGCCATACCTCTTTTCATGTTTGAGATATTCTGTTCACAGACACATACAGACAGGGGATTCTAAAACGTGAAGATCTGTTGAAAACTTAATTTCGAATTTTTGGGGTGAATCCAATACTTCCTTTATAGTAAAAGGAAAAATACTGATCTAGTATTTTGAAAATGTCTACGTTTGCCAATGTAAAATTTTAAAAATAGGTAGGTACATTTTCTTGTGCTCCATTTTTTAGTTCACGCGGTTTGTGGACGCACTGGTACACGAACAGAATACAACATAAAATAATATTTAAATAATAATAGTATAGCAGCAGAAAAACTTTTAGGTGCACGTACAAAAAACCAAGCTTTTATCTTGCATTCAAAATGATAGTATATTATAGTTTAGGTAGTTACCTCTTATCAGTTATGTAGCCAAAGTGAAAATGACAATTGCAAAGCAAAAGTGGTAGGCTGGGGTGGAAGCAGTGTTGTCAACTATTGGGGGTAGTAGTGCTAGCAAATAAAACAAATATTGTTCAATTTTTAACTACCTAACTATAGTTGGCGCGGCGATCGTTGTCACTTCTAAGAATTTAGCTATCCACTTGGAAAATAATGTGCAGGTTTAGGGCTGTGGGGGCTGTCGTTTCGGGTTTTACCCCAGACAAAGAATAGAATTGCCTGAGGGTTTTAGGACCGATCCGAAGTTGAACGTACTTACCTACTACGTTGAGTGAACACAACGCCTACTATATGAATCGAAAGTGAAACAACTTCTTGATTTACAATAGAAATTAGTTACTACATTACACTGTTCGCTATTTTCAACAGTAAACTATATTTTTATCGGTAAAATTGGCTTCTTTATAAAAACATTGTTGCCTAACAAAATTGATGAGAACAAATAGTCATTAATCAAACACCCGAGCCTGTTAGGGGAAAGGCTTTTATGCAGTTTGTTCCAGTCAATTTTGCTTTAAGGCAGCAATGTTTAAGTGTTCAACAATTAAATTTTACCAAAGAGAATAATGTAAGCTCGAATAATTCCTAGTATAACAGAAACAGAAGCGCCGCATTTTATTCGATATGCAAGAAGGACGTAATAGATATTTACAAATGCATAGTTACGGATGTACTAACTTTTGATAATGTACATACCAACTGATAATCACATACCTTCCTGATTAATAGGTGATAATCACACGCCTTCACAAACATCACGTTACCTGCTGTCAGTACAATTGTCATAACCGGAGAAGCCGAGTAGAGTCCGGACTCCGGACCTCTCTAATCCGTCTGAAAGTCCGAGAGATGGTCGAATAGAGTCCGAAGCTCATCATCTCAGGTACCTGTGTTAATATCAGTCATAAATATGGATAATAAAACGGTGACTACCAGAAATGTATGGCTTGTGTTTGTAGTTATAATTTGAGTTTCAAGACGAGGAAAATGTGTTATATTAACGTAACGTCATATAAGCCCTAATGTTGCAAACTGCATATACTTAGGCAAGAAAAGAATAATACAAAAAAATACATTTATTCGTTGTCTTCAAACATACAATAAAGATGTAAATAGATAAAAAACGAAATAATACATATGTACTTACGAGTATAGTGTTTTCCAAAAGTTAGCAACACGTGGAAAACTGTTTTGATTTCTCAAAATAAATTATTTTATAAAAATTTATGCTTCATTTAAAACCAGTTTTAGAAATGTTTCAATTGTTTTACGTTTTGACGGGAAATTAAATTAATTTAAAATTGCTGTAACAGTGAAATACATACCTTTCTTTTTAAAATAAAAAAAGTTATAAGTAAAATATATTTGAAAATAAATTTCAGATATACAGTTTGCATATAGAATGTTTTGGTTTCTATTTTCTGGATTTTTAATTGAAAATTTTATTACGTTAAAGGAACCGATTCTTTCCTTGAATAAAGTATAGGAATAATACAGAATAAGATGTATTTAAAGTTTAGTGGAGGAAATAATCAGTTTCTTTGACATCAAAAATGTCAATTAGAAAAATAAATAAAAATAAAAATTTATATTCTTTATCGAAACTGTATATCTGAACTTCCTTTTCAAATATAATACCTTACTCTTCTAACGTTTTTAAAACTTTAGAAGGAAAGATATTTCATTCTTATTGCAATTATAAATTCATAAAATTTTACATCAAACCGTAAAACAATTGAAAAACTTTGTTTTAAATAAAGCACATGCTTTTATAAAGAGTACAATTTTTGGAAAGTAATAATAAAAAGTGTTTCCTTTGTTGCTAATGTTTTAGAAAACGCTGTAGCGGGTGATCAAATAGATTTCAGCTCTAGTGCGATGAGGCTGAGTGATTTATATGGAGCCCCATCACAGTAGAACTGAAATGTATTTGATCACCCGATATATATTTATACAGGGTGTAATAACATTTATGTGCAAAAAAGTGTACTACTACAGTCTTCATCAAAACGAAAAAACTTAACAATGATAATTGTTAGCATTGTGCACTACTTTTGGAGTTATAAGTACTTTAAGAGTTTTAAAACTGGAAACACTGCAAAGCGAACATCCGTAACGATT
>CALNHX010001845.1:0-202731 GCA_940337035.1 Agriotes lineatus | reverse complement strand
TCAATATTTATTAGCATAGTCCTTCGGACAGTCTTATATTTAAATGATGTAGCAAAGGAATTCAGGCTTATCGCATAAAGCGCCTGACATTAGAGATAAGACACCTATAAGTTTTTTTTGTCGAAGTACGCTCTTGTGTTTTCAATTTCTAAGTAAGCTCGCTTGTAAACAGTCGAATTACTCGATTATTGATTTTTCATAAAGCACGCTTTGCAGATCTAAAACTCCTGGAGCACGCCGAGACCGCTCTTGTTTAAGCAAACGAAAACCGCCAGCGTGTTGTTCCTTCGGGAACGGCCGCAAACAGCTTGGTAAGAACTCTTCTTCTAGTTAATCTTTGCATACCAATTTCGATATTTAGGCAGGTCCCCAAGTGGCTTCCTTAAACGAAAACCGGCAGCTTCACGAACGGTCGTAAACAGCTTTGGCCGGTCCCCATGCCGCTTCCTTCAAGTTATTCTACAGTTGCTCAAAGAATACCAGGGACTCCCACTTTTAGCTGGCTAGAAATTCCAGACTGCCTAGACTGCTTTTTTGCCGCAGATAACTGCTCTCTTTGATAGTGGCGTCCTTGGATTCTATGAAGTAAGCAGCCGACCAAAAGAGAATTGGTCAACATGATAAAATGCCGAAAACTGGAATATCACAGTCTTGTGATGAGAGGATCGAGATATAAAATTCTGCGACTTGTTATTCAGGGAAAGATTGAAGGAAAGGGTAACGCAGAAAGACGAAGAATTTTGTAGTTGCGCAATTCAAGAGACTGGTTTGACTGCACCTAAAATCAACTATTCAGAGCAGCCGCAAATAGGATTAAAATTATCATGATGGTCGCCAACGTTAGACCGAAGACGGCACCTTAAGAAGAAGAATCAATCAATTAATAATGCTAAAGAGTGAGTGATCAATCATTTCCAAATTGCAGAAATACGTATGTTCCCAAAACTCACTTCTGCCGTGTCCCTTGGACGTTGTGCTCACATGTCAAATGGAATATCACAGGTGGAGATCCCGAGTTGAAAACCAAGCTATAATTAGCTATTTTCTGACTTAAATACTTGGGAGTTGATTCCTATTTATGGTTTATTTAGTTGTTAGACGATTGTCCTATAAACCTAAATTGCTGTCACCTTAGCCTTCATGGCTTATGTATATAATTCATGTGTTACTGCGATTATTTGGGTTTGATTAAATGCCCTTATTGCTGATAATATTCTTGTGTTCTTTCCGCAACCCCTTCACCTGTACAATTTATATACATATGCAGCGAAGCACTAAAGGTAGTTGGCGTATTATTAATTAGCTAGTTTTGTTTTTATATTGTGAGTAACGACAAGGCGTCCAAATGTTCATAATCCTACTGTTCAATTTTAAAGCCCGAAGCATTTTCGAATATCCTATGACAGGTGCAAAGAAAATGCAAAACTAAACACTCCAAAAATTATTTTTTTGGCCCTTTACTAATAATATACTAGTTTTTTTCAATTTTTGCCCAATATAACCAATATTATTATTTTTGGAGATAAACAAAATTCTCATGCATTTGCTCGAAAATCTTAATATGTAAATAACCTAGCAGACATGTTAAATGTAGACACACTTACCGATTTGCCTCTATGTACTGCTCAGCAGTAGAGGGAACAGGCTTTGGTCCATTATCAGGTTTCTGCAAAAGTAACACATTTGAAATATCACCTTAGTTTTTAATTACTTGGAATTGAACAATATTCAAATATGAAATATTCTGCTTACAACTTTTTAGGTTTCATTGGTACTAAAAAAGGACACTTTCTTAGAACATACAGTATGTCTGACAGCATGCGTTAACATAGGGAAACAACATTTACAAATTTTGCCAAGGATCAACGTCACTTGTGCATGGTCTGTGTTATGCTACCGCATACACTGCCGAATCTGCCTTTTTGGGCATTCATTTACATTGTTCTGCTCAAGTTATTTATTGATATATATACCGGGTAACAATGAGATCAGGGCCATGCTTATATCTTCTTTATTAATGAATCGATTTGGATAAAATTTTATATGAAGATACTCTAGAGATAATTTCTGATTGACACCTAGATATAGTCAAAATGGCTGACTTTGATTTTTTAAATGGATCGACCTGTATATTTTATGTTTTTCAATATCCACTAGTCAAATTACATATATCAGTCTCGCCAAATTTTCATTTTTTCAAACAGAAAAATATTTTTTTCAACTTTTACACTTTACAATAAAAGGCTGTGACTTGAAAAAATATGTTCTAATTAGCTCTAGCAACCAATACTAATAGCTATTTTATCAATGAAGTCAATATAAACCCTTAATAAAACCACAAAATTTGCCAAACACGTTTTTTAAGTCACTTTTTTTAAATGGTACCTACTAAAGGCTTTCTTGCCATTAAACAGCAAATTTAATTACCAATCTAACGATATGCATCATGCACTACTTCATCTTTATCTAAAATTGAAGAATAATTAATTAATTTTTGTAATAGTTCTATGTAATACCTAAGCAAATTCGGCAACATTGTTGTATGTAATTTGAGTCGTAGATTGCGAAAAACATAAATATTTAGGGTGATCCATTTAAAAAATCAAAGTGAGTGTTATTTCCGGTGAAACCGGAAGTCAGCTATTTTGATTATACTTGTATGTCAATCCGAAATTATGTCTAGTATCCTTTTCGCAAATTGTATCCAAATTTATTCATAAGTAACGGAGATAGAGGCATGGCTTTAACCGGTCAGGAAGCGCGTCCTAAATTGTGACGTATTGATGTGCGTGAGGTAAAATTTACCATGCTCTCAAATTGCTGTGTAAAAAAATTAGTATTGCACCATGTAGTAGTAAAACATATTAGTGGGACATATAAAGAAAAAATAATAATATTATATATATTAAAAGCCTTTCTATTTCTTAGAAATTACATGTTTTCATCTATTCCTGAATCATCACTTGACGGTACATGATCTTCTATGTGTGACATTTCATCTACAATCTTTTCCAAATCGGCTTCTGCCAGAGGTTGTTTAGATGCCCATTTCGAACTAGAAGGAAGTGATTCCATTATTATTTCTAATCATTCACTTTTCATGACTATTAAAGTTACATCTAATTTCACAAAACCAACTAAAATACTGTTACGTAAGGACGCACGCGTGGGTAAAATTTACCCCATAACATATTATCCCATTGCAGCCAGAATGTAACTGATATCAAAAGCATAAATACAATGCATTTGTACTTGGGAGAGTCTACTCGAGAGGTACCTAGAAGCAGAAGCGTGTACAAAAATGATTTTAGATTTTATTTAGTTTTATTCAGCGCTGGGGTATTTCTTACCAACGCGCGCGTCCTAACGGGTTAACAGTCGCGTGCGCACGGGCAGTGACTTCGATACTTTTGAAGAAAAAAATGGTACGCCAATGGCTTTTTCCAATATAAAAAATATTTTTGAATTCACCGTTTAATTTGAAACATAAGAGCTCTCTTGAGTTGTTTTCCTGCGATGCGCCGTTTTTGAGTAAAAAACTTAAAACCGTTGCATTGTCCGAAAAAATTAACATAATTATTAAAGAATACAATTTTGCAATGAATCTAGTTGCCATGGAATATATTATGTCACTTGCTTTTTACATCTGACATTTTCTAATAAGTCTCTGTCGTTCAAGTCTGTGCGCTGTGAATTATTTATTTTATTTTATTTTTACAATCTTGTTAAAAATGGTGAATTATTCAAATGCAGAAATAGCGGAAATGCATTACGTGTATGGCCTCGCCGACGGTAATGAAAAGCAAGCCACACGTATTTATCACCAGAGATATCCCAGATAGTTAAACCTTTTTTAATATTCATCGTCGTCTTGTTGAAACTGGTAGTGTCCGAAGAGGTACATCTGAAGGAAAACTTCTAAATGTGAGAACATCTGAAATTGAGGAAGCGGTGCTGTACGAATGTCGCAGAACATGCTGAAACGAGTATGAGGAAGATCGCTAAAAACTTGAATATTTGCCACCAAATTGCTTGGAGAATTTCAACAATTTTTGTAATAATCGCTCCATGTTAGTTCTAATGTTGTATGTTGTCAGTTGTTCATTACACGCAATTTTTCCTATTAAATTAATAATAATTTTGCAAGTTTTTTTACTCAAAAATGGCACATCGCAGGAAAACAACTCAAAAGACTCTTATGTTTCAAATTAAACTGTGAATTCAAAAATATTTTTTATTTTAGAAAAAACCCTTGGCGTACCATTGTTTTCTTAAAAAGTATTGAAGTTATTGCATCTTTATTAACTGTCGTTACGTACTAAATTCACTGAAATATGTGAAACGGTTTCAAAAATATTAATTAATTTCTATTTTTTTCCTAAAACTTTAACACCATGTATTTTAGTAACAGAACATTTTTGGACCATAGTTTATCAAACAAACTATAATTAATTATTGATGTAGATTCACACCCTTAAATATTCGCATATGATTAAGGAACAACCTGGATACTCAATTTTGGTTATATTTTAATTCAGTGCACATTGCGTATGCTATTAGACATACTGTATGTGCAAGGTAATCCACAATTGCAACCAAATTGGGAAGTTAATTCTTCTCGTTAATTATGAAAAAAATTCTATGAACTGCGGCCCGGAGATGGGATAGGAACTTTTTTCTTTTTAAGAAGTAGATGCAATCCCATAATCTCTGCCATGAATATGCCAGAAATTTTTTTTATGCAGAATAAGGATTTAACCACACCTAATAAAGTACAGATTTTCAATTGTCAAAAAACAACTATCCTATGGCAACCTTTACTACTCAAAAGACATTTATACCAGTTACAAACAAGAAATATATAGCACGTAGAATGCTTCAAAAGTGTGGAATAAATTTTTCACAAAGATACAGTGCCTATAAAAGGCATTTCAGATACCCACTGTTTAAATTTGTATGATTTTTCCACTGTAAATATAGCCTACCTGAAGCAAGAGACTGAAAAATACATCTTTACAGGTATACTACCATTATATATTTCTTTTGCAATGAACCAACACATTTAATTTAGGGACTTACCTGTTCGCTTGGTGCCTTGCTTCCCGTACGTTGCCGGCGTTTTCGAATCTGAAAATAAAAGATAATAATTACATGGTAAGAAATAACCTAAATATCCTAGCCAGTATTAAACACATTTTTTAAATTATCAGCTTGAACTGAAATATTGCATTTACACGAGCCCCAAAAAGTATATGTTGGAACGCCTGTCAATTTTTTACAAATAATTCATGCAAAATTATTAACATTACTCATTTCATTAGATGTGTATAATACAAAAAGCTGTTTTGCAAAAATAAATATTAATTTATTAAATAAACACAAACAAATTTCACAGAAGGAGTAACATAATTCATTAACAACTTTTAATATTCCAACAGTTTTTTTATTACTGCATTCCTAGCGGCATACTACTAACAAGTTTTTGGCACAAAAAAGCAAGTTGAATTTGCTACAATGACTGCCACAGTTCGGGGACTTCCATTGTAATTTGTCCTTCAAGCACCTTTTCATCTTAATGCCACAGAGTCTCTATGACATTAAAATCAGGACTGGTCGAGGGCAAGTCCAATACTGCCGTATTAACAAATTTTATTGTTTTTACCATATAGCAGGAAGCTCAAAAACGAGATTCCGAACCAAATATAATTTCTCAATATTAAGCAGCAACTGATACAGTTTTATTAAATATTTTTTGGCATTAATGATGTCAGCAATGAACTAGTCCTTTTGAAAACATGCATTCCCTAACCATAACCTCTTAAGCAAAATGCAGTCAGTGTGAGATAGTTTTTCTGGAAAGATTTTATTTTGGATTGAATGATTCTACATCGACAGTCATCTACATACACGTCAAACATGAACTCCTCATTAAAAATGATTTGATTCCACTCTTCCTGCGTCCAAGGCACTCTCTGATTTTCGCATGCTAAACTATTCTTTTTATGGGTTCTTTATTAATAACGACTTTTCTTTTGCCTATAAGAAAGACCTTGCTGAAGTAACCAATTTAAATTTTACCATATAATGACTGAATACTGCATTCAAGAAACTGAGTTGTGATATCACATAAAAAGGACCAAGTTTCCTGCATCATGGTGTAATCAAAAGAGAACTTCCAGTACTTTGATACTTGAAAACCAGCAGTTTTTTCAAACAATATTTCGTTTTTACTCAAGTTTGAGCATTGGTTTTCCGGAAGTGGTATTTTATAGCAATAACTTTGCGAAGTCGTTTACTTGTGTTTAATCTACACCCATTATAGTAAGTGGAATAATAAAACTGGATAAAACAGTCATTCACAGCTGTGAAGTTAACAAAACACATTGTGATTGTTTACAACAAAGCCTACTATGTTTAAGTAAATTAAAGTTGCTGTGCAAACATTTAGTTGCCACAAAGTTTAGTATTTGGTCGGTTTTAATGTTTGTCCTTATGATTTCTTTTTCGTTAATTTAAAATAAGCATTGGACTTCTTAATTTTGAAGAATAAATGTGAAATCGTCGCACTTGGATTGTATTAGTAAGTACAGTTTGTTATATATTTGTGAATTACATTTGGGTGTCTGAACATTTACTTGTTGGGGCTTGTATATTCGTAACCTTTCAAGCCCGAAGTGGGATGCAATATGCAGCCCAAACTATGTTTCTTTGTGGTAGGTATCTTCTGCATTTTCAACGTTAAAGAATTATCCACCGAAGGTATTCCTAGTTACCATTTTAGAAATGCGATGACATTGATAAAATAATTTTTTTCTTTCTTTTCCTTGCTCCTACAATGCAAAAAAAAGCTATTGGGGTGTGGTTTGCATCCCGCTTCGTGTGATTGGCAACGTTTTTGATTTTCACTAATTGCTAATTTTTTAAGCCATTACGTCACCATTTGTTGCCATACCTTAAAACTAATACTTGAATGTGACAAGTGTAACTTGAAGAAGTGCATTTGGTTATTTTAGTGTGGTGTTTGGAAAGGGTTTGTGCATTGTTAAGGTGTAAATATGTCTAAAAGGCAGTGGTTGGACTTAACTTAAGAAGCAGACCAAGCATTACTTAATTTAGCAATGGTTCGATGAAGTTGAGACCGACAAATATTGATATTGCAAGTTTGAATGCATTTGTATTATGCTTCACCAAATATCCAGAATGTAAAAAAAAGAAAACTCTCCGTAGGTAAAAGTTTTTGCTTCAGCTTTGAGAGGGACTCATAAAGCCTAATGTTGAACAAAGACTAAAGAATACGAACGGCGTGCCCCAATAGCAGCTCATTCTAATTGTATAATTGTATTTGCGGGGAGCTCTTACTTTTTAATAATTACTAAGCAAAAAATAATAATGACATACATTCTGTCGATGTTTTAATTAAAATATAGCACTTTTAATTTTTAATGATCCAACAGAAACAATCATATGCACAGAACAAAAGTATTCAGACTCAACACAAAATGAACATAATAGTGTTAAAAACAAAGCACGATCATTTACTTAATAAAAAATTAAAGCATGCATCAGATCCACAAATCCATGTTTTCCTTGTAAATGTCCACAGAAATAAATCTTGTAAAATTGCGAGTTATAACTTTATTTTGCAAGTTGAAATTTAATCCATTTTTTATTTTAAGCTTTCAGCTAATGGTAGGCTTTTAAAATTAACCATGAGTATACTTAGTGATGCTATTCTCTGCTATTTTTTGTAACTGCATGAAACAACCGAAACCACGCAAAATAAATAAACAGGCTCCAACTGCAATCAAGATTATGTCTCTACAAGAATGCAAGAACGTCCTTGCCAGCTGGCATTAATTTTCAATAATATCAAAGATTGCACGTTTGTTTTATAGATGCACCGCTTGCCTTTACGCTCAGATCGCATTACCGTTCAGAAGCAAAGTGTTTATAAATAAGATGATAACCATGCGAATTTAACCGCGACTCGGCTACGTTGTTCAGCTTTTCCGTCACATTGAAACAGTGATAGTTCGATCTGCAGCAACAGCATTTTAGCCTGTAATTGCCAAATAAATTTGAACCCTATTTCAAATCGCCTTCAGCAGCTGTCATCGACTCGATCAGTGAGAGTGTTTACACATAACTTATTTTTTTGAAACATTTCTTGGATCTTGTTTTACATGTTTTAAGCTGTTTCAAATAGCTACCTTCGGATCTCATTACTTACACCTTGTTATATTATAATGGTAGGATAGATGATAAAACATATTTTCAATTATTATAGAATAGTTGGTCGGAGGTCAAAAGACTGTCACAAGGACTACGACATTGGCAATAGGAACTGTAAATGTACAAACACTGATGAAAGATAAAGATATGCTCCAATTGGAACAAGAACTAAACATAATTAGTCTATGTGAAACAAGAAGAAGGAGAGAAAAATGTACTATTCTGAAATCAGGGCATACCATCTACTACAAGGGCTCAGAAAATAAAAGCTAAAGAGGAATAGGCATTATCATAAACAAAAAAAAATCACCTTATCTTATTAGAATATGACAATATATCAGACAGAATAAAGGCAATTAACACTTAAAATAGCTTCCAAACCCATACTAAAGTGTATCCAGTGTTACGCACCAACCACAGCACACTCTGATGAGAAGATGGAACCTTTCTACGAAAACATAATAACTATAATAAACAAAAATAAAAGCACATACAAAATAATCTTAGGTGATTTCAATGCGAAACTAGGCCAACAACAAGACAGGACAGAAGAAAACTTAGGGAAATTTAGCTTTGATGAAAGAAATGAAAGGAGTGCTAGATTACTTGAATTTCTATCTCAAAACTCTCTTTATACAATGAACTAGTTCTATAAAAAGAAAAAACAGAGAAAATGGACGTGAGTTAGCCCTGACAGAAACACAAAAAAAGAAATAGGTAGACTATATAATTTCAAACACAAAACAAATTGTAAAAGACGTCAGCACATTAAACTCATTTAAAATATCAAGTAACCATAGATTGGTAAGAGCATACATAGCAATAAAGAAACTGCCCAAAAAATATCGAATACTACAAAATAAGACACGTAAACATAGACCTGGGAAAGCTAAAAAACAACAGTGATGCCTACAGAAAAGAACTAACACAGAAACTACTGATGGGCCTATCCGGAATGAATAATCGCAAAGTTTCCGATTTTTTGAAAAAACGGAAGGTTCCAATTATTTCGGAACGTTTCGAAACTTTTCGGAATTCGATTATTTTACTGTTCGGTGCACAAAATTCGGAACTTTCTGAATTCGATTATTTTACTATTCGCTATACAAAATGAGAAAACGAAATGCCAATTTGAACTGAACGGAATACGGAATGTTGTGTTGACTCACTTGACTGCTATATGCTGGTTGGCGAACGCCGACGGGTCGCGCCGTATGCGCACATGTATGATACGTGAAAGGCACTAATGGCAGTGGTATTTCGTAGATTAATTATTAGATAGTACACCTTACAGACTTCAAATTCATGTATTGTTTTATACCATCTATTATTTACTTTATGTGCCATTAAACTTTAAAATATCACTACCATTTTTCGAAAGTCTATTAAGGTAACTACTGTAATAATTTGAAAAAAATATTTTATTTCTTCTTATATCCCACTCATAAATTGTTTTAGTGGCCGTCCTATGAACCCAAACAATAGATGCCAATGCAGATAAAGGCTTACAGCATGCAAATTTGCACGCACTTCGTCTTCCTTCCGCTTGTTGTTGTTTCCCTCGTTTTCCCTTGCTCGCATTTACGGAATGTAAAATAATCGGATGATATTCGATTTTATAAACATTCTGAAATGGAACATTCCAATTATTGAAATCATCCGATTATGCCCATCACTAACAGAAACTAAGAGAACATAACGATAGAAAGAGAATAACAGATATGGAAATCCTAACAGATAATTTAACAACATCAATGAAAGAAGCTGCTCAAAAAGTAGGAAAAAAGAGAATACTAAGACAGAAAAGCTTAGCAAACAAACAAGAGAAAAAAAATTTGATGTGATACACGCACACAACTTCCTTTTACAGTGATCTTATAATCAGCCAGAAATTTTATTTTAAATTTTTAAGCATTTGTCAAACATTTTCAAAAATTAAAAATTTTACAGAAATCGTTAGTGCAAAAGACAAATTTTCTCTAAAATTTTAAGCTGAATTCAAAAATGTAATAATATACCGGGTATTCTATTTAAAATAAGAGTTAATACAAAAATAGGAAAGAAAAACAAAAGAAACCCATTTTAGAGGTATTCAACTGGAAAATCACCCATCTCACATCAATACACATTAAAAAATGTAATAAAAATGTAGTTTGAAAAAAATCGTTAATAGTTTTGAAAAAATAAAAAAAACTGAAAGATCATAATGAAAAATCACAAGAGTAAACATCATACTTCCGGTTATGCAATTTTCTTCAAAAGCTTACTGTCGCATGTAGATAGTACACAAAACTTATATATGAAGTTTCAACGCTATACCTCTTTTCGTTTTTGAGATATTCTGTTCACAGACAGAAAGACACACAACAAGACTGACACAGACAGACAGACCAATGAACAAAAACATGTTTTTTGGGTTCAGGGGACTCCAAAACGTGAAGATCTGTTGAAAACTCAATTTCGAATTTTTGGGGTGAATCCAATACTACTTCCTTTATCGTAAAAGGAAGTAATAGAACACAGAAACAAACTATCGAGAGAAAACCAAACACAAGAATACAGAAAAGCCACTAAAGAAGCAAGACAACTAATAAGAAGAGATATACAAAAGTATTGGGAAACCCAAGTAGAGAAAGCAATAGACAAAAACAAAGACCTGAAATGTCTAAGAAAAATAAAAGGACGACAGCAATTCATATACTTGAAAGATAAAGATGGAACAGAAACCACCGACACACAGAAAATACTAGAGATAACAGAAGAATTTGATAGAGAAATATACACCTCCAAATTAGACAAGAGCCCCGAATTCAAGTCAAATACAAAACCTAACTCGGGAGAGGGCATCTATATTAAGAGAAGCTGTGAAACGATTCACCACAAAAAATGTTTGGTCCTTGCAAGGTAAAATTTGCATAAAGTCTGGCAATAAAATTCTAAAAATATGTACGCTAGATGACCTCAATAAAATTCGAATATAAAATTCTGCAGCAGTGCTGGGCAATTCTGATTGTGCTATCACTCGGCGCACTTGTACCCGTTGATTTTATTTCTTTTCTTGTACTAGCACTGAATAATTTAATTTTGTTTTATAATTATAATCATATCAAACTTATACATTTAATAATTATATTTATTTTCTTAGCAATATATGAGTAATTTTAAATTTGCGCATCTAAATGCTCGCTCGTTGTGTGCTCATATAACTGAAGTTACAGATTTGATAATTACTAATAATTATGATATCGTGGGCATTTCTGAAACCTTGCTAAAAAGTTCAGTTTCAAGCAATATATGTGATATTTTAGGCTATGAATTGGTACGTTTAGATAGTGATGCTTCGGGAGGAAGAGGGATTGCGTTTTACATTAATTCCAATCTAAAATTTTCTTTGGTAGAACCTAGTTTTAAACACGATACTTTTGAGTCGCTGTGGATTGCTGTTCCTGTTAAAAAGGAACTGTTTCTGTTTGGTGTGATTTATAAATCACCCAGCACAAGTAATTCTAAATTTGTAGACGAGTTCGAGGAGTGTCTTTCTTTGGTTTCACCATCGTACAATGAAGTTTTTTGTACGGGGGATTTTAATTTAAATGTATTAAATCTGAATAAGAATATTAACAAAAAATTCTTAACCGTGATAGAAGCACTCGGTTTTACTCAAATTATTGACAAACCCACTCGCATCACAGCTACCACTTCCACCAGCATTGATTTAATTATTGTTACGGATCCGAATTTAGTTGGCAGTCATGGCGTGGTCGACACCTATGGATTTAGTGACCATTCTTTAGTTTTTTGTTCTATTAATGTTGAATCCGCTCAAAAACGTAACCCAACTACACGACTTTATCGTAATTTCAAAAACTTTGATATAGATTTATTTAATTTACATTTAGCTAATGCTCCTTGGGAAATACTATACGAACTTAACAATATTGACGAAAAAGTAAACTTTTTATCGTATTTAATAATTGAACTATTCGATATTCATGCGCCTTATAAATTGGTTAAATTATCAAAACCTCCCGCACCTTGCCTTACTGATAATGTCAAATTAATGATTTCACTTCGAAACAAAGCCTTCAGCAAATTTAAGAGAACAAAAAACCCTACGCATTGGAATTACTACAAAACACTCCGCAACTATACGACTAGTGCAATTCGCAGAGAAAAGAAGGCCTTCTTAAATTACACCTTTCAAGAAAGTAAGAGTAAAAAAAATTTATGGCAAAATTTAAAACATTTAAATATTCACACTAAAACAAAACCTAACGATCTCCCAAATCATCTTTCTGATGTGAATAAAATTAATACTTATTTTACTGAATCGGTACAACAATTATCTAAAAGTCCTGATCAAAACTTGGTGGATTATTATAAGGCAAACATGAAAGCTGACTTGGAAACCACTTTTATATTCTCTCAAGTTACAGAGGACATTGTTCTAAAAATAATTGATAGTATTAAGACTAATTCTACCGGTTTTGACAATATTAATATCAAAATGATTACGTTAGGCTGTCCAGTTTTATTGCCGCACTTAACTCATATTATCAATAACTGTTTAGATCGTAGTTGTTTTCCGGCTTCATGGAAAGAAGCTAAAGTTCTGCCGCTACCTAAAATTAATTCTCCACTCGAATTTAAAGACTTGAGACCCATATCTATTCTACCAGTGCTCTCAAAAATTCTTGAAAAGGTTGTAGATTTTCAAATAAGGTCGTTCCTGGAAAGTAATAAAATATTACCGGAACTCCAGTCTGGTTTTCGACCAGGCCATGGTTGCTCGTCGGCTATGTTGCACATAGTGGATGATATTTGTACTGCAGTTGATAAGAAGCAATTCACAGCTCTGATCTTATTGGATTTTTCGAAGGCGTTCGATACAATTAATCATGAACTGCTTTTAGCCAAATTGCATTTTATAAGTTCAGTCAATCGTCTATCGATTTTATTGGTGATTATTTAAAGTCAAGGTCACAAAAAGTTTTCGTTAACGGTCAGATATCAGATTCCCAATGTGTAGCAACAGGTGTACCTCAAGGCTCTATTCTTGGTCCGCTGTTGTATATTATTTACACGTCAGATTTTGCATATCAAATTTCAAACTGCAATTTTCACCTATATGCTGACGACACTCAACTATACTATTCTTTCCCGCAGCATAATACAATGCTGGCAAATGATATGATCAATGCAGATATTGATAAGATTGTTGAGTTTGCTGATAAACATTCTTTAGTTATTAATTCCACCAAATCAACATTACTTTTATTTGGTTCGAAAAAGAATAGAGCTGAGGTTATCGAAGAACTGAATTTGAGAGTTGGTAATAGTAAGCTTTCTGTTGCTGAGTGTGGTCGTGATCTGGGTTTACTAATGGATTACAAACTAAGATTTAACGAACATATAAATAAAATTATTCAAAAAGCGTATTGTGTTTTAAAACAGCTTTATTACAACAGGCATCTCATGACCCATGATACCAAAGTTTTATTATCTGAAGTCTGTGTGCTCTCTCATTTTAATTTTAATGATTTGGTATATGGTTCGTGTATAAGTAGTAGAGACTGTAACCGTATACAATTAGTTCAAAATAGTTGTCTACGTTTCATTTATGGCATTCGAAAATTTGATAGAATTTCTCATAAATTAAGTGATTCTGATTGGCTTAATATGAAAAATAGACGTTATTTACATACCGCTTGCTTCTTTCATAAACTTATAAAAACAAAAAGTCCGCCTTATTTGTATAATAAGATCAGATTCAGAACTGACATTCATAACATCAATATTAGATTTAAAAATGTGATTACTCCTCCTTCTCATAAAACTACATTTTTTGAACGTTCTTTTTCGTTTAATATCTGTAAAATTTATAATTCTCTATCTGATAATCTTAAACAACTTTCTTTATTAAAATTTAAAGCACACCTCACTTCCTCCTTAAAAATATCACAACGAGCACAATAATTGTAAGCCTTTTATATGATATGTATATTATGATTACTTATATTATGCTTTTTTTTTTTTCTTTTTTTCTTTAAATTACGTTTCGTACTTGCTAGTATATATGTGCAGGGTTTAGGTGTTAGAGCAGAAAGTGGCCTTTTGCCACTATTCTGAACCTCGCCCTGAGTTTGACTGAAATTTTGTTTTGTTTTAACTGTTATATATTTAGTTTTGTATTTGTTTCAGTCAATAAAGTCACTATTATTATTATTATTATTATTATTATTAAAAGGTCTTAAAACATTGGATCCGAAGATATGCCGGATATAACCGAACAGGAAATAGAGGTAGCACTAAACACAATGAAAAATAATAAAGCACTGGGAGATGACGACATAACGATAGAACTACTCAAAGAAAGAGAGAAAACATCCTCAAAAAACTATGTGAACTTTTCAGCGAGTGCCTCAAAGAAGGAAAAATAACGGACTCATGGAACAATGCGATTGTGGTCCTTATATATAAAAACGGAGACAAAACAAGCTTAGACAACTACAGGCCACTTAGCTTGCTCTCACAAATCTACAAATTGTTTAGAAAAATATTGACAAATAGACTGACTAACAAATTAGACGAATACCAGCCTGTACAGCAAGCCGCATTCAGAAAGGATTACACCACTTGAGATCATCTCCTAACGATGAGATTACTACTGGAAAAGACGACAAAAGTACAGCTTGAATATCTGCCTGGCTTTTGTAGATTTCTACAAGGCCTTCGACTCAGTGGAACACTGGATAATTATAAACAGCCTAATAAACGCACAAATACTACAGGGGATACTATATCCTCAAAATTATGCAACCTAGTGCTTGAAGAGGCTTTCAGATATCTACAGTAGCAAAACAAGGTTATACTGATATATGGAAGGCGACTCAACCACCTACGATTCGCAGTTGATGTAGCTCTTATCGCAGAACACTTGGAAGGTCTGAAAGATATGTTAACTAAACTTAACAAGAGACTAAACAAGATAGAATTACAAATAAACATGAATAAAAAACTAAAGTCATGTGCAAGGAAGACCCCCACATAACTATTAAAAACCATTACATTGAGAATGTAAACAACTATATTTACCTCAGACATCAACTAAAACTGGGAAAGAGAATCAGACCAGCGAGATTTATAGCAAAAGAGGCATCCTTAAAAACAAAAATTAACCCCTAAATCTTAGGTCACGTTTATTTAACTAATGCAAACTGCCCGCACTTACATATGGATGCCAGACGTGGACCCTAACAAATTTATCAATGAAAAAAATTGCAGTTGCCCGACACTCAATGGAAAGACAGATATTAGGGATATCATTGAGAGATAAAAAGACAAATAAATGGATCCGAGCCACCACCAAAGTGCAAGATGTAGTCGAAACCATTGCCACACACAAATGGAATTATGCCGGCAACATAGCCAGATGTAAAGAAAATAAATGGTCAAATATCCTATTACATTAGAGACCATATCTGGGAAAGAGGAACAGAGGAAGACCACCAATGCGATGGACCAATGACTTAAAAATAACGGCAGAATTCAACTGGACAGGAACGGTGGAGAACAGAACAAGATGGAGACATATGAAGGACGCCTATGTTCAGAAATAGACAGTAGAGAAAGACTATTGAGATTGAGATAGAATAGTTACTTCTTTCTAATGCCATATAGGCTGTTGACGGCTGGGAGGCTACCACCCCTGAGCCCCTAAAGAGCAGCCACCACTGGTGTGGCCAGAAGTGTTAATGAAGTAATGAATTTATTAGTGCCACTGCGAATGATAATCCGCGTTTTCCACAAAAAAGAAACAGGAACTTTGCATATATATATTGTTTCAAAGGGCATGAACAGAGTGTCATAGAGTCTGTTAGAAATGTAAACAATTTGTTTGCCCAGATATTGGGCACAAAAAAACCATTACAATTCGAAAAAATGGTATTTCAAGCACGTATTTTTTTCGTTAAAAAGCCATAAATAATAAATCCACAAACATTAAATCCACACAAATCAACTGTAAACACAGTGAAAGCTGAAGTACATATTCCACTCCACGTCGAGTTTGAAATCACCAAAAATGCTTAGGGCCACAAACGTTAACGTCATGCTAAATGCATAATAACTCAGGGAACAAGGTTATGATAAATTGATTTCAAATGAAATTTTAGTTAACAGAGGTGGTTTTAGGCAATCCTATTTAAGTTTCTACTGGAAAATATAAAGAGAGTAAAAATTACACACTAGAAATTATTTTACACCGTACACATCAAAACTTAGCATATGCCGCTGCTATTGCTATATAATAGCAAGAGAAATTAAGATCAATAGTACTCAATTCAGAAGAAGGGGCAAGAGGAAATGGGTCGAAGATCAACGAATGAGGATCTAATAGTAACCAGTGCAGTTGATGGCAAAAACTATAGTTTAGAAAAATTTGAGGTGTTTAATTGCTTAGACGTCATCTTGTTAAATAATAACGATGAAACCATAAATGTAAAAGAAAAATTCAAGGACACTACTACCAGTTCTCAATTACAGCTAAATTTTACATATATTTTTTGTAGAGAAAAAAATATTGCATCCATTCATACTGTTGCTAACAATTTTTCATTTTCCAGAACCGAAGAAATGCAGAAAATCAAACTGGCATTTTTACAAAAATCAGTGATGCCATGGAATTATTTAAACAAGCCAATGCCAAAGCAAGTGCGTGCGGGGCGGTAATATGTGTTGTTGGTTTGTTGGTCTTTGATGTTTGAAGTTTATAATAATTCATTATTAATTATCTTCTGCTCAATGTCTCTAAAGTGCATGGACCTTGTCCATAACAAAAAAGGTTTTATAGTGGACATTCGTTAAGTAAGCTCCTTGTTTATTGGAAAATATCCCTATCACAAAATTCCAAACAATACAACCACTGATATATTAAGTTTAAAACTACAGGCACGTTATTAAATAATTGTAGGTGCAATAATGAGGTTCAAAATTTACACCAAAACGAGAAAAACGACAATACGTTCAATCTTTTGACAGCAGTGACTGGATTGCTTTGGCGTTGGCTTGTTTCAATAATTCCATAGCATCACTGATTTTTGTAAAAATGCTAGTTTGATTTTTTGCATTCCTTCGGTTCCGGAAAATGAAAAATTGTTAGCAACAGTATGAAAGCATGCAGTATTTTTTTCTCTACGTATTTACACTTTAGCTCTAAAATAATTAGGGGAGCAAATAATTGAACATAAAGAATTTACTATGCAAATTCCTGTGGTGCACCCGATATACACTTCACCGCAAAATTAAGGGATCAGAAATAAAAGTGCAAAATTTTTTTTATCATTGAAAATATTGTTATGAAACTCATACGCAATAAAGATCAAACTATTAATAAACATTAAATAACATAACTCCGATCATCGGTGGTTAGAGAAAATCTAGACTCGTCAGTGAACAACACTGCTGCCCATTCTTCATCTCCCCAGTTCAAACGATCATGACCAAATGTTAAACGTAGCCTCTGGTGAAGGGGGGTCAAAATTGGACTGGTTGCAGGACATCCTGCCTTCATATCAGCATCATGTAGTCTCCTCAATACGGTATCGCAGCTAATGACTGTTCCGGTGGATCCTTGGAGATCATTCTTCAGTGATCGAGCAGTGATGAACCTTTCATGTGTCGCTGTTACGGCCAAATACCGGTCTTCACGCATTGTGGTTTTCTTTTTACGACCTTGGCCAGGTCCCCTGGTATAATTACCTGTCATTCGAAACCGCTGAGACACTCTGCAGATCACTGACTGGGCAACTAAAAGCCTTGCAGCAACTTCTCTCTGAGTATAGCCTTCCTCGAGCAGTGTGACCACTTTAGATACATCTACCTCCGAAAGAGAGTTTCTATGGACATCGGCTGCCATTTATTTTAATTTAAATCACTGTACCAATTGTTTAGAACACCCTGACAGACAACCTTTAATTACAAGACTTATGCGATATCTGCAGTATTTGTCATCAAGCAGCATTTTTGTGGTATCTCAAGCTATGAATTTCCCTAAAATATGCACATGTAGCGATAAATAGTGGTATCTTATTATATTATATTTTCAACAATAAAAAAAATATTGCACTTTTATTTCTGATCCCTTAATTTTGCGGTGAAGTGTATGTTAGATGCAAAGATCAAATTCGGTCAATAAACCAAAAACTAACCACAATGCGTTCTGAGCAATACCAAATATCCAAATATCAGAAATTTGGGTGGTGGGCAATTCAAAACAGCCGCAAAGCTGTAAGCACAATTTTTGCATTTAGCGCTTTTTTGCTTTTTCCCGCTTTTGTATCCTAGATATTAGTATTTTTCTCGCATCATTTACGGTTACATTGATAATTCGGTGATTTTAAAACTTAATTTTGTTCTTTTCATATACTAGCATTTCCCAGCCCATTTCATTTCATATCTTGGGCAACGTTTTTTATTTAAATTCATACAAGCTTTGCTTGCCGCATGGATAACGTAAGTCAGCTAATTTTATTTTAATTACTCTTCGTTGACGGAGCGTCGCCAGAGCGTTTACCGTCGCTCCCCCGTTCATGAAAAATTCTGATTCTGATGTTAGCGTTGCATTAAGTTGAGCAACATGATGCAATCCGTATGTTTTACATGAGTTAGAGAGAAAGAGAGCAAGTTGAGTTACACAGGCATGCGTTCATTTGGCTTGAGGATTCATCCTGCAGAGTTCCAGAAGACACCAAGTGAGAGTTTCAGCGGAGGCCCTTGGGGGTCTTCGCCGGGCAAGTCGAAATTATTAAGTGGTGAAGCTGAATGTGTGTTGTCGGTCAAGTCTTGGTCTTTTAAGTGACGTTTTGAGTAAAGTTATTATCTGAGGAATTCCGTACTGTGGAGCTGGCATCTCCAATTAACACCTATTAACCCTTCAGTACCCGTTTACGGTCTGTGAGACCGAGCAAACACATGATGCAGTATATTACTTAATGTTCTAGCGTTAGTTTACCGCCCATTTCACTACCTTCCTATATATTGCCATTGAAGATCCGTATGCAGTTTTGAGTTCGTACGTGCAGTGGTTTAAAGGTTATTTATAATTTCGGTTTCAGAGACCGAAGCAGGTACCCGAGTTGTTTTTATTTTTACCTTTGATATACGACTAATGTGAGGAGAAGGAAGTATTTTCGGCATTTTTAGTAACACTGTTATACTAAAACATTATTATAGTCATGGCAGATTTTATGAGAAAGCACAGGCGCGACTAGAACAGACGATGCGAGATATAATAGCGGAGGAGGATGTCGACAACGCGTTTTATGATGATGTGCGATCGTCTGACGAAAATAATTTATTAGAAACTAGGGAAATGAAGAGTGACACTGAACAGGAAATATCTGATTATGAAGACCTTAGTGAACAAGAAGCTAATGCCATAAAATATCTCATTATTTTTATGGAGGTGGCAGAGGGTGTCGGACTGCGAGACCGGTGCGGGTACTGATGTCTTACAATTTTGAACAGGTACTGGAGGGTTAAGGTGGATTATAAATGAAAACCTTTTCGATGCTAATCTGTTTGTAATGAAGCTACATGTGCCGTACTGCAACCCTTCCCTTTCGTTACGTTCTTCGTTCCACCCTTCTTCGGGAAATAACAATGTTCAGACCCGCTTGACACATCGCATACTATGCCGTTTCCCGCAGTTCTTCAAGTATTTTGTCGCTTGGAACCCGAAGTGGAGCCCCGTTTTTGTTTTTATAGTAATTTCAACAAGCGCACAATACGCAGTGAATTGATTTCTGAAGTGTCGCCATGTTACGCAGCTTTGTCGTTAATTTAAAAGTAAGCGTTGGAACTGTTGTCACCGTCCTTTGAGTCAATTTGATTATTTAACATCAAGTTTTAATGCATGTATTTAGCTCCAAGTTGTGAGATTAAAGTAATTAACGTCATTGTGTCAGATTTGATTGCTTACCGTCAAGATATATAATTTGTATTTAGTTAAATTGTTGTGTAAATTCAAGTTGTTACAGTCATTGAGTCAGTTAGATTGTTTGTCGTCAAGTTCCGGCAATTCATTATCACGTCATTCCTAATATCTGAATGCAATTTGAGGCAATTTTTTTCAAAAATAATAGATTTATGCTATAATATGCACGCAACTGCTAAAATATGCCAGGAATGCTTAAATATGTAACATATGCATTAATTAATTGGTGTCAATTAATAAAAATTTCAATTCGTGCACATTTTTAATTCTATTCTAAGATTCTATGCATAATTTACAAAATATGCAGATTGTATAAAATCGGTTCTCTATTAATAACTATAATAAAATAAATCAGGATCAAATGGATAATTCATCTTAGAAAAATGTGAAACCATACACCCCAAAGAGTGTTTTAATGAAAGAAATTGTAAAGAGAAACTGGCAACAACGTGTTGTAGAAGATTTAGCCATCATGAATTGGGAAAGAAAAGCAGAACAAAGAAACCTATGGAGGACAATAACTCAAGAAGCCATAGGCATTAAAGGCCTGCAGAGCTGAACTATAGAGCGCGTTCAGGGAACACAACAGTTGATTTAAACCACAAACATGTTTTTGGTGTGGTGGAAGTAAACATCGTAAAAGCGCCTGAACTGGTAGCGTTTAGCAATGCACATTCAAGTGGCGGCCTCTAGTGGTGACATAACATAATTTGGCAACGTAAGCTTATGTTATGTGTCCCTCGTATTGAAAATAAACAAACACTGAACAAATGAATAATATGCTATTAAATTAAACGAAGTATTTGAAGATAGTATAAACTGGAACGCTTTTCAGATCTTTGAGTTAATAAATGTTTAATTCACATGGCGTATGTTTTTATTCAATTTTGACGAAATTTTGAATAAAAAATGTTAAAATATTCAAATTAAGATATCAATTTGCCCATTCATCGTCGATTTGATCTAACTTTTAGTAATTATATATTACACACTAAAAAGAGAAAGAATAATTGAATGTAAATATTTGTAGAAATAGTAAAAATGTGTTGTTCTTCGTTGAAACTTTTTTAATTCTCTAGTGAATTAAACTTTTTTAATTCTATAGTGAATGAAAACACTTTTATTTCACTTGTAAATCATAGACTGCTTATGAAGGTTATGGAGTTAATAATGTCAATTTAAACTGTCAAAATTAAATAAAAACAATTAACTTGAGGTTACTCAGGTTTCGAGTGTTTTAATTTTTATAAACAGTACGCGAAATGACGCAGTCGCGTTCAAAACAGTTGCAAAATTTTAGGTTAGAATACTTCGTTTACTAAAGTCAACACAGAATTTTTCTGGTGTCAACGTTAAGCAACAGTTGGAACTAACCAAAACTCAACAAGAACCGTTCAGTGGAACCAACAAGTCACCATACTCAACTGGTGTGTCACCTGAATGCGCCCATATATAAATGCGGTTCCTGGTATCTCTACCGATGAAAGAATATTTATCTACAAGCACCTAACGTACAATAACATGCTGCTGCGAAAAGCGAAATAGCACGCACGTAATACTGGTTTTTGCTTCAAACAGTTCCAAAATGGAAAATTATTTGTGAGAAGAAATGAAAATGAGCCTGCCGTTTGAATCATCAACAAGGAGAATACCAGGTCCAAAATGCAAGCACAGGGCGCTTAATAAATGTGCTTCTTGAATAAGGTGAATGAGATGCAATGTAGTAATAAATACAATAATAATGGTAATCTCAACTTCTGAAAGTCTTACAAATGTTCTTGATAATGAAGTTATTGATACAATCGTAGCACACAATTTATATTAACTAAATTAAATGATTTCGGACAAAAAATAATGTAATTACATTGCTACACACTAATACAAGAATTGCAATTAAAAAATTTGAAGAAATATCAAATTAATGTTAATGTAGATGACATAGTATTATCACAATCTTTTTGATTGAAAAATTTAAATTGCTTTGAAATGATTGGTTACACCACTTACTACAATGACAACAAATTTAATAAGAATGATTGTGTAGATGTTTTAGTAAAAACGGCTTTACAAGCGTCTTTCAAAGTAACTAATCTCGGCAACAATTATAATATTATGAGATTAGATATACACAAGCATGGTAAGTTAAGTGGAATAATGTCAATTTATAAACCTCCATCATAACACAAGTCAGTTTTTAAATGGTCGAGAATGACATATTCTAAACTACTGTACTGAAATTACTTTACTTAATCCTAAATGAAATGATACCAGGAAACTGAAATATTAACATTCTAGATAATAGAGAAAGTTCTGTACATGACTATCTAGGAATTATAAGCAGATATGGGTTTTCTTCTGTCATTAATAAACCTACTAGGGACTCTAAGCCCTCTTTCACACAGACGGATGTTTCGCCGGACGGCAAAACTGCCGGCGACAACTAAATAACATTATTTCATATGGAACCTTTCACACGGGACGGTCACGGCAGTTTTGCCAGTACGTCGACCTCCAATTTTAAAGTCGCCGGTGGTGACACTCGGCTGCCGGACGGCTGTTTAGCCGGCCGACAGCCGGGTGTTTTCAAATTGCATAGGCGTAAATGCAAGTGTACACACGCACGGCAAATCCGCCGTCGCCGACGCGAGAAGTTTACAGAGACGGCCTGAAGAGAATCAATTGCAACCGCATTTCAGTTGTTTTTGAGTCTTGCACAACACATATATAATCAGTGTGATTTGGGATAAATCGTCTGATGAATAAATCTAGAAATGCTTGGAAAGAGGTGTTCGAATTAATTATAGAAAACTATAATAAATTATCCGAACGAGAAAGAAAAGACAAGAGTAAGTAATGCATAATATTTATTTTAGTATTGCATTTGCTCATCTGCTCTTATGTGGCGAAATATAGTATTAAATGCTCCCACTGCTGTCTTTCATGCCATCAACAGGTGAATCCACAGTTTTCTGATGCGTGGCTTTTTATACTTTCTGCGTTTATGTAATAGCTACTTTGTGAATCAATTTCATCGATTGAACCATAAACTACAAATTCTCACCAACCAATAATTAATAGCTACAAACTGTACTGGATACGCTTCTGTACGATATTAACGTTGGATGGTTTGTTACGAAGGAAGTACGAGCTCCCCGTGTGTAAGGTGACCACGGTTTTTTCGCCAGACGGCAAAACTGCCGGCCGGCGAAACAGCCGTCCCTTGAAAGAGGGCTTAAACATGTATTGATCATATACTTATGAAATCGAATATTAATCATTAGAACATTTTATCTATATTACTGAATTCAAAAATAACAGGTCATAGTATAACATTAGTCAACACTGTGTATTTAGATTCAACAAACAATAAATGTACGTGGAGAAGACTACTGCGTTTTATTGCTTCTAATTAAGACACCTCCACTATCAGCATGATGGATCACCTCCCTGTTATGTTTAGTGTTTAATTCGGTTAATGGAATAGCATTGTAAAAGAAGACGGATTATATAATTGAAAATTCAAATGAGGTAGTTAACTGTATGACTACTAAAGCAGTAAATAATAAAGGAATATTATTTCGGACAAATAACTGAACGTTCTTGGCCTATTTTCATATTTTCAAATTCAGGCGATGATATATTCAATTGATACTTGGCCAAAGCATGAACAAACGTCGTCAACGTAAAATTTCATCTATGCCATAATAAATTAATATGCAATGCTTACAAAAAGCTAACAAATAGCAGCAGCCATTTTAATACTCTTTTGATTTAAATTAAATAGCATCCATATTTACACAGGAGTACCTAAGTTATTACAATAATTAGAGTAGCAGCTAACTAACAAAACCTAAACACCTACCCTTTTGGCCTTCACAGGAGTCGGCTCTTTCGGGGCGACAACCTTTTCGGGAGTCTGGAAAGTCCCCTCCTGAAAAAATAAACTTTGCTGTTTCATTCATCGCTAAAAAAAGTATCTTAATTTAAAAATATTTGATCCGTAAAGATTGACTAATTTAATTTATTTCCAAAGCCTGATTAATATTTTTCTATACAATTTACGACAAAAAATTATTAACTTAAATCAGCCATAACAATAACATGCTACACACAATGATGTTTAAAAATAGCATAAATTAAATACTGTAAGTTAGAAGATGCTGCTATTTTGATTAAAAACATTGTTAAAAAAATAACAAATTACCTATAGTCTTTTAAAAACTTCAAAAAATTCCCGCAAAGAAAGTTTTGTAATTTTATATTTGAAATGCAAAAACAAAACCATTATACATTAATGAAAGTAATGTGGCTCAGCATGAATATTCACCTTTTTAGGTTCGGCCTTCACAGTAGTTGTGGATTCAGACCTACGTTTTTCATGGGTTTCTGCCTCTGGTTTCTCCACTGATTCACCTGAGGAACTGAGGGACAGCTTTTCCTGAAACAGAAAAATTAAAAATTGAGAACATTTCGCTTTTATTTATGCCCAAGTTTTGCAGAGACACTTTCTAAATTGCAGCAACATTTACGTTAACACATCAATGATGTTTCTACTTTCCACGATATTGCATGGGTGACCATATATCGCCAAAATGTGCAGCGTTTTATATCAAATTGACCTATTCGGTATTTTTCCCAATTATTCATCTTGTGCGATAATTCTTTAACACATAGTTGAAGAGAATCAAGTAACTCTAATATCGAAGGCATAGTAAATGCTCTAATGAAAAATTTAATTCATCGTCCATTTACCTTATAAATAATATTCAGAGGAAACAGAAAAATATCGCCGTTTACAACAATTTTTTGTCGAAATTGATGACATTTTTAGGATTACTACATACAAACAAATCCAAGAAAAAATGGTCAATAAACTCACAATCACCTTTGGGGAACACTTACGAAAATATTCTACTATATTTCATATAGCCCCAGCCCACTGAATAGATGCACAGAAAATAAATAAAAAGTATCACTGTTTTTCCATAGAATGAAATTTTTTAATAATGGTAGATTTTTCCGGGTTATGCTGTCGTCATCAATTTACACTTGACGTTTCCCTGCTCATCCTGTCAGACAATAGCAGACAACAAGGGATACAAATGTTAAAATTCAATACAATCGACATACCAATCATACTTAAGCAATATATCCCCTAATGATCTGAATTTATGGCCCATGACTACAGAAATCCTTAGACAGCCAACGATGATTCCTTCACTACATGCAAGCCATCAAGTATGCACAGACGACCACGATAAATGTGAAATTTTTGCGGACTAACTTGAACAAACATTAGCCATAGTAAACAAAGGACTATAAATAGCCCCACACTGATCTTCAATTCTTAGTGTGATTTTCACTCTGATGATGCAAGCTGGAAAGTCTTGCAAAACGTTAGTGAATATAGATGCCCAAACAGCAACAAGGCCAAATCTGCCTAAATATCCTCGTTCTCAAGGTACTCAAACAACACGAGCCACTAAAGAGCATGGCTACCGCGTGGATTCTTGCTCGAGTTCATAAGGTGCAAGGCACATTAAGCCAGTGAATGCTGGATGTTTATCCACAAATACTACGCAAAATAAGCCGAAATTCTATGTTAACAAGAATAATTTGAGTAACCCCGAAAGCCTCAAACAGTATATAAAAAATATATTTGAAAATTAAGTTCAAAAATAAAGTTTCAATAAAGAATATAATTTTTAATTTTTCCTCGTTCTTCTAAATGAAATGTCTCTTACGTCAAGGATACTGTTTATTTCTTTTACTAAACTTTTATTACACCTTATACTCCACTATTCTTAAGTTTGCTGAACAAACTAATAGGTTTCTTAGATGTACCAAAATCTTCAATTTAAAACCAAGCATAATAAACGTTAATATTCTTTACTGAAACTTTACAAAAACTTGATTTAAATGAAGCACACACTTTTATAAAGAGTAAAGTTTCTTTAGAAACCAATAACCAATGTTTTCCATTTGTTGCAAACTTTTTGGAAAATGCTGTAGGTAATGTACATATGTACCATTGGGAGCAATAGAGAGTGAACGACCGAAACGTTAAATGGTGTTTAGGGGTTCGTCTGGCAATACTAGGTCCTGCTTTTTTAACTGGTTAAATACTGATTTTAATCAAGTAAGTACCTGATATATAAAAACTCTATTCACACAACTAGAATATTGCAAACACTAGCATGCTACCATCAATACCGTTTACTTTCAATTGCTCCCCGTAGTACCTATTTGTGAGTTAGATTTAATATATTTTAAATAAATTTATTAATATAAATGTCATATTTTCATTTTGATTTAATGTTTGTGTTTCAAGTAAGGTTTTACTTAATTGTAGGAAAATCACAAAAACTAAGTCACTAGAATGCCAAAAGTGAAGTATTGGTTACAATACAGGGTGCTGCGCACCAATGGACCCAACATTCACATTTCAAGATGTTCATATACTTGTCTCTTTAATGAATTTACAGCAAAATTCCATATATTCCATATAGAATTTTGCTGTAAAATCATGAAGAAAGCCAATATTTGTACACTTTGTGCATGTTGCATCTGGTAGTGCAGCACCCGGTATAATAAAAAACGTTACTTAAAAAAATTTCTATTTTATTTCTTCTTCTAGAAGTGCCTTATCGTATACAAAATTAAAAACACTATATTATTATTATTATTATTATTATTTGTTATGTTATGTACAAAATTATACAAGAAAAAAAATTCTAAGGCGGAGTTCAACTATGACACTAAAAGCGTCAGCTGCTCTTCCACTCAACCTCGTATACGCATGTGTTTCGGTAATAATGAAATAGACGAATAAAGAAATAATTAAACTAAACTTGAATGAAGATTACGCTCAACAGGTTCTTATAAGTTACAAAGTTGTCCAAATTATGTACAGATGGATAGATCATGCAGAGTGACAAAATCGTATTCTACGTAGATGTATTTTAAAGCAGTTGTAATTCAACGATTTGAGATTCAAGGGCAAAGAGTTATAATGATAAGCTATTTGGTATGTAAAGGAATGTTTAAACAGTTGAGAACGGTGAATAGGTGGCGTTAATAACTCCTTGAACCTCAAATTAAGTGTATGCACATCAGTTAGGAAAGTAATTTTATTGAATAAGTATTTAGGTTTTCTATCTAAAACAATTTTATGGTACAAGCATAAAGCGTGAAGTAGCCTACGATTAGACATATTTAACCACCGAACGTCGATCAGTTTGTGTGATATGTGATCGTATTTACGCAATCCAAATATCAGCCTCAAACACGTATTTTGAAGTCTTTGAATTTTTTCGGAGCCTAGATAAGATAAACAAGACCCGTATACGGAATCACAATAATTAAGTTTTGATAGCACTAAAGATTCACATAAGATTTTTCGAAGGTCTCGATTTAATACGTGGCGATTTTGGTACAGCAGTCGTAACATGTTGTAACCACCACTGATACATTTATTAATATGAGCAGTAAACTTAAGCTCTTCGTCTATTATTAAGCCCTAATTTTTGGCTGCTTTAATTAATTCGAGTTCAGCACCGTCAATATGTATTTTAATTTGAGGCTGAATAAAATTTCGATCGCATCTTCTACAAAACAGCATTAGCTTTGATTTATTTGGGTTTAATATTAGTGAATGCGATTTAGCAATATTAAGGAGCTCCTCTAAGTCTTTGTTTACATCCTCACACGCTCCGGCTATATCACTGGGATTAAAACTTTTATAAAGCTGGGTGTCATCAGTATAGAAATGGGTAGTGGTATATTTTAAACAAGTATTAAATTTCGAAGTGTATAAAGTAAACAAGATTGGTCCTAAAATCGATCCTTGAGGGACACCTGAAGTAATATTTAAAAATTCTGACTGGTTGCATCTATAAATAACTGCTTGATATCTACCAGTTAAATAACTAGAAAGAAGTGAAATAGCATTTGGTGTAAAACCGAAGTACGGAAGGATATGTAACAAAGTAGAGTGATTTATAGTATCGAAAGCCTTCGAAAAATCCAGCAACCCTAGGATGGTTGCCATTCCATGATCTAATGCTCTGAAAATGTCATCAGTAATTGCAAGTAATGCGGTGCAGCAACTGTAACCTGGTCTAAATCCTGACTGAACTTCAGGCAAGATATTCTCTGCTTCAATAAATTTACGTAGTTGTACATCCATGATTTTTTCCACGATTTTTGAAAAGATGGGCAATATGCTGACAGGTCTTAAATCTTTAAATTGTTTTGGTGTATCAACCTTAGCTAAAGGAATAATGTAAGCCTTCTTCCACGTATTTGGGAAAACTGCATTAAGTATTATGAAATTTATAATATGAGTTAAAAATGGAAGTATAAAAGGAACACAAAGTTTAATCATGGCAATACTTATACCATCGCATCCTACAGCTTTAGTTTTGATGGAACTAATTATTTTCAATACATCAATCTCATCCACTGTTTCAAATCTAAATGTATTTTGATAATCAAGATTTAAGTTTTCGTAAATTGTAGCTACATTTTGAAGATTTGAGTCAGTTTTCGAAATTGATGAGATTAAATAAGAATTGATTTGATTAACATCCGATAAGTGATCTGGAAGTGCCACTAAGTTCTTATTTTTACCTAAATTTAATTGCTTTAGATCTTTCCATATTTCAACTGAGTTCTTATTTTTAAATTGAGCATCAAAATATTTTTTCTTTTCTTGTCTACAGGAATTGTTTGTTATATTACGCAGTTCTTTGTAATATTGCCAAGCTAGTTCTGATTTGCAAGCTTTGAAACGCAGCAAAGCCTTGTCGCGTTCTTTCATAAGGAATCTTAAATTAGGGGTAATCCATGGAGCAGCAGGTTTACTTATTCGTTTAGATACTAATGGAGAATGAATTTCGAATCACTGTAAAATATTAAACGTTAATAATTGAACTTTGGAATCTATATCTACCTGGTCATATATATTGGCCCACGGGATGGAACGCAAGTCAGCACAGAATTGTTCATAATTTATATTGCAGAGTAACCTATAAGTTTTATAAAATTGGTCAGTGTGAGGAATTTCCCAGGTAATGGTGCAGTAAATTAGATCATGATCTGACAGCGTCCTGTCAATGCTAATTACACCACTATCTTTAACAACCAACGAATCTTTAATAAATAGTAAATCGATTAGGCGTAGATAATGAGTAGGATGCGTAATAATTTGTTTTAAATCAAAATTTTCACTAAACGAGATCAATTCACTGCTAGCTCTATCAATGGTTAAATAGTCAATATTAAAGTCACCCAACAGTACCAAACTATCAAAAGATAAATTAATTTCGCCAACTATTTTATAAAGTTCCGTTAATAATTCATTGCAAAATTTTTTATGTGGGTTATATATAACGCCAACTATAAGAGAACGTTTTTTAAATTTTATATTTATCCATAATTGCTCAACTTTCCAACTGCTCTTAATTATACTGTAGTTATAACAAGATTTAAGATAAATTCCCACTCCACCCGCACGCGTCGGTCTATCCGATCTGACAAAGATGTAACCATCTATTTTTAATACGTTGCTGGTTATATAATGTTTTAACCAAGTTTCAGACACGGCAACTACATCGTAATTAAAAGATGTTACTATATCGCTAAAATTTTCAATTTTGGTAGACAAAGACCGAATATTTAAATGAGCCAATCGAAAGTCACCTGTAGGCATAAAATTACAAGAGTAAATCAACAAAAAAGCAAAAAAGAATTCGTAAAACTCACAGAAGTGCAGCTTGCGCTCATGCCCAATAGCAAAACATATAATTAGTAATAAACACATATACGTTTCTACTAAAACTTACAATAAATAAATTGTAGTAAATGTAAATTATTCAGTTAATAAATTATTGCATAAAACAAACTATATCTTGTAAATTAATGAAGTAACACAAGCTATTAAACTACTAAAACACAGACATGCAAAATGGATAATTATTGATACCTAGTTTAAAAGTAGGAAAAATAGAACAAAGTTTCTAACTAAAA
The DNA here is from genome assembly GCA_940337035.1 of Agriotes lineatus. Classification (NCBI taxonomy): domain Eukaryota; kingdom Metazoa; phylum Arthropoda; class Insecta; order Coleoptera; family Elateridae; genus Agriotes; species Agriotes lineatus. Next base: position 172,475 of record CALNHX010001845.1, on the reverse strand, counting down.
TTTAGGGTAGGTATTTAAGGATTTAAAAATAATGTTAAATAATCTGAGATTCATAAATACAATATAAATTGTTAAACTAATTTGTATTAAGTAATACCTTGTAAAAATTAAATGGTATGAGAATAACAGCAAAACATATTTATCGGAGTAACAACCAAAATATTGTTAGCTATCAGAAACAGAAATTGACAAGTGAACAAATAAAGTAACCGTGTGTTTATCAAACTGTATAAAATACCTGGCCACAGCTTAATAAGAAATAAATCCGAAAACAAACATATTTTTAAATGTTATCATTGTTATCATTTGGAAAGTCTGACCTGGACTTTATGGTAAACTTCTTGCTGTTGCTGTTCACCAATATTCGACCGTCGCTGCTCCAAACATTTGATGGCTCATATCGTTTGACTGCTTCTTTAAGAAGTGCTACCCTATACGTGGTCAGATCCTCTCTGATAACACACCGTGATCCCTTAAGCATTTTCTTCCGCGTAAAAACTTCAGCCCTGCACCGATACGACACAAACTTGACAATTATCGGCCTATATCTACCAGTAGCTTTTTGGTCGATTCGATGACTCCTATCAATATCTCTGAGAGATAACTTAAGTTTCAGTTTCGTTTCAAATAATTCAAGCACCAAGTTATCGGTATCTTCTCCTGCAGTTTCACTTGGTCCGTAGATACGAAGACTATTTCTTCGTGAGTACTGCTCTAGGTCGTCCAAACGCTTATCGACAGTAGCAAACCGATCCGTGTTATCGCTGACCATAACTTTTATTTCATTTACAGAACGAAGAATCGCCTCATATCTATCGTTTACCATGGACTCAAATTTGGTCATCAGTTTGGCACACATTTTGTCAATAAATTGATCGTCCTCTAACATTGTAGCGACCGCACCAGCTCGAGTTGAGGGCATATTAGTTCAAGCATAAAAATGGCCGCCCATGCACAGACCGATGTGCTTTCAACACTGACACAATTTTAACTGTTTTTGTACACAGAAACACTGATTTTCTTATTTACAAGAGGCAGGTTACTTTAGAGCAGCTGATTTACACAGAAATTTTCTACAGTAAATTGCTAATTATTGTAATATTCGCAATATTTATTGAGCACGAGCGCAATGCAACTTAATGGTTTTCACTCGACATGCGCAACCTTGTAACAACCGGTTTAATAATTCAAACTAAATTTAAAAAAAAAACAGTTCAAATTAACACTTCTTACAAAATTACACACATATTACAGTGGTAACACTAATGGATATTAGTTTATGAAGGTACAGGATACCCATACAATTTTATCTAAGGCTAAAGTATCTTCACTTGATGACACTACAAAAATTTACTTATAAAATACAATACTTGTTTTTTACAAATCCAACAACCCTTTCTATATAGATTCTAACATTTTCCAGTGATTCGAGTTTCCTTTGGTAAACGCTGGAATTGAAACTTGTGCTCGGAATATCTCAAGTTTTAATTTTCAATCCTCGATCGGCTAAGATTACATCATTTGAGTTTAAATGATTTAAAAATTAACTATTTACAGTGAGATGTTCTGCTACCCCATGCTTCACTTATACAAGGTGTCCTGCAAAGGTATATCGTAAATTTGGAAATCTGTTCAGAGACTTAGAGTAAGCAAAAAAAGTTTAAATTGGACTTATGGTCTCCGATCCCTTGTTATAGAGATACAAAACACTTTGTTTCTTTAGTAAAACTACACAGTAAATGGATTGTGGTTAGAAGGTTTCAATTAAATTAAATGTCTAGTGACCTCCTTGCATCTGAATACAAGCTTCTGTTCTGTGCACTAACGATTGTCAAACTCATTTTGAATTATATCCACTAGATCACCCTTTGTGCTAACTGTTCGTGCATACAGTAAATTTTTATGATGTCCCCAAAGGTAAAAGTCGAAAGGGTACAGAGGACCTCTTCTTCCAAGCCATCATTGAGGATAGCTGTTATCACGAAACTGTCTTGTAGCTAATACAAAATGTGCAAGTGCCCCATTGTGCCAAGAATAATGCCGTATTATGAGTGGCACAACGTCTAAATGAATAAATAATGCCTGGGACAAGCTTATATCAGTAAATTGCGTTACTACTGAAAAAACAAAATGCCTTGTATCTCTATAATAAGATATCAGAGCCCATAAGTCCATATAAATTTTTTTTCTAAATTTAAGTCTCTGTGAACAATTTCCAAATTGACGAAACCTTTGCGGACACCCTGTATAAGCTATGCTACCCATACGAGTAACACCTATTAAGAATTTGATGACATGATGGTTTTTGTAATTCAAGTAGCATTATGCTGACGTTAATAAATTGGAAGGTTTTTCTATGAATATTTCAAAGCAATTTATAATAATTGCCATATTTGTAGATATTTGAAATCAGCGTAAAAATACTTTGACAGATGGTCAAACAAAAATTTTAGAACTCATTATTTTCTTAAAATTAAAAAAAAATTGTTCAAACTAGGCCATGACTTACGTAAAATCATTAAACATCGATGAAGAAATGCAAAACAAACTCCGCTTGGCTCCAAATATTCCTCATGGCCGAATTATCACATCAAACGCACTAAAACCATTTAAAACTACATTTTGTAAATGGAGCAGTATGAGTTTCATTATTAAACAGTTGAAACGAAACTACAACAAAAAAACTTTCAAACGATGTTCCATATTCGCCATTTCATTTAAAAGCTTTTAAAAAAATATTTTATTTTAAATTATAATGCAAACATAATTATTTCATTTAAAAAACATAGTTTTCAATTTTTTTAGTACATGTGGTGCGATAATTCGTCCATGAGGAACCTTTAGAGCCAGGTAAACTTTCTTTTGCATTTCTTGTTTGATTGTTAGTGATATTGGGTGTCACGGCCTAATCTGGGCATTTTTAAAAACAAAATAAAAACTTTCAAAAGTTTATTTTAAGCATACTACTGTAGCACTGATTTAAAATAGTGATGGGCATAACTGGACAATTTTCATAACCGAATTATTTGCATTCGAATGATATTAATAACCGAATGATTATTTGAATAATAATTCGAATCAATTTTGGCTCTCGATTCGTTTTGATTTCACCGGTTGGCGGTTTGCAGATTGGCGGTTCACCATCATCTGCATCGGCACCGTAACTTGCAGATAGCAGAGGAACTCAGTTAATCGTTAATTATAATAATTGTATAAATGATTTTTATTTTATTTCTAAGGAGTTTAAACCACTGAGAATAGCTATATCAATACTAATCATAAAGAAATTATAAATATGCAAATATAGAGTATCTATTGAATCTATTTTTAGTTCCTAAAATTCTCTAGCAGCCACCCTTCCCTTTTCGCTTGCACATCATACCGGTATATTTTAGAATCCATAATTTATCTACGTTCAGCCTTCCGCAGTTCTAAGGACGCACACTTAAAATTTTAAACATCGAAATCCACTTCTTGTTCCACGTTCATATCATATGACGACGGCCCATCCGTTATTAAAAATTATATATAAATCTGTTAGGATATTGGAAAATCTTATTTCCCTTTCCGTTTATCCCTTATTAGGCATAATCAACCGCGTTTCGAAGCAAAAATTTAGGCCGTTATAAATTAATACCAAACAGCTTCGGCAAATCTGATACTCAGCAGAACGTTATCTTTAATAGGAACGGCCCCATAAATTTCTCGTCGACTGGGAGTCTCAAATGTCTTAATAACATCAACAAGCAGAGGCGAGCCTCACTTGGGTCAATCTAATTACATACGTAGAAAAGGTCTTGAGGTATTATTTACAGAATTTCGATCACTCGCGTGTCGCTGAGATACGGCACGTAGTACTTATCAGGTTGAGGTTATTTTTGATTCGAATACTTGGAACGAAAACCGAGTTACACAGGTTATTTCAATAACCGGATAACCAGTTATTTTTCATTCGAATAAGCCCATCACTAATTTAAAATATTTAAAAATGTGTGGTGCATTAAAAATACCAAAGTCGTATCAATACGCAAAATAGGAGGTCATGGTTTAAATTGGATTACAATTTGCAGGCTACGTACTGGTTTTTAAAACAATACAAAGTTTTTTCAATGTACTGGTATTTAAAACGATACGAAGTTTTTTCAGTATCTATATTATGAACGATGTTATGAGCTGTCTAGCAATTTATAAACACCCCGTATGTAGGTTTCTAATCGTATTTCAGTTTTCAGTCTTGTGTAATGGATGACTGAGAATGATTGCTGTGTTTACACTTGTTTTATGAGTGAGCCGCAAACAGCCGGACTGAGAGGTCGTGATATCTCAACGAACCGCTAACCATACGGCGCATTTTTCGTCGCGTAGCTTAATATCAATTTAAACATAAACTTTTCGTGTTTAAGTGAACAAAACATACGAGCAATTTTAATTGTAATATAAAACTCGAGCTACTTGACCCTTCGGGGTTGAGTATTTAAACATATTCAAATAGACTAACCATGCCCGACCCCGCTAAACGAAAATCCGACCAGTTAACACCACCAGTGAGTGAAGTAGTTAAACGTTAGGTACACTTGGAATTCAGAAAATCTAATTAAAAACAATCCCTACTAGCATCTCTCAACTCAACAACCCGACACAGATAGCCGAACTCTACAACCACAGGGCTCAATAACAATGCCACAAAGGTAATTAAAGTTCCACCAATTTTCATACACAAAGCGAGTAATCACAAAGAAATTATCGCGGACATCAAAACAATAACGGAAGACAGAGAGTTCACAACCGCTTTTAGCAGTAAATACTTAAAAGTAAACCTAACGTCACATGACAACTACCGCAAGTTAACAAAATATTACATGAACAACTTAGTACAATTTCACACTTTTCAAGACCCGAACAAGAAACCTTTGTCGGTGGTCATTAAAAACGTACCTCTCTCGCTAACAAAGAAAGAACTTAAAATTGAACTTTTAGCAAAACAACTCCCCATAAAAAGTGTAACTTGTCTATTAAGTAAAGACAAAAAAAGCACAATTCCAATCTGCGCAGTTATATTACCGGCAACTGAAGCAGCAAAAGAAATTTATAATATAAAAACAATATTCCACTCGATAGTGACAGTTGAGGTAAGGAGAAAGGCAAGTAATATCCCGCAGTGCCATAAGTGACAACGTTTTGGCCATACAAAAAACTATTGCGCAGCTAAAATAAGGTGCGTCAAATGCCAAAAAGATCACCCACCCAAAGCTTGTAAAAAAAATCTCAGCAACCCTCCAAAGTGCGTGAACTGTGGGGGTAACCATCCGGAAAATTACAAAGGATGTCCCCACCACTTGGCACTTCAAAGACAGCGCATGACAACAGTGAGTCCCAGGTCAGCACACCAGCAGCCAAACTACTCAAATGCACCAAACAGCATCCCTTACAACCAAGCCTTGCTATCAAATCGAAACCATGACAACCAAACAACAGATCAAACCCCCCAACCACTCCAACCTTCCCATCTTGACTCAGTATTACAATTCATCAAAGACCTAATAATCCCTCTAATACCCCAAATGAAATCCTTTATATTAACTCACATTCTACCAAACATCCTCAATGGATAACTCTCCTAAACCCATTCAAAAACTAACAATCCTCAACTGGAATGCCAACGGGATTAGATCCCAAAGAGTACTATTTATATCATTCCTAGCAAGATATAGTTTCGACATCGCCTGTATAACCGAAACCCATCTAACTGAAGGGGAAGTGTTTAAAATACCCGGTTACAAAACATACCGCAGAGACAGAACAACCGGTGCTGCATGGGGAGGTGTAGCAATTATGATAAAACAACGATTACAGCATAGCACTCCCATAGACATTCCAATACAAAACCTTAAAACAATTACAGTCAATGTCAGTAATACCAGTCTCAATCCAATTAAAATCACTTCAGCATATAAACAACCAAACAAACCACTTAAAGACGCCGACATACAAAACCTATTCAACACCACGACTCCAACACTAATAATAGGCGACTTTAATAGTAAATACACCTACTGGGGCTGCTGCGCCAACAACCCAAGCGGCAACAAGCTAAACCACCTCGCTGCAACACATCAATTACAGATATATGCTCCGAGTGAATATACGTACTATCCGTACAGAAGCGATCATTTGTCTGACATCCTTGACATTATAATTACAAAAAATTTCCACATGCCAATCCAGCAGAGTGTAATACCCGAACTTGACTCGGATCATCTCCCCGTACTCATTACTTTTACCGCTACACCAGTACTCAGACAATCAATACTCAGAATGATAAAAGGTTTCGTTGACTGGGAACAATTTCAACCAAAATTAGATTCACAGCTTCTAAACCCAATCAAACTCCAAAACCCCTCTGACATCGACATCCACATAGAAGCATTAAGACGAAAATCAATAATTCAATTCAAGCATCAACAAAACCCTATAACTGTAGAAAAGTAATCAACCCAAACATCCCCCCAGCATACATCCTATACCTAATAAACCAAAAAAGGCGAACCCGTCAACTTTGGCAGAGAACGAAAGAACCGCTACTTAACAACCAACTTAATAACCTCACTCACAAAATCAGAAGAGAAATCGAAAAACATCGAATATTCACATACAGAAAGCACATTGAAAATATTGAACCAAACAGCACTGAATTATGGAAAGCCACCAAAAATATAACCCGAATAAAGAAAACAATTCCAACCCTTGAAACACAGGATGCAACATATACCACCGATGAGGAAAAAAGCAATCTGTTTGCCAAACACTTGGAAAATACATTCACGCCAACAATCTCCGAAGAAAACCAATTGCACTCTCACCATATAACATCATATATTGAAACACACCAACCAATACGGGATGACTTTACCCAACCCACAACACCGAGCAAAATTGGCACATATATACAAAACCTGTCATTAAGAAAATCTCCTGGCCACGATTTAATACCGAATGTGGTACTTAAAAGATTAACCAAAAAAACACTCGCTTTCTTGGCAACGCTATTCAACGCCTGTCTGAGGATGCGATACTTCCCCACCAAATGGAAGTTCGCTCACATCCTGATGTTTCACAGACAAGGGAAGCCCAAAGGAAATTGCAGCTCATACCGTCCCATAAGCCTTCTTCCGACGCTTTCAAAATTATTCGAAAGAGTCATACTAGAACGCCTACAATTGTCACTGAATGAACACTGCATAATTCCAGCAATACAATTTAGATTTAGAGAAGGTCACTCTACCATACAGCAACTCCAACAAATTGTAGAAACTATCAAACACGGCTACGAAAACAAGCCATACACAATGGCGGTTTTCCTAGATATAACACAGGCATTCGACAAAGTTTGGTTAGAAGGATTAAACTACAAGCTACTGCATAATCCTCTGCCTCAATACCTGACAGTAACCATCTTTTCGCTTCTGGAAAACAGAACTTTTGCTGTTCACATTAACGGCACCATATCGGACACCAAAAGCATCCATGCTGGGGTTCCTCAAGGAAGCGTATTAGGTCCAAAGCTTTTCAACATTTTTATCAGCGATATGCCAATCCCAATCCACAGCAAGGTAGCGCTTTTCGCGGACGACACCGGCATAATAACACAGGACGCAGACCTGCACTTAGCCATAAACAGCATACAAACGGCATCTAACCACATGGGCAACTGGTTCACTAAATGGTGCATAACATTAAACCACACACAGTGCAAAGCCAAAGTTTTCGCTCTGAAACGCATTAGATAGCACAGCAATATCAACATCAATGGTAAGCCGATCCCCTGGAGTCTACAGCATGAAGCAGTCAAATATCTGGGAGTTCACTTAGACACTCGACTTACATGGCGCCATATCAACACTAAACTCAACCAAGGATACAACAGGCTCAGGCAGCTATATCCACTCATCAACCGCAATACTCCAATGCGAAAAGAATGCACCATCCTGCTGTACAAAGCGATCCTCAGACCATTAGTAACATATGCCTGCCCAGTCTGGAGCACAACTTCCAAAACTAACATTAAAAAGCTCCAAGTGTTTCAAAATAAGATTCTGTCCATATCGATTAATGCCCCCAGGCATAGAAGAAACTGTCAAATCCACCACGAACTGGGAATGGAGACAATCGAACAATTCATAAATAAACTCACCAAAACTTTTATTGAAAATTTGCGGTACAGCGGCAACACCATTATCCAACAGCTTAGGCATCAGAATATTCACACGCGCCTTAAAAGAAAATTGCCACAAGATATAATTCAAACTCCAAACGTTAACAATGAGTCAGATGATAACAGTGAGTGAGTGATGCAATTAAGTCTTGAGGAACCATGATCCTCCTATGTTATGTCCTGAAAATTAAAACATGTACATTGTAACAACAAAACCATGTATAATACTGTTAAATGTTGAGCTGGTTCTCATTAATAAAAAAAAACACTTGTTTTATTTGCAACAGAAAAAAGAGAAAACGTAAAGCAAAAGTGTGGGTTCATCCAGTGAATATTGAAAGGGATATTGCTGGCACTTTAGTCACTTTGTTTAGCACTTTGTAAAGTGATGTAAACCAATCTCTCAATTACATTAGAATGTTAATAGCAACATTCGAATAAAGTGCAAGAGCAACTCATTAGGCAAAATACCAACGAGAGACGCCATCTCACTGGCGGAAAGCCGTTCCGTCTGAAAGGCTCCATATAGCACAATGTATATCAAGACGCCATGTATAGCACGACATCGTGCCCGAGCTTGATATATGCCGTTGTGTTTACGGCGGCCGTGTACGACTAAAGTCGTGGCCGTCTCATTTGAAAGGCTCCATAAGAATCAATAGTCTTCAAAATGCACTGTGCCGTACACGGCGCACGCCAAAAAGTCGTTTCGTCTGAAAGGGGCCTTATGTGTCAGAAGTAATAATTATAACTGTAGTTGTTAAGTTATCTAACCTTTCAGTGATGTGGTACGGTTTCAGAGATTGATCGACAAGTTTTTACAAAAATGTATAAAATTAGGCAGGGGTAGTTTGGTGTAGCATTCAGTACCTTCATAGCATGTTGCACAGAACCGCAGTACGCTTCGGGAGGTGTTAGAGGGCAGTGCAGTTTAAGTTATTTACAATTTCGGTCAGTGAGACTGACCACATTATTAATGTACTTGAAAAATTTGTTGGGTACGTATGACACTGGTTTATATTTACTGTAAAATTGTACATTTCTTGCCTGTTGTTGTTCAGGAATGGGGGATTAGGAAAGGGAACATGCAAGACTTGTAAGCCTATTCGATGAAGTTGCCAGAGATGTTGAACAGTAATCGTCAGCCTCCCACAAAACGAGCAAAGTGGATGAGGGATGCGTATTTTGTGGGGAGACACAAAACGAGTAAGTACAAAAAGCATTTACCTATACAAAATGTTAGAATGTGCAGCAAAAACATAGTGACACGTTTACCAGGTGTAAGGCAGCATGCTAAAGGATTAACATCTGCTATCAACATTTGGAAAAAAAAAATTAACGATCGAATAATAAATATTGTAGTAGAAAACACAAATTATGCAATCAGTAATGTTATTGATAAGTACACGCAATTCGCCAATGCCCAAATAATTAATATTCTGGAAATAAAAGCTTTACTTGGATTGCTATATTTATCTTGTGTGAGAAAGACCAATCATCTTAATGCAGCCGACCTTTGGAAAACCAGCGGTACTTCTACAGAAATATTCCGTCTAACATTGGGTCTAGCAAGATTTAGATTTCTACTAAGACATCAAGGAAGCAAGAGAAGAAAGAATTAAAGCCGATAAACTTGCTACCACTAGGGAACTTCTTGATTTATTCGACATAAACTGCAAAGAAAATTATACTATGTCACCCTATGTGGGTTCCGCCAGTACATTCCTAGTAGACCCAACAAGTACGGGATTAAAATGTTTGCACTTGTAGACAGCAAAATGTTTTATACAAGTAACCTTGAAGTATACGTTTTAACTCAGTCTGAGGGACCCTATTCCGTCAGCATCGCATAACATTCTTAGGAACCAGAAGCAAAACAAAAGACAACTTCCACCTCAATTTGTACAGGGAAAAAAACGATCGATAAAATTTAATATGTTTCGCTATCAGGAAAATTGTACTTTAGTTTCACATGTTCCAAAAAAGGTCAAACATGTTTTGCTGATTTCCACTTTACACCATGACAACAACATAGATGCAGCTACCGGAAAACCAGAAATGATAACTGATTAAAATAAATTAAAAGGTGGAGTTAAGGTAGTCGATAAAATTTCTGCTAACTATAATTGCACTAGATCTACCAGGCGATTGATTGCCTATGGTGATTTACTACAGCCTAATGAATATTGCCGCAATTAACGCATATATAATTTATAACGCAAATAACCCTAATAGCAATGAGCTAAGGAGAAACTTTTTGAAAACTCTGAGCTTTGTATTAATTAATGACCACTTGAAGGAATATGGTACATCTCTGGCTATTCCCAGAACATTGCGCTGGAGAATAAAAGAAATTTATCGCATTTTTTTATTGTATATCATCCATTATTCCGTGAACACAAATCAACTGCCCCTAGGGCACAAGTGTTTCTACATTTTAATTCGAAGTCTATCAACTCAACCTGACATTTTGAAAAAAGTTGTCTCTGGGACAGTCTACACCACTAATGTTAAAAAAAACCACCACACCACTGAAAGGTTAAACATTATCAAAAGTTAAATTACAAATGTTGAATCAATGAACACCTTCAGCAGTTTTTATAACTTAATACATTTGTAATTATTGATGGTGTAGTTTTTATGTTATTTTTCAAATAAAATTTTGCCGCCAGTGGGTGACGCTTATGCAATGGTTTAGGTTATGTATGTTTATTGCATTCTAAAACATTAACCTAATATGAATTAAAAATCGACATGTTTCAATTTTCAAAGCAAAGCTCGACTTTCGTTTGCTCACATGTTATGTTATCAAGTTGATGCAATACGCGGTATATTCAGTAAAGATCACGTTTGTGGCCACAATGGCCGCCGTGGCGATGGTTTTCATCTCAAAACGCGTCCTTTGTAAAGTTCCGCCGTTTTCGATAGACCTAATTTTTCAGTTAGCTGCAACCTGGCAGATAACCTGACGCCTTTTTACAAGCAATTTTCATTTCAAAGTAAATCCCGCGCTAAGCAAATGCACTAAAAGTTACTTACCATCTTGAAGTTCTGATCGGCGAAGATTCGGTCACGAAAAGACCGTTACTCGTCGAACCGCGCGTTTTAAACAAATGCTAGTGTACATGTACACGTTAGCCAACCTTATAGAAATTAACGTAATTCCACCAAAAAACTGCGCAGCAGTAACTACTGCACCGATCATCCGGTAACTTTAAGCATTTTGCCAGGTCGTCTATTTTTAATACGAGTCTCCTATATTCTAATTTATCTCATATTTAACATTCTAATATGATACTCATTTATTTGCAACTTTTCTACAAACATTTAAGTTCTACAGGTTATCAACAGTTTTCTCTAAATTAACCTTCAGCATGACGCATTTGTCCTAAACAAAAAATGTATACAAACTCGTTATATTTTCAATTTCCCTCCATACCCAGCGTATTACATTGCCTAGCAGCTGCCATTATGTACTTTATGACAGCTTATGTAGGGCATATTTTCTCTATAATGTCGAATAAGTGGAAAAAATGGAGAAATAGAGCGAGCATGCAATTACTTAAAACTGAATTATGTACTATTTCCAATTTTAATATGTGTGTGATAAATTTTACAACTACTCTTTGACTGATCTAGAAATTTTATCTAGTTGACAAAGCCAATTAGCCTACAGTATGAATGCAAAGAGCTAATTTTTAGTATTTCAGTTACGAGATATTTTATATTTTTTACTTTTTATGTACCTACCTGGCATAACTATTGACTAAGAATTTATTTGTGAAAGCCTTTTTCACTACACAAAACAATGTCATGTATTTTGATATAATTTCATATATTTTACTAATGCTACCCTGTATTTAAATAACTATAACAAACTAATAACACAGCACACCAGCCGACTATTAATTCTTTGTAGTTTGAAATGGAAATTACCTTGTGTTAATAATTGCTTAATGAACTATTATTATTATTACTTTACAGAATACCGACCGCTTTAAATAGACTATTCAATACAAGATGCTCTATACACATTTTATCGAATACAGCCCGCTTATAATGCATTTTATCCAATATAAACCATTTTAAATACACTTTACTGAATATAGACCTCTCCTAGTAGATTGTACTGAACATAAACCAACCGTTTAATATTGTACTAAACTCAAAAAAATTCATAATATTTTATTAAACACACTAATCACCCATACTATACTTCACTGAATCCGAACGGTCAACTGTCAACTGCTACACGGCTGTTTATGGCATTTAGCTTGAACCTCTCATTCATTTGCGTTCAACGTACCTATAAATGATTGTGTACTATAATAAACCAATAATTGCATACCTACTATTTTATTTCTTGCCTGATATTACTACCTGTTTCATATTACTGCTGTTGAAAGTCTTAGTTGCTGATATCTATAAACCCTCAACAATGAGAGTATTGTGGCTTCACAGCCAAAAAGCCTCCAAAGAGCCTCTGGACCTAAAGAAAATTAACTATAAAATCTAGCAACTAAGAAACCACTGTAGGTATAGCAGAATAACCTGCCCTCAACCACCTTGAAAATAAAACACCCACACTAAAAAATTTCATATACGTTGGAGCACAAGCAGGAATTGAAACATGACGCAGTGACTTCAAACATCAAGCAAAAGCTGTCTGTCATGCAAAAATAGGTAAGACCGGTTGAAGAAGATTCAAAGTTTTTGTGGTGCAAGAAAATGTAGTTGAGAATGAGAAACACCAAAAACTTAAACAAGAAGATGCAATAAAGAGCATTACCGACAGAACCCGTTAGCAGAATTAGAAGCTGGTGATAATGTACTGGTTTAATTTATAGACTGAAGAAAAAAGAGGTATAGTTAAAAAGCTTGGTTTATTCACCAATTGCTTCATAGATCAACTACTAAACTGATTCAGCCAATTCCTTGAAAGGACATAGCAACCCTCACGTTTCCAGTTGCTACTTGTGGAAGCCAGAAATTGCAGTTCCTGCACTATATACTTATCCAATCTTTTACAACAGTTTTTTGCATTTTCAACCTTCACCTATGTAAAAGGTAGCAGAATACTAAATTTGATAGTTCCAACACTCTATGCCTCAGCTTTAGTCTTCATGTCACTGCAGACGTTTCCCTTCACAACAATTTCCACTGTTGGTATCTTCCCATCAATGAAAAAATCACCGACCTCATACTATTCTTGGAGAGATGACAAAACATAAGCCTGTTGTACAACGTACATAAAAACCAACTTCTGCTAGTACTAAACCAACCGTGTGTTACTGGAAAATTTGGAATGACTTCCTACAAGACTAACAAGAATTTCCTCTTCTGATCCACTATCATACAAACCTAAAGGGTTAGATAATCCAGTAAATATAGCAAAAAGAAGAAAACGCCTTGAGCTATGTAACAGCTCTGCAGATTCGTATTATCTGACATTGAGGGATGTCCAAAATGCAAGACACGTATTGGTTACCTCAAAATCTCCATGTAGAGTATCATGTCAATGTAAGACGCATCTGACTATAAAGTTGTAAAAGATTATATGCATATACCAGGTTTAAATGACTACCACCAAAAACATGGAGTACTTCTTCCAACATAAAATCTGTCCGGTAAATTTCGATACGATACCCACTATATAATTCAAAGATGCAAACTACTTTTCACAAAAATTTGAAAATACTATGTACTGTTTGAGGCTTTCGCGGTTACTCGAATTATTCTCCTTAGCATAGAATTTCGGCTTAGACCGCGTAGTATTTGTAGATGAACACCCAGCATTCTCTGGCTTAATGTGCCTTGCACCTTGTGAAGTCGAGCAAAAACCCGCGCGATGGCCATGCTCTTTGGTGGCTCGTGTGGTTTGAGTATCTTGAGAACGAGGATACTTAGGCAGATTTGGCCGTTTTGCTGTTTGTGCATCCATATTCACTAACGTTTCGCAAGACCTTGCAGCTTGCATCATCAGAGTGAAATTCGCGAACTGTGTTTTACGGTTTCTTGACGGGTCAGGATAAGTTAAAATTGCAGCGCATTCAGAACTCGTGTGTTAGATTCATCTGTTCTGTCCCTTTCATGGCTCATATATCCCCATTTCTGGCTCAACTGAATGAGTTAAATGTAGATGACAGGTCAACATATGTTTTTGGTTTGTTCTTGTGGAGGTTACTTCGGAATAGAAAACCCGACTATTTGTATGGGTTTCTTGTTACTCGGTCACAGGTACATGCTGTTAGCATCAGAAATGATAATTATACTATTCCTCATCATATTTCCACTCGGTTCTGGGGGTGCTTCTCGTTTTGTGCGCCGGATATACTAAATGTGGCCTTTAACCTTCTGGATTTGGGTTACAGTGCATTTATTCGTAGGTTTAGATCTACAGTTGGTACCTGATGTATGGGTTTAGTTTTGGCTATGTGTACTTAATTAATTAGCATGGCATGTATTCTTATGTTTGTAACTGGAAGAGTGGAAGATCCGTCCATTATGGGCGGAACTCTTTTTCCATTTATGTAAAACTAAATTTTGCATAATAAACAACAGTTTGGTAGTGATCGCATGCCTGGTTAGAGCCACATGAACAATTTAACGTTGGCCACATGAACAATTTAACGTTGGCCACTTGTGCCCCGATGTTACGCCTGTGGTTTTGTGGAGATGATCTACAAAACTAAATCTTAACTTCTAATATGAACATTTTTAACAAGAAATAATAACTTACACCATGTGTTCTAGAGGTGATTCAAAACCAAACAAAAATCATATACACTTTAGGTTAATTCTTTTCCGTTCTTGAGATATCCACAGAAGAAAAAAATTTGCATCAATTAATGTAAATTTATGTATAGAAATAAGAAAGCTAGATGAAATGACATTTGTTGATAAATAAGAACTGTCAAAGTCATCATTAATTAATTACTAGAAGAACTAAACACTAATAAAAAACAATCAAAAACAGGTGTCTGATTGCTACAGGACCATTCACGTTGGTAGCAACCGCTAAACTGAGACAAAGGACAAGACAAACCTTCCACCGGAGGTGGGCGAAACTTGTTTCCTAACAAAATGTTGTTGTACCTTTGTTCTATGTACAGTTGCGGCCAAAAAAAAAATGGGACAGTTACGTCTATTTTCGCGATTATTCCACCTTTGTCACTGCATTTATATGTGGCAGAATTACTTTGTAGTGTTATTTCTAATTTGGAATGGTTTGGTAGATGTCAAATATTCAATGTTGCAATATGACATATTAATAAAACAAATTCAAGCAGCTAGAATTAGACAAAAATATGTTATAAGGGTTGTCACATTTTTTAGTGGCCGCAACTGTCTTCTTCTTCTATGGCGCAGCAACCCAGTTGGATTATAGCCCATCCACATAGGGAAGTGTAAAGATTCCATTAACAAGGTGAATCACTCCTTAGTGTTATAGTTTACGCACTGTACTTTGGCCACGATTGTTCTTGTAAGTCTTAATATGATTAGTTTGTCTACAACTGCGGGTGTGTTTTAGCACTAATCACAATTTTTTCCCAATCCGTTCTACTATGCACTGTTTCAAAGCAACTATTAACACCAATTATTTTAAGGTCCCATAGCACACTTTTGATCCATTTCTTACATGGTCGCCCTTTCCTTCTGGGGAGGTCCGGAGTCCATAGCGTCAGTTTCTTCAACAGCCTTCATTTAGCCTCATAATGTACCTGAACCATTTTATGCGTTGCGCCTTTATAAAGTTTACTTGTCTTCCCTCGCTAACTCTTTCTTGATTTCATGATTCATTCTATATTGGTCTCCATTAAGTTTAATGGGTCCTAGTATTTGCCTTATGATCTTCCGTTCGAATTTTCTCAATGTTTCTGCTTCTCCGTCGGTAAGGGCAAGAGTTTCCACGGCGTAAGTCACCACTGGTCTGATAAGGGTTTTATAAATCTTCATCTTTGTTCTACGGCTTAGCTTCTTGTTCAATAGCATATTTTTGTTGCTATAATATGCTTTGTTCCCTTTCTGTATTCTATACTTGGTCCTTCAATTAGGTTCATCTTGGTTCCCTATTACACAACCTAAATAGTTAAAGCTTTCTACACATTCAAATTCAAACTGTCCTACTCTTAGTGTTCCGTTGCTATTATCGCCTTTTCTTGTTTGCATGTATTTTGTTTTCTCTTGATTGATGTGAAAACCATAGTTTTGCAATTTGAGCTAGGCTCATTACTGATTTTATGAGTTCATCTTTTGGTCTGCTGATTATAGCTACCTATATCGTCGGCGTAGGCTGTTAGTTGCGTCATATTGTTAGTAATATGGCCTACTGGTTCCGCTCTTCTTATTACAGACTCTAGTGTAATATTGAACAGGGTTGCAGAAAGCACGTCATCTTGCCTTACTCCTTTGTTTATTGCAAAATTGCTCGTTGCTATGTCTTGCAGCTGAACTGCTACATTGTTGTTTTCTAAAGTCATTCTCACAAGTCGTATTAGCTTCGGCGGTATACCTAGATTGCTTAGTTCTAGTAGCATTTTGTTCCTGTCAATGGAGTCAAAAGCCTGCTTAAAATTGATGAAGATGAAGTGTAGATTTATACTATATTCATATGCTTTTTCTGAGATCATTTGTAGAATATGTATCGCGTGTTCCTTCCCGCTCTAAATCCGTACTGGTAATCACCTATCAGTTGTTCTGAGTATTGCATTAATCTGTTCTTGATTAGCGTTGTTAAAGTTTTGTAGGCAGTGCACAATAATGTAATCCCACGGTAATTTTTACAGATTTCGTTATTGCCTTTTTTATATCACATTTGCTTGTGCCCAGTCCCTGGGTATTATTTCCTTCTCCCATATTTCACTTATTAACGTATGCATTTTCTCGTATAATTCTTTACCACCATGAATCAGTAATTCAGCGGTTATATTATCTGGCCCCGCCGTTTTGTTTCTTCTCAGTTTCAATATAGTGCTTTCAACTTCCTCGCAGGTGGGTGGCACAATTGGGTCGTATTCTGCTAAACACTTCATGACTTGTTGCAGCTTGTTATTTTCTTCATACAGTAGTTTCTGAAAATATTCCATCCAGACGCTTTTTACCTTCTCTTCTTCACATTCAATAGTTCCATCCTTGTTTCTGAACCCTCTTTCTTTACATGTATGTTTACAGTGAATGTCCTTAATCTCTTGAAGAACAGCCTGTTGTTGTTGCTTATGCATTCGCTCTCTAATTCGTCAAGATTTTGATTGATCCATTCATTTCTTTTTTACTTAACTAAGTTGTTCGTGCTGTTCCTCGCCTGGGTGTAAATTTCTTTGTCCTTCTCTGAATTAGAATTCATCCATTTCAATATGTATTTGTTTTTGGTTTTTTTTGCACGCTTGCATTCCGTATCATACTATTCATTACGGGTCTTCTTTTCGTCAAATCCTATTTCTGGGCTAGCAGCTGTTATAATGTTATTCTTTATTAGGTTCCATGAAGTTTCAATAGGGTTAGTACTTAGTACTTGCTCATTCAAAAGTGAGTATGAATATTAAAACATACGCGTTTCCGAGCACGCTCTTCAAGAATGAGCTATGGTGGTCTGCATGCACCCTTTGAAACGGTCTCGCTGGTAAAGGAGTTGGATGCAATTTCCCAGCTACGTCTACGTCCAGGTACTTTAACCAATAAGCACGCACGCAGGCAAAATAAATTGTATTTATTAAAAATTACGGTTTAATCTAAGAAGGTAGATCTTCGTGAAATTTTGTATAGGGCCATAATTTCTCATTATGAACAACTTTTCTTGGTAAAATTTTGCCTTAGCATGAACCAAAAGGTTAGTTTACCTGAAAAAAAATAGTTTTCGCTTCACTGTCAAGACCGACTTGTTTTTCAAAAACTAAACATATTTTACACTTCTCTTCAAATCAAGCAGAGCTTAATCTCACAATCTTAAAATAAAATTCACAAATTTTTAGTCCATCTCACCTCTTGTAACATCAATCCTGGGACACACTGTATACAGGATGACCCACCCGTGTAGGAGGTATGACGTCATCAATGTTTTTTTTTAAATGGCAACCCCCTTTTTTATTACGAAATTTGAAAGAACGCATTTTTTTACTTACGCTAAAAGCTAATTTTTGAGTATAGGTCACAAGACCAAAAATTAAGAAAGAAAATTAAAATTGCAAAATACTAAATTTAATTGTAGGAAGTATGATTTTACGTTTTTATCAATGACAGCAATTAATAAAAAAACATGTCAGCCTTCTTGGCTACATTCAGGAGACAACGGTGCACAATTTGGACGTTTAATTTAATTGTTTTTAAAGTTGCCCTTGCAATTAAATTTAGTATTTTGCAATTTAAAAAGGTTTTCTTAATTTTTGGTATTTGGACCTATACTCAAAATTTAGCTTAGCGTACGTAAAAAAATGCGTTCATTCAAAAAAAGGAGGTTTCCATTAAAAAAAAAACATCAATGACGTCATACCACCTACGCGGGTCACCCTGTATATATAATTTTATTTGAAACAATGTGCAAATAGAAATAAAAATCGACGGGTTTTTTCCAAAAGTTATTTCTTGAACTTTTAACGAATTTATCCACTACTTTATGAAAGCACTGTATAACTATGTTAATGACAACAGCATAATCCGACAATTATTTTATAAAATTGCAACTGGACGTGATGCGCATCTAGACTGGCTGGAGATACTTTTCAGCACAAGCACTGCAAAGAGGAGAACTTTTATGCCAATTACAGATAATCAAGATATTAACCAAAAAAATAATGATACTGCTGATG
Organism: Agriotes lineatus; assembly: GCA_940337035.1. NCBI lineage: Eukaryota > Metazoa > Arthropoda > Insecta > Coleoptera > Elateridae > Agriotes > Agriotes lineatus. The sequence continues at coordinate 153,461 of CALNHX010001845.1, read as the reverse complement.
CTAATATGTCTACTGCAACTGATGACGCAATTACCTATGTTAGAACTTATCGAAAATATTTCAAATAAATTTTGCACTTTCAAAATTCTCCTTACAATGTTTTGCAGGCGTTGGAAAAAATAAATGAAAAAATGGATAGACTTAAAATATCGGCATTTGTGTCTTCTTGTGCAACATTTGAATCTGGTGAGTACTAAAATAATTCTTTGTCAACTAATAGGTAATAAAATTGCACGTATCCGTTCATATCTACAGATTTTCACCAAACGAACCGGGGAAAAAGAATTCCTGTTAAACCAACAGCTTTTATTCCTCGAAGAAATGCTTTTTTTGAAAAAAACAGCCATGTAAGATGCATGGTCATTAACTGTGCAATAACAAAAGAAACTTCAAAAAGTGTATCAAGAAAAACCCATTCATTATCCCAGAGTGTAAAAACAACAGCACAGAGAATGCAAAATTAAAAATATTGATTATAGAAATAGGTTATATTAGTTGAAACTGCCTAGTTGTATAATATATACATCCGATTAACAAAAAAGTATCGGCTAATAGCGCTTTTATTGCTAATATTATACCCTTTCCAACGATACCATTATATTACTTTTTATTAGATTGCATATTTGTGTTAATTACGTACAATTTAATAATTATGTAAGTGTTAAAAAGTGTTGTTTGGTTTATTTGTTTTAATTATGTTATTCATGAAATATTGGTCGAGTATAGGTACTCTAAGTAACAAACGACTTCCGGGATTGGACCGTGTCATGATTGAGATCGAAGAACTCAACGTTTCGCTCACTTTCGTAAGGGGCTTCATCAGGAGGAAAAAATCAAAAGAGCACGGTAACTCAACGTGTTAACCACGCCAGAGGCGAAACTCTTTGCAAGGGAAGGGACAGAAGAGCACGGTAACTCAACGTGTGAACCACCTCCTGATGAAGCCCCTTACGAAAGTGGACGAAACGTTGAGTTCTTCGATCTCAATCATGACACGGTCCAATCCCGAAAGTCGTTTGTTACTTAATGACAATGGCCGTGAAAGCCTCAAAAATCATCTATAGGTAGGTACTCTAATTTCTAATTTGAATGTTTTGATTTGATTTACAAATAATAAGTTGAATTCTTTGACATTTTTAAATTTTGTTAAGTTTAAGAGATTTATAAGTCAAAATTAAAGTTATCTAAGGTTTTAGTTTGATAAATAAAAATATTATTATGGTAACATATTGTTTAATACTTAAAAAAGTTTATATTTAAACGTTTCGCCAATTATGTGGGCTTCATCAGTAAAAAAAGGGCAAAAAATTACAAAATGATTCAAGTTTTAATTTACATTGTTGATATTTCAGATTTGGTGTAATATATTAGGACACCTTAATTGATAAAATTCATTATGAAGAAAACAGATCAAGGATCATGTCAATCCATAATTAGTATAGAAATTATTTTTACACGTCGAAGTTTTCGAATTCTGAACGAAAGAATTATATTATTTTTTGTTAGATTATATAATTTGATTGTGTTGTGTAGTTACCTGCAATTTTGTAATTTTGTAGCTGTAAAAAAGGTTTCTACAGCATAAACTTTAATTACTTGGTTTTACATATCTGGGAAATAAATATTTGTTCTTAGAAAAGCATTTTTTTATAAAATCAAATAATGTTGCAAGCCACCATAAGCGCCGACTTCGTAAAATTCCATGTGGGGCCATTGGATATTCATCGGGAGGTCGGGGGGTGGGGGTACGGAGTACCCCCTCCCCCCCCCAGCTAGAAGGGGGGTCCGGAGGCCCTCCCCCGAAAAATTTTGAAAAATTTGAGTTCAAATACACAGTTTTAACGCTTCCAATTGACTATATTTTTGTCGCTGATTTATCAAGGTTGTTTCAGAAAATATAAAAAATAACTCATACAATTTAAAAAAAAACAGACAAGCAGCACTTAGATACTATTTAACGACAAGAATATAAATAGGTATGCTAAACAGATTTATTCACAAACACATTATACAAACAACTTAAATATTTCTCTGTGAAAACAAAAACAAATTTTACTTCATAAAATATAAAAATAAACTAGGCAAAAGACAACTCCAACTAACAACAAAGTTACTCCATAAAAATGTATTTTGAATTTAAACACAGGAATTTTATGTGGGGCCCAGCCCTACGTCTATGATTTCATGTGGGGCCTGGGCCTGGCGGCCCCCATTAAGTCGGCGCCTATGCAAGCCACACAAAATTAAAATTTTAATTTACGGCCAGAAACCAGGTAATGCGCATGCGTGCGTCGCCGCAGATAATCTGAATTCTCGCCCCAAAACAGACCACGCCGGCCATTTTGCTTCAAAAGTGTTTATTGTAAAGTTCCTGCTGCAGAGTGTATAACGAACCACAATAATGAAACAACTAATGAAGGTAAACACGCATTGTCTCAACTATGGTTTATACAGCTTTTTTTAGTCTACTACTAGGGGTATTAGCAAAAACTATCTAATATATTTGATAGTCTTTGATATTAGCTTGTCTTAACCTAGCACTTAAATTTTAAATTTAAAAACTGATGTTTATACAGACGTATTTTGGTTTAGAACATTTTTCGACAATGCATGCGCAAATGCGTGTAAAATCACAACTTTTATAAATTCATTTAACCTTACAATGCAGATAAATTGCAAAAACAGGAAGCAGATATTCCACTAGCAGATAATTCCAACCGGCTACATTGACCATGAGGACAACAGCGTTTTACATTGAGGTAACTGGAGGGATGATGATGCTCATCCAGCATTACCATCAATTGCCGGTATAGGGTCAAATCATGCCAGTCGAGCTGTGTAACAGATCGGGGACAGATTATTTTGTATCGGAAGTGGGTAACTTTCCATGGCAAGAGGAGCATATTTTAAAAGGTTGTCTTCCACAGAATTAATTGTGTATAATTTGCTATAATCAATTATATTAATAAAACACTGCTGGGACCTGTGGTTTGAATCTAATACAATTTCACAAATTCGTTAAAACCCTTCACCACACAAATATTTAACAACTGCTAAATACGTATTTCGACAGCCAAGCTGTCATCATCAGTAGCTACAAAAAACTTACACAGCAAAATGGCAACGATACGTTTGTGACCAAATCACTTCCATTTGTGTTTCAAAACACAGGCTCCAGCAGTGTTTTATACTGATACAATTGTTCAAACCCCTAGCCACACAAATATTTAACAACTGCTAAATATGTATTTCGATAACTAAGTTGTCATCTTCCGTGGCCTTAGAGAAAAACTAAGACGACAATGTTGGCCGAAGATATGCTCTTGACCAGCGAAAGTTAGCACTCCCACACTTTCTAATGCTATTTATACTGTCTGACCCTCCGGATCAACTTAGCTTTGTTATAATAACCCAGATGCCTCAGTACTTCCTTAATCACTTTTGCAGATTACAGTTGACCATGATGCACTCTTAGCAATTATCATTGCTCTTTAGAAATATTCTAGGTATTGAACCATTCAAATTTTACCATCCCATCAGCTATAACCACATGTGCGCATGTGAAATTTCATTCTATCTTAAGAAAATCTCAAAACTAAGTTAAAAGTTGGGGAACTCTTAAGGTCAGGTCATAGGATATGTTGGAACTAAGACAAGTTATTGCTAAGGTTGGGGCACAAAAAGCTGTATAAATGATACTTAACCACACTCATGGTGTACGACACTAACAAGCTTCTCTTATTTACAGAAGACGGAATATGGACGCATCATCCTAGAGGTGGCGGCGCAGGACAACGTAGAGATGCTATTTATCATGAATATAGACACCCCCCTGAGAAATCTCTTGAAAGTATACTGTAAACGTAGACGGGTGGTAAGTGTTTGAAAACTTTGGTTATTTTTGCGGTCATGACCACTGATAACAAGTAATTGCCATAAATAACACAATGCCTTAATACTTAAGGATTTATTATGAAGCAACACACAGTTTTTTATCGAACCACAACAGTTATCTAATAAGTTGTAATTTGCTTTAGGATCTGGTATTTGCGAATATCCGTTACCTAGGGAAATCCTTCAACATAAACGAAACTCCGGCTTCGTTGGGTATGATGGACGGAGATACAATTGAAGTATATGTAGAGCAACCAGTTCTTACTGGAAATTAGGTGTAGGTACTTTTTCCTGGTATTTGTATATGTATATTACCTTAGTTAAGTCATATTTTTTAAGATTAGGATTAGCTTTATTTTGTAATGTTCACACTGAAGGTTTGGTAATAAATTAATAAATTATTTTGCATAAACTGCGCTTGTAATCATTTATGGCAGTAGTGACTTTACGTAGGTATAAAGGGGTTACACTGGTACTATGCTTAAGTGATTTATAATTTACAACTGTTGACCAAATTCTTGTAAAGGGTTTTGTGATTGATTATTACTAAAGGCAGTATAACCGACTGTTGCGAATTTGGATTTTGAAAGCTGAAAGAAACGGCATTGTACTCTAATAAAAAAATATTCAAATTGTCTCACTTTTTAAAATCTTTATGTAACTACAAAACCACTCAAAACGAGAATTTATCGTGTTTAACCCATTTACGGCCAATTGTGCTTATATGCAACATTGCCTAGTAATTTTTTTTTGGGTAACTAATCATTTACATTCATCAAAATTACCTAAGGCAGAGGTGGCGAACCAATGGCACGCCACCAAATAATTTGGGCACGGCATGAGTTAAGGAATTTAGGAACCTAGGTACCTGTTCCAAGTATGATGGGCAATACAAATGGTTTTATCAGTTTATTTCAAACACACATAGGACATTCGATTCTTGAATTCCACTGCATCATTCATCAACAAGCCTTGTGTGCTAAATGTGGTTTCGCCTCCTTTGATAATATAATGGCCATAGTCACAAAAATAGTGAACCTCATATCGTCGCAGGCTTTAAATAAGTGAAAGTTTGATGCTTTGTTGGATGAAGTCAAATCGGTGTATAATGGCTTACTAATATATAATAATAATGTCCGCTGGTTGAGCCGCGGTAACGTACTTAAAAGATTTGTTGATTGTTTGGAAGAGATCAGACTGTTTTTGCAAAATGAGGGAAAGATTGAACAATACTCACAATTGATGGATTTTATGTGGCTTTCAAAAATTAATGTTTTTTACGGACATGTGCCAGCAGTTAAATGAATTGAACGTGAAGCTTCAATGCGCAAATAAAACAGTTATCGTTATGAAAGATCTCATTCGTGCTTTATAGGCTAAACTACAAGTTTTCAGTAACGATGTTTTTACCAAAAACTACAAGTATTTCCAAAACTTGAAAAAAATCACCAGAGATTTGGATTTACACGAAAAACCAGACCAAGCAAAAGTCACTGAAGAGTTTAATTTGGTAATTAATTCTTCAATCAAATAATTATCATCGAGATTTTCTCAGTTCAAAGAGTTATCGGAAACACTCAAGTTTATTATGTATTCTGATGTGACTTACTTTGATAAACTGTCTAGTTCAATATGGATCCAAACATTTATCGAAACCAGGAAATAGTTGGAATTAAATGAAATAGAAAGACTATCAGGTAATATGAGTAAAAATGCCAATACCAAAATTATGGAAACGTGAAATTCAATTCCAGACACATTTAGCTGTCTGAAGAAGCTTCTTCTACCTATGCATGCGAGTCATTATTTTCAGAAATGAATAACATTAAAGACTAGCTTAGAAGCCGTTTGTCAGATGACTCCAGCTCAGCTTGCATTCTGCTAAAAGTAACAAAGTATGAAGCTAATCTAAGTTATTTAGCATCTGATTTACAAGAGCAGAAGTCGTACTATGTTTTTCTTCATTTAATTAAACATAATGTTACCATTGCAGTACCAAATGTATATTTTTGGTTGCAAATAAAGAGTTTTAAGTTGATAGTAGTTTTACTTTTTACTCATCAATCACTAAGTCAAGATTGTTTGATGGCACGTCATGGCCTCATTAAACATTTCTTTAGAAAAAATGACACGTAGATCAATAAAGGTTCGCCACCGCTGACCTAAGGCATTGGCATAATTTAGCAATTTTTTACTTTTTCCGTAAGTTCCTCATCCAGATTGTAATAATTATTTTAAAATATCAATTTTTATGTCTCACGCATTGGCCAAATAATTTTTTTATAAATCTATTTTTACTATCGCAAATATGATTAGTGCGTATATGCACCATTGGCCAGATATCTTTAGTTGATGAATCTTACACCTTGAGACTTGTAGACTGATTTTGGTCTATCTGTACAGTGTTTTCAGCAATTAGTTCAGTCAGTGTATATTCCTTTAGAAGTAGATAACCTTACAGATGAAGAAAACATCGACGATGATCTACTAATTGAAGAATATCTACATGAACTATTCAATCTTAATACTGGGACTGGCCAAAGGGGACATGCATACAAGTTATATAAAAAACGGTTTAAAAAACTACCTCGTCAAAATTTCTTCAGTATTCGTGTTTGTGACCAGTGGAACTCTCTCCCCGACAGTGTTGTAAATGCAGCTTCAGTTAACAAGTTTAAAAACACATATGGCGCCATTTCTGTGTAGCTTAGGTACTGAAATTCTTATGCGTAATGTATAGTAAATTCGGTTTCAATTAATATGTATAAAACACATATGCTATTTATATTCAGCTTTGGTAAAAAAATGTATGTTAATTTCTTATTCACTTAATTATAATTTTTAGTTTAATGTTAAGTATCGCTTGTTAAACTTGTATAGGGCACATCAGCTTGTTGCTGCCTGTCCTAATTTCAATAATAATAATATCACCACGTAAGCTAGAAATATCGAGTGCATTTGAACTCGTATATGCAAATAATACAAATAATAATTTTGGCGACTATGACAACGAAATACTTGAAACAAAAAGGCAAAAGCTTACAAGGTAAAAATGCCAGTACAGATTTGGGCAAAGGACTAGACTAAATATGAAAAGTTGACTAGACTAAATATGAAAAGTTACCACAATCGAAACTAAAAAGTTAGAACAAAAAACTAAATAAAAGTTAACTTAGACGTAAAGACATTGTTGGAAATATTCTACTTATTTTTCGATGATAAAGTCCTGTTTACAATTGCAAATTATTTCCGTTAAAATGCCCATGATAATCATCCCCATGATTTTTAATTTGGTGTAGCAGATCTCAAATGTTTCGTGAGGATATTGATACTATCCAGCTATCATATGCTATGGTAGAGTAATTTCTATTGGTCTAAGACTGAAGACAAGGAATTGCATTTAGTATGTAATTGTATGAGTAAATGTGCCAAGTTTTATAAACTTTGCCCTGCTCACGATAATGTCAACAAAAACCATGCAATTTGGTGCATTTGGTTCCTATAATCTTTCCATAGATCCAAGTAGTGTAAAAAGCACACGAGATATATTTGTTTGAAATGTAAAATCCATCTTCACGCTGATTGCTTCCAGACATACGATCGATAGCTTCCTACACAGATTCAGCCAACGATGAGTACCAGCCATTTTATTGAGTTTTTGACATTTTGGCAGAACTGTTTTAAATATATATGTTAGGCTCATATACCAAATTCGAAATAAGTTTCAGTTTCGGCAACAGACCATCAAAGTTTAATCAGATCGATAATTGAGCATTCGACAGTGGCTTTAAATTTACAGTCATGATCATTTACACAATTAGCAGATTGCTTAGTCTGGAAATGATCAAACCATTTTCTGCTTTAATATTACCTCCATAATAATACTTAGTAAAAGTGCAATTTAGGAATTCTTTATTAAAAATAAGTAAAATTTAAATCTAAATGGAGAGTAAGTAGCTACTATTGCATTTAATCTGACTTGAAACATATTTGTACTTTTTATCCTCACAGTTCTATTTGCAGTTACATCTTATAAATCAATGTTTTGATTTTTTTCTTTGGTAGCAATTGCTCTTAGAGAGGATGAATTTATAGGAACATTGTTTATTGATAAAGTAGATCTGTGACAAACTCAAAAGTTTTTTAGAAAATGTAATCAATTATTGGCTCAGTGTGAAATTTACTAACCTGAAATACATCTCTAGCATATAATTTATATAGAAAACCATTAGATATGGCAATTTTGTCAAGTTCTTCCATTTCAGCTATAATCACTGTCATTGTGTTTCTAAGTGCCATCCGTCCACTATCAACATCTGATATTTTTACCAAAACATTTTGACCAACACTTCCGCCTACCTTTCTAATCTTTGCAAATTTCCTGATCTGTTGTCAATTTACTCTAGCCTGGCTTCAATTTTCCTAAAATGCAACATAAACTTTCAGATGTCAAAAATAGTTACTGAAATAAGTGCCTTACCCCACATTTATTTTTTGTTCGTAATTTTCTTCAGTTTGTTCATTGCTATTTATATCTCTTACAGATTGGCTTGCCAGATGTGTCAGAAGAAAAATCCAAAAGGATTTTTTTACAGATTTATTTTAATCATATTGCAGGAAAATTACACAGTAATAGGAACACAATAAGGCATCTGTCCAGCTTTTCTAATTTTTCTAAACCAGACAAATAAAAAACCGAACTGTTCGGTCGAAAACTGGACATCTGGCAACCCTACTTACAGACCCTAAATTTAGTATTCTGCTTCCTCTGTGACTGGTTCATTATTTGCTTCTTCACTAACATTTTTCTGAGCAGAATTCAACAACTAATTTATATTTTCCTGACTGAATTGCTTCAACTAAATTTAATCCTTTAGACCAGAAGTTCCCAAACTATGGGTCGCGACCCACCAGTGGGTCGCAAGCGAATATTGATTGGGCCCTAATGGGCGATTCGTCGCTGTATAAGACATGAATAAAAAATAGGGAGTGATAAATTTGATATTTCATTCAGCTATTTATAATTCCTAAAAATAGTTTTAATCGTAACCAGTTAACGAAATTCTGGCTCTCAGTTGCTGCTAACCAGGGCCGTAACTAGGTATATGCCGAGTAAGCCCCCGCTTACAGTCGCAAGCGGCAAGGGGCGCCAAAATTGCACTGAAAAGATAATTTCTTCCGCACAATAAAAAAACAAACATTTTTGAAAAATTGTACATAAAAATTACAAAAAAAATGTTTAGAACGTCTTTAATACATAAAGAATGCTGCAAGAAAAACAACTTTTGCTGGATTAAATTAATGGTTGAAGTCTTCAAAATTATCTACAAAATAGGTAAAAATTCCTTAATGTTGCTAACAATACTGAAACACTTAGCAATGCAAATCACATGAATTTGGAAATTAAGAAAAACGTTGCAGCCAGTGGGATGCGAACTCGCGTTCACTGGTAAATGCATATGCTTATCGTTGCGTTATAAATGGTGCAGGTAGTGTTCCGAGTTTTGGAAAAAATGTGATGCCGATGAAATGGCGACGCAGAGACACAGGTACACCACATATATTCTTATTTGTAAAATGTTCAACTGACTACATAATACTGTGTACTTTTTTTAAATTAGAATTGTGTTTTATCATTTTGGTTTTTGTTCTTATTTTGTTTGTATTGTATTGTATTATTTTAAAATTTACTAGTTGTTTATTTTTAAAACTTTTGAATTAAAAATGTTGTAGATATTTTTGAATATCCGAAGATAAATGTAAAAGTCGTAGTACAGTAATATTAGTATTTTTGTCACATGTATGGTTAGTGTACTGAGAGGCGCAAAAATGTTGGCTTGCTTACAATAAAAGATTGCCTAGTTATGCCCCTGCTGATAACTATCCTTGCCTGTTCGATAAAGCTATGAAAGTCCTTCTCCTCTTTACTACCTCATGTGAGGCCGGATTTTCGGCTATGGTTAACATTAAAACTAAATACCGAAATAAATTGGATGCATCAAACTCACTGCGTTAAAAGTAACTAAAGTTGAAATTGATGCTAAAACTGGAATGAAGAAAAATCGGAAACAAATACATCCTTCCGATTGAAATAACTTGGTAAGCAAACCTTGCAGGTGTAGGTATTTAAGTAACAAAAAAAATTATTTAAGTTGTGTTTCTTATTTCAACAGTCTTTCATTCATATTGGTAACACTTATAAACAAAAAAAATTTCAATTAGAACAAATAAGACAGCATTAAGTAGTTCCAGGATTCGCCACTAGGGAATCTGAGCATTACCAATATTTATGCCCTCTTTTCTCTAAGACAGCTAAAAAGTGGGTCCCAAGATTGGAAATTTTTGTTAGATGGGTCGGAGCCCAGTCAACTTTGGGAACCACTGCTTTAGACCATTTACCATGGGAACACCAAACATAACGTCGTAAGTTGTATGCTGTATGCCTTTGTACAAAGATCTGTTTTTCTGCATTTGTACAGATCTTGAGCCTTCTGCCCACTTGGTTATGTTGTTTTCTTTCATCCATATGGTCTTGGTTCGCCCTTTCCACACAACCCTGACTCTATGAATGCCGTCGCTTACCGTAAGCAATTTTCGAATTAAACATTTTAGAAAGACTGCAGCTTTACAAATTGTCTCTGCAGGATACAGGGGGCACCAATAATACAAAAAATGTTCATCAAGTTGTATGACACTTCTTCAGCTCTTTTTGGCTTTTTTTGCTCCTGGAAATAAAAATTATAAAACTCTCTATCTTTTTCTGTTTGCATCGCAACAAGATTAATTTGCTTGCTTTTATTGAAACTATTACAAATTATTGGTTTAGTTAAAAGACCTTTGCAATTAAGGTTTTTCTTTAACCCTCCATCGCCCGCGCCACATTTTGGAACATTTGTGCTCGTGCACGGACTGCTACTCCGTGAGGTTCAATTTGACAAATTATTTCAAATTTAATTGATAAGCTTGTTAGATATTTTTAGTGCAAGTGTTCAATAAATAATTGAAGTAAAATAAGTCCTCATCATAATTATACTATATTAAATATTACAGTTGATACACATGAATGAAGGTTACAATAAGTAGAATTGATTAATATATAACTATTCAAATTCAGTTTTTCTCACTTGCTGTTTCCTAGCAGTCACTGCACATAATATTGGCATGTTCTAAACATAAGAATTTTGCACAAGATTTGCAAAAGTATTTTGTGCTCTTATTTCTCTTTCAGTTACATTTAGAGCAACGCCCTTTTGCACCAGCGTTTGGATATACAGAAGTTGTTGGCATCTGCATTCCTAAAACGTCTCTTAGTCTAATTTTTAATTGTTTCGGCAGGGTTGAACAACACGCACGAACTTTTTGATGATCTCGTACCAATTCTAATGATAATTGTTCCAAAAATTTTGCGCTTGATTTTCATGTTTTGATTGTTCGCCAGGTAAATTACGATTGCGTCTATTGATGCCACATTCAGCAAATTATAAAACACCACCATAGGCCAACGTCGCGTACTACGGGCACAATCATATTGAGCACAAAGTTTATCAACTACGTCGACACCTCCTTTCGTCCTATTGTAAGTGTGGATCATTTCTGCTTTACCATCTTCGTATAGCAAATCACTTTTGTGCATTGTAGAAATCATCAATACATTTTTGTTCTTCTTTGGAATGTAGGAGGTTAATGTACAATCGCTTTCAAATCCAAACATACTCGAACCAATTGGTCGATTTGGTCCACTTGTAAATTCAGTTGGTAGTTCCCTTTTATTCTTTCGAATGGTTCCGAGTAAAGTTAATTTATGAGTTTTCAGAGATTTTGCCAAGTCTATACTGGTAAACCAGTTGTCAGTTGTAACATTTGTTTGTACCAAATAGATGTTCACAGCATCTCTCCACTACCGATTTTGCACTGTTGCTAGTTTTATAACAACCATCTGGTTGCTCTCCCACATAGACCTCCATATGGCTTGTGTAAAAAAACTTTTGCATCCGATAAAGCGTATATTTTAATTTCATATTTATTAGGTTTACTTGGAATATATATTTTAAATCCACATCGTCCTCTAAACGCCTCCAATTTTTCGTGCACGGTAACGTACGCTGAGTGGCTTTAATATTGTTTGCAATTCTCGTTAAAGTTGTCAAATACCTCTCTTATTGAGGCCAATTTATCGTATTGCCTCCTTTCTTCCTGTGTTTTCATGTCGTCAAACCGCAGGTATCGCAAAAGAAAAAGGAATCTATTTTTACTCATTGTCAAACAAAAGACTTTGATCCCTGTTCCATTAGTTTGCCACAAATCATCTGTGTTCAAACGGTTTGCACGACGTACACCTGCCATGTATAAAAGTCCCAATAATGCCTTAATTTCTAAAAGGTTTGTAGGTTTTGCATCCCTCTCCCGTGAAAAATTGTTAACAACAGTACTTATCCTCTGATTTGTACATTCTACGATAATGTTCAGCATCTCGTCGGAAAAAAAGATCTTCCAAATTTCCAGAGGCTCTTGTAAAGACCTGGCTAGTGGTTTTACTCCAGGTAATTGAATTAATAAATTTTCTCGATGTGTTCGAACGTTTTTAGGGGGTACATGCTTCTTCCACTTCATTTTCCCATCTTTTCCAACAAAATACGGCACTTTGTTTGAATCTTCTTCATCGCTATCTAGTTCTTGTTCGGTATCACTATCGCCTTCTCTTTCTTCAATCACATCTCCAATATGATTGCCCTCGTCTTCTTCATCATCAAATTCGGATTCAGTTTCCACTTCCTCGTAAAACTCCTGCAAACGTTGAAGTTCTTTTTCATAGCTCATTTTTGTAACTATCTATACAAAGCGTTATTATAGACAACTTGCTTTTACCTGTCTACAAATCCATTATCAAGAAAATACTTTAAACACCGCTAAAGAAGCCGGGAAAAGATCAACACAAGCACAACTAACAAACCACCAACCTGCTCTCGCTGTAGAAACAGTAAACGAAACTACTCGCACACGGAGCAACAGTTTGTGTTCCTAAATATTTTGGCTATTGTTAGTCATACACAATAGACTTTGCTACCTAAGGCTAAATAACATCCTGTCGAGAGGTAGATAAAGGGTCATTGCCTCTAAACCAGTATTTACAGAAATAAGCAAACAAATTCACGCCACCCAGACTGTGACTCCGTGCACGGGCAGTGGAGGGTTAATTGACATAGCGTACGTAACTTAAGGTATTCTTCAATATTGTAATATTATTTCTTTATTTCTCTTTACATCTCCAGTATCCTCTTATGTTCAGTTTCATTATGGGCTTTCTCCAGAATATCGTGTAATTCAGTCATAGACTACTAATATTTTATGAGAGATACATCATCTCTTCTCTTGTCGATCAGCTTGTCTGAGCTGCCAATATTTATTATTTCAAATCTGTGCAGCAGATGATAATCAAGAGTAGTTAATTTTTAATTTGCAGATCTTTGGGCCATGCTCATTTTGACCTCAAGTTAATATTTCTCTCATTTTCTCTTGCATTAAGAGACAAATAAAGTTTTTATTAAAGTAGAAAATGACTGATAGGTATTTATATGCGGTGCATAAGGACTAAATAATCTGCGAACTGTGTAAGTACACCTACTCAGTTGCCGAACAATTTAAACAATCGGCACTTGTACAACAGCCGATTACTCAATCTGCAAACTAATCAAATTTTAATACTTAATACAAATGATCATTCTTATTTGCTCAGTCCTAGGACTGCTTATTTAATTTGGCAAATGGGCGAGTTTGGCAACCGAAGTTTCAAGATTAATTAATGCTAATCAGCTCACATATGGAAATACATAGGCGAGTGCTTTTCATTGTACCAGGGGTGATTTATATATTTGCAAAACCATGAAAGCAATGGCCACATTACTAATAAAAACAGACTGGAAATGTTTAAATAAAACTTAACAGGTATTAAAATAATCTTCAACTGATCTTTCTTGACTCATCATGTCATCATATTCTCTTTAATTCTTTTTAAATTTCAAATGGAAATGATCGCCACGCAGAGGTTACTCTGGATTATAAAGTGGGTAATTTCTATAGATTGCAATCACAGAAGTCCTTGCTGTTTTTGATTGCGAGGTTGTGCATTGTTGTGAGGTGACATGATGATACAAAGTTAACCGGTATTCAGCAGCGCTGCAGCGATTATTTTCTGATGTGGTGTGTGCTTTTTCAAAGCACGCTTGATTAATAGAAACTTAACTAAAGGAAAATATTTATAAAGCCAACTGCTTGTACTACATTTGAGATCTCAGAAACTATAACAGGTAAAGAAACTGTTCAGTGGGAAGCTGAGCTGGATCTAAGAATTTTGGTACCGGTGTCAAAGTAGCATTTTGCACCTGATCCCCTATTTGAAAAAGTTATTAAACACTACGTCATATTTATTGGGATACAGTTGAAAGTACTGAGAGGCAATTAAGTCTCATGAGAGATGGGTGACCTAAGGTAGTTTTTTATAAATTTCAGTTAACCGTATGCTCTTTAGTACGACACATATATAACTGGAATAACACAGATTTGCAGAGCTGTGGATACATTCAACCCTATTTTTGAGAATAAAAATTGAAATGTTAGAAGGGAAGACTTCTATTAATTTAAACTGTAGCAGTAACACATATTCCTGTAAACTTAAAAAATTCTGAGAAAATTTAATAGATTTAAATCTTGTTCGTATCTAAGAAAAATGTTTTTACAATGCTTTATAAAATATTCACTGCTCATCTTGAATAGTTTTTCTCACAAAAATTAGTACACTTGAACTACAGGCTAAACGGCTTGACAAATTATACAGTGTTTACTGCAGATATTGCTCGAAATGATTTCTCCTCTGCCCGATGCTGAATACTTCTTGATAGGTGTATTAATTTTATTCTGTTCATTTCGTGTCTAACTTGTTGAACTTTGTATAATGGGTCAAAATTTTCATTTCATTCCATGTAACTGGCATCTTTTAAATAAGAAAAACAAGAAAAAAATAGAATGGACTTGCCAGAAGATCTTGGAGGCCATAATGTAGAACCTTGGGTTCATATCTACTTATTGTGAAAAGTATGCGTGAGATACTGCTTACTAAAGTAAACTACTCAGAACGAAAAAAGAGCCACCTCTTCATAAGCTTCTATTTCACGTAGTTTGCAATTGAACAAAAATACTATTATACGATGACAACGTGTACACATCAGCCTTGCCGGTGTAAACAAAATTTAAACATGGCGAATCGATTATTGAGAGGAAAAAATTTTATTTCAATAAGTCGATTAATTAATTTTATTTTTTTAACATTTTTAAATAAGACATTATCTTAAAACTATCCTCAGTAGTGTGTGCCCTCCTCTGGCTATGATAACTAACAGCGCAACGACGGGGCATACTCTCGATCAAGTCTCTGATCATATCTTCTGGGGCAGTTGTTCCCATTCTTGAATAAGAATGTCTTGAGATTGTTGGATGGTTTCTATAGGCTGCCGCTCCAATAATATTTGTCCCAATGTATCCCATAGGTGTTCTATGGGATTGAGATCTGGGCTGTTAGCCGGCCATTCCATAACTTCAATATTATGATCTTTTAAAAAAGTTGTCACTATACTAGCCACGTGTATGTGGCCTGGCATTATCCTGCTGTAGAATAAAATCTGCTCAAATATTATCCACAAAAGGAATTATGTGCGGCTCTAAAATTTCCATTAAGTAATGTAATGCAGTTAGAGAACCGTTTGCAACTATAACAAGGTTGGTGCGCCTATTTAAAAATATGCCAGTCCATACCATAATAGACCCTCTGCTAAAGCAAACAGTTTCTTGTACAGCTGTTCACGTTCATCGTTGTGGAGTAAACAGAATCTGGATTCATCTGTAAACAAAAAATTACTCCATTCTAATACTGTCCAATGACGATGTACTTCGGAAAAAATTCTTTGAGCTCTGCGATGTGCTGCTGTTAAACAGCCTTCTAGCACGCAACTGACATTTATGAAGTCTATTACAAACTGTTTGATCAGAAATTCTGGTCCCCGTGTTGCTGCTAACTGATTTTGAAGCGCTCGTGCGGTATTGGTTTGTTCCCTAATCGCCCACAGACGTAATAAATGGTCTTCCTGAGCTGTTGTGGCCCTTTGACGCGAGGATAGAGTCTTTTTCTGACGCTATAAATTAAATGCCAATTTCATGCTCTATTTATAGCCGCACGACTCACATTTAATTTCTGCTACGCGTTCTCTGGAATAACCTTCCTCAATTAATGTTACGGCCCTAGCAATTTCAATTTCATTTAGGTATACTCTACGACGTACTTTTCTACGTAACACATCGATATTCAAGTTTTCACTGTAAAGTTTACACTTTCGAATGATAAAACACGCTCAACTTTAATATGCTCTAATAATCAATTGTTGACAAGTTTTCTGAGCAGAATAACAAAACAAAAAAGAGAAATGTTCTTTACACTGGCAAGGATGATGTGTACACATTGTCATCGTATAATAGTATTTTCGTTCAATTACAAAATACGTGAAATATAAGTTGTGAAGAACTGGCTCCTTTTTCGTTTTAAGTAGTTTAGTAACATTTTTTTGTCAAATTAGTGGTAAGTTAGTAGCTCAACCAATCCTCAATATAATTTTGTAGAATATCTAGGTATTTTTTGGTTGGGCCATTATAAAAGAATAGACTGACAATAATACCACACCAGAGGTTTATCAAAAATGTATTGAGATCATTTTTATCTCGCATTGGTAATGGATTTTAAGTTGCCCAGTAATGACTATATTTTCCTATTGAACATACCCTTATTCAAAAAATTACGTTTCCTAATCATTTGTTAGTTGTTGTTCTTCCTTTGGTTCTACAACAACCAATTACAAAACTGCACTCTTCTAGCATGATCTCCTTGGTGTAAATGTAAAAACACACATTTTATACAGTTTGTGATGATGCTTCTCTAATATTGCTAGTAATATGGTTATATAGATATATTGCAGCTTGCCTTGTAAACCAATTCAGGTGAACAAGAACATTTGCTTCTACTTCTTCGAATACTACTTGTGATAATCAATTCGCAGATAACGTTCAGAATACAATCGAAACGATTCTCTTTCATTTCTGCGACACAAAAAGTACACCTCCAACATTTTACCTTCTCATCATTTGAATATTTTTTAAAATAAAGTATTGACAATCACAATACCTAACTAGTAGCACATTAATTCGCCTGCAACTATTATATTGTTATCTGTAGCATATTTGTTTCACGACAATTTTTTTTATTAAGAACATTAGCAATTAAAATACATTATATAAATTGTATGAGCTAATAGTTGGCAGGTATAAACATAAAGTAATACAGAGTGAATCCCAAATAGCAGACAATAGACATAGCACCCGATTCTGCATCAAAGATGAAGCAATCGAGTATTATACCAATATGCTGTTAGTCTCATAGATGAGGAGTTATTGGCAGTCTTAAGTCAATTCCAGGGTGTAACTATTCATTTTTACAATATGTTTGAATATCTTCCAATCAGTGTAGAAGCTAGTAACATATACAACATTAAACACATCGAAGCATTATGGCTAAACGTAACTACGGGTAACGGGTCCCGGGTGGTGTAGCTTGAACAAGCGTCCACGTTCGATCAGCAGAGTTAAGCAACGCTCTCTCTGGTCAGAACTTGGATGGGAGTTCCATGGCTGCTTCTGCCGGCACCTCGTGGTACGGCTACCACAAAAAAAAGTTGGTCCCTGACGCCTATAATTGGCCTAACGGCTGTAGGCGGAATGCGTAATAAAAAAAAATAAAATAAAACTATTAGCTACACTCAGTTTTTATTAATAGCTTCTGTATACAGAGCTTGTGATTCACAAATAGATAATGACATTTCGTTAATAAACACAATCAAAAGAGCATCAATCTGCTGTAATACGGTAATCTTTCGAGATTTTAATTATCCTACTATCACCTGGCATGGAAAAACAACATCAAATACACATACGAGGGTATATCGAAATCTTCCCGGAATGAATTTTTATGATAAGACTGTACCCGTAAATGTTGTACAATCTATGTGAACTAGATGCCTATGGTATCTCCTGCATATGTATACAATTGTTTATTTGCCATTCTTTTTCTAATGGTTGAACTGTCATAATTTTTAAAGCTTTGTTTTTCCAACATAGAAAATTTGAAATTTCAGGTGCGTGCAGTCGTGAAGTTTTTGACAAAACTTGAGTGGAAACCGACAGATATTCTTTACGATCTGGAGAAAGTTTATGGAGATAATACTCCAAAGAAAACAACAGTTTATGAATGGATAAAACAATTTCGAGAAGGACGCGAATCCATCCGAGATGACAATCGCAGCGGTAGACCTGGAGTCCTGTACCGAGGAAAACGTGGCTGCTGTTCAGCAGATTACAGAGGATGAACGGCGAGCATCATTGCATGAAATAACCACACGTTTAAGTATTTCATATGGTTCAGCTCACTCAATTGTTACAGAGAGTCTAGGATTAAGCAAACTTTCATCGTGTTGGGTCCCAAAAGCGTTGCGCCCGGAACACAAGTTTAACCGAGCTGAAAACCCACTTCAGTTTCTTAATCGATTCGATGCGAATCCCAACGATTTTCTGGATGGAATAGTAACTGGAGATGAAACTTTGATCTATTTATATGACCCTGAGAGCAAAATGCAGTCCAAGGAGTGGTTACCAAGAGGTTCGAAAGGGCCAATCAAGTTCAAAGCAGACAAACCAGCTAAGAAAGTTTTAGCCACAATCATGTGGGATTCGGACGGCGTAACTCTAGTAGATTTTTTAGAAGGGAAGAAAACAGTTACAGGGAGTTACTACGCTATGTTTTGCGAAAACTCCACGGTGCTTAGCTGGTGAAACGGCCAGGAAAACTGCACCGTCAAAGTTTGTTCCATTAGGATAACGCCCCGGCGCATTCATCCGCCATTTCAAGAGCTGTTTTGGAAGAATACCGTTGGGAATTGCTTCCACATGCACCTTATAGCCCACATTTAGCCCCTTCAACTACTTTTTGTTTCCAAAGTTGAAGCAGCATCTGAAGGGAATTCGCTGGGAATCCATTTCTGATGCAAAACGTGCTGCTTTGCAATGATTCAAATTACAGCCTCCTGGATTTTACAGAAGTAGATTAGAACGATGGCGACACCGTATGGAAAAGTGACGTAGAAAAATAATGTTAAATAAATGTTTTCTTATCTGTTAGTAATGCTTTTCCGGGAAGATTTTGAAATAACCCTCGTATATCAGCATCCCTCTTTTTAGACATGTATCTACATGGACTTCATCTTGCATCAACACATTCTTTCTTCCACCAGATATCGTGGTAGTGAAAATCCGAGTATATTAAATTTGCTTTTTACCTCTGATGTCAACCTGATCAATAATATTGAGCACTTACCACCCATTGGGAAGTGATCACATTCCCGTTTTAAGTAGCTGACAATTATTTGCAAACGTTTTGACTAATAATCGAATATTTTCTCAGCTCAATTATTGGCAGGTAAATTATATTGACATTAATTGATTATTAAAATTAATTGATATAGTTCTCTACCCGTTGTCACTTCAAATCCTTTAAACTATTGGCACCAACTATTAAACGTGACTAATATATCAGAGTCTAGATGGCGAATGGTAAAGATGTAGGCAAAATGCCTGCGATAGAAATTGTTTGTAAATCGTGCAGTAGGAGCGTAAAAGGCGAAACAAAGTGCAAATTATGAGAGAATTCTTATCACCCTGGGTGTGCGGTGCGCATTAAAGTAGTAGGTTTCAACGAACTTGTTTGCAGTACATGTGCCGGCAAGGAGACCAAAAACGTGAACATAACAACTGTTACAAAAGAAAACCAATTGTTAAATCAGTTGCTAGTATAGATGATGGACAATAGGAACCTATTGTGCGAGAAAACAGACCGCACTTAGCCTGTCTATTAGATAGGCTAAGTGCTGACGTCACGCTGGGCATCGCTTTAGAAACCTTTCCAAACAAAAATAAATTGCATTGAAAATCCCATGAGATTTTTCAAAGCAGCGTTTCACGTTTATAAACAATAAGTAAGAAGTTTCTTCAAAGTATTCATATTTGTGGTGTTATTATTGACTCATTTACAGCCACAGATATAGGTAAGTGTTTTTTTAAAAAATGTTATCACCATCGAAATAAGTTTGAGGTTATGTGATTATTTTTTATTGAATTAAAATTGTTATTTTTAAGTATAATAAAGCTTATTGTAGTGTTTATAAATAAATATAAAGTAAACGCAGTCTATAGCTTGAAATATTTTTATTATAGATTCAACATCTGCAAAAATGGTCATGTGTTTTGTACCTGATTGCAAACATTATAGAGAACAGAAAATTTGCAAGTTTTTTGTATTCCCTGCAAAGCTAGAAGAAAGAAAAGCCTGGATATCACTTATAAGGTACTATCTAATAGAACAATTATTATGTTAATGTTTGCCTTACTAGTAGTTTCTTTTTTTTCAGAAGACAAGATCGGGAACCTTCCCGACATTCTTTGGTGTGTAGCTGCCATTTTGTGAACAATGACAGAAAAAATAGGCCCACAATATTTGAGTTCAATGCTAAAAGAAAATTTGGTTTTATATCTCCAAAAAAAAGGTATGCCATCAGTTATTCGTATATAAATATGTTCACGATCCTGAAAAGCAATGTAAAAAAATGTTTAAATTTGCTAGCTTGTTTTAACCTTTAATAGAAAATTAAAGCAAACATAATATTAATAGATCATTAAATTAGTTGTAGAAAAAGAACCAATAGTAAGCAGGCAGATGTTGCCGAGGATCTTGCGGTAGCTGGACCATCAACAAGTGCACCGTCCAATGCAGAAGATTTACCTTCATGTTCGAGAAGTGTCAGTAGAACTTCAGGAGCTTCGTTGGAAGCAGAGAATTACTTCTTAAGGAAAGATGTGGACGAATTGACAAAAAAACTTGAAAAACTTTCAGTACGCTTTAGTTATGAGCACATCAAGGATGACGATTCGCATGTCCTCATGTATACAGGGATACCAAACAATGAATTATTTATGGTGTTACATGAATTTATGGCAAACTTTAAATTAAAATATTATGCAAATTGGCAAGTACAAATGTTTTCAAAATTGGATCAGTTACTGATGACATTAATGACACTAAGATTAAACTTGCCACATGAAGACTTGGCTCTTCGATTTGGCTGCAGCTCTGCAACGGTCACTAATATTGTAATGACCTGGATTTATGCCCTACATGAAGTATTATTTAAGCAGCTCATGAAAACAATTCCACCAAGAAGCAAGAACCAAGCTTGTCTTCCTGCTGCATTTGAGACATTTACGAACTGCAGAATTATTCTTGACTGCACAGAAATTTATTCAGCCACGCCAGGCAGCATGGAAAATCAGAGACTGACCTATAGCTCATATAAACACCGCAATATATGGAAAGTATTAGTGGGCGTAGCACCAAATGGAGTTATAACCTATGTAAGTGATGCATACCCAGAATCAGTGTCTGATAAAAAAATAGTTGAGCACTGTGAAGTCCTAAAGCAGATGGTCCCTGGGGATCTTATACTAGCTGACAAGGGTTTTTTAATAAAAGAATTGCTACCTGCAGAAGTTCATTTAAATATTCCACCATTTTTAAGCACTCCTCAGTTTACAGAAGCTCAGGTATATGAAACCCAGAGAACTGGAAAGGCAAGAATCCATGTTGAGAGAGCGATACGGAGAATAAAATGTTACAATATTTTGCAAAGAATACCACAATATTATATGTCCCAAATTTCAGTTATTTTTCAGTTATGTGCTGCACTTACTAACTTTCATTATCCACTAATTAAAGAAGTGGAAGAATATTATTCATAAATATTGTATTTTATTTAATTTATAGTAGGTACTTTTTCCTTTTTTATATTTAAAAAAACAACCATACTTTATGGCCAAGTGTTTTATTTCTTTATATGTAGGTATAAACATTTCCTTCCTCAAATCAATTTGTTATCCATAACCAATACAAATATTAATATTGCAATTAATGAGATGAATTTGAAATTAAATAATAGTATTTAAATAATAACAAACTTAAATTCAAAGTAAATAAAACAAAGGCCATGATCATATGTAGTACAAATAGTTAAATACAAATAATTTATAAATAATTGTTGATAATGACAAACCAGAAATCGTTCAAGAAATGAAGTATTTAAGTTTTATATTGATTTCAGTTTTAAGTTTAAAAACACATTGTGAATATATTATTAAGAAAGTCTCAAAAAAGCTGTACATATTTCTTTTCTAGAATATCGAATAATTTATCTAGATCTACAAAAATAATTGTGTATAATACTCTAAATTAAGCCGCATTTCCTTTACTGTTCTTCGATAATGTATATGATTAACCAAAGTTCGATTGCAAGCCTTCAAAAAATGCAAAACAAAGCAATGCGAATTATTTTAAATTGTAATAGATATACTTCAATCAATAACATGTTAGATATTTTTTTTATTTTATTTTTTTATTTATTTCGCACTCAGCCAACAGCCGTTAGGCCAATTATAGGCGTCGCTGTGCAGTTATGAAGATATGCTCCAATTGTTAAATATATACGATAGTTTGAAACTCAGCACATTAATATTTATCTTCAAAATAGTGAACAATTTACTTCCAACACACTTGAAAGACTTTTATAACACTTAATAGCGATATTCATACCCATCAGACAAGAAACAAAAATAACACATATATTAATCAAACGAGTTTACAAGGTACTATCTATAATATAATTTTCCTTAATGTGTGTCTGTAACACAAAATAAAATCTCACGTTCCGGCTTCACAGATGTTTATATTTGTTTAGGTTTTGTTTTTCTTATCTTAGCGCTCGGATCGTAGCTTGACCTTTCTCGTATCCTATTTCACGTGCGCGTAGCGCGCAATTTGCTTGTGAATACATTATTTTTTAAAGGCTTCAACGTCTAATAATTTACCTAACTACATAAAATCAAGCAAAAATTTGTTGATTTTTAAATGAGAGTTAAGTTTATTCTTTAGAAAATCTAAATAATTATCTATTCCTATATTAGTTTGATTTTAATGAAGAGTTTTTTATTATTATTATACCGTATGAATAATGTAAGACATTGGCAACTTTATTTTAGCATTAATCAATTTAACCATGGTAGCAACAATTGTCGGTTTTGAAATTACAATAAAAAAATCTGGTGTGATACACTCACACAACTTCCTTTTACAGTGATCTTATAATTAGTAAAAAAATTCATTTTTAATTTCTAAGCGTTTGTCAAAATTTTTCAAAAATTACAAATTCTATAAAAACGGTACAAAATAGAGCGTTAGTTGAAGAGACAAATTTTCTCTAGAATTTTAAGCTGAATTCAAAAATGTAATAATATACCGGGTGTTCTATTTAAAATAGGAGTTAATAAAAAAAATAGAAAAAAAAACAAAAGAAACCCACTTTAGAAGTATTCAACTGAAAAATCACCTATCTCACATCAATACACATTAAAAATGTAAGAAAAATGTAAAGTTTAAAAAAATCGTTAGAGCCGTTTTTGAAAAAATCGAAAAAAACTGAAAAAACACAAGAGTAAACACCTACTTCCGGTTATGCGATTTTCTTCAAAAGCTTGCTGTCTCATCTACATAGTACACAAAACTTATATATGAAGTTTCAACGCCATACCTCTTTTCGTTTTTGAGATATTCTGTTCACAGACACACAGACAGACACACACACAGACAGACCAATGAAAAAAAATATGATTTTTGGGATCAGGGAACTCTAAAACGTGAAGATCCGTTGAAAACTCACTTTCGAATTTTTGGGGTGAATCCAATACTTCCTTTATAGTAAAAGGAAGTAATAATCCAGTTTCAATTAGTTTCTATAGTCACTGTGTTGTTATTTTGTTTACAAACACCATGGTAACATTAAGTAAATGCGCTATGTCTAATTTTGCATAATTCAGCCATGTATAAGCCGTTCACGATCTTTTTGGGTCAGGTGAGGCTATGACCATCTAGTAATTTTGTTGGCAGTATGTACCTCTGTGGCAACTAAACTCCCTCATGGAATGAATAGATACATTGTTGCCGGATATTCTCTAGTCTCCACATTGACTCGCGTTCTTTTAAATTTGGTCTGTTCTTTTTAAATTGCAAGTAGCATAGTTTAATGGACATTTTTTGTTGTAACAAAATTATTTTGGGAATTTTTACTTTTCCTTTGACGAAAATTAAAATTATTTTTACACAGTTGATAAATCATTTATTTTCTTACGTATATTAAAATAATAAATCTGGCAATGTGGTGGCAAGAAAATGTCGAACAGACACTGACAGAAAAAAAAAGTTGCATCTGCTACATCATCGAATCAGTTTGTCCAACATGAAGAGACAAAATCATAGCCAACTCTGTCCCAAAAAGGTCGTGAACGGCTTATACTATGCAAGACAAAAAAAAACCGGTACAGTAAGCATGGTCTGTTGTGAATATGACTGCTTTAATATGTACAGTTGCTAGGTATTTCTAACTTAACCGTCAAATTGTTTAGACGTTGCTATGGATATAATAAACGTAATTGTTCAAAGCCTCGTTTTAGCTAATCAAATTATGCTAAAATCTCTATCAAGAGTTGTACCAGTTTTTTTTGTCTTGTATAGTACAGTCTTACATTATTCTCACTGTATAGCTAGTACAGTTTATAAATACTGAATTAATTAAGATTAATCCGCATGTAAAACCTATGTACAAATTATGTTTTTTTCATATGAATTTAAATAAATAAATGTATTAATAATTATTCTCCAATAAGTATCGCTTAAAGAAAAATTATTCCAAAATTAATAAATTTTCTGCCCAAGATGCATCAAATTCAATCTCCACAGTAATGGTTTCCTGCAAGGTCCAAATACACAATAAACATTTTTTACGTTTTGTTATATGAAGGTTTCCTTGAATTTGGTGGTAATAATTGTGGTTTGGGTTTATAACAATTTCACCACTATCATTAAAATATATAATATACTTTGTCATTTTTAAGCGTTTCTGATAATTTGTCGTTTCTATATGTATATGGACATTTGATCTCGACAATAGTGTTATCGTCTATTAGTCCATCGGGACTTGCTCCCAAGATTCCAGAATTTGTCAACCAGACACCAGTGGGTTAGATATCCACATTGAAATTGGTTTTTAAAAAGTCTATGCCATTTTTTCATGGCTTTTTCCCCATTGTATGGCCTTAACACCATCTAGATTGTAAGACCCTACAAAAATAAATACATTTTTATAAAAAAAATAGCAATATACAACTAAAAAACTAAAGTAAACTAAACCTACCTATAAGTGATTTAAACAAGCTCTCTGGGTACCTGTTTCGCTTATAAGCAGCAAGTATTACTCCAAAGTTACTGGATGTTACTCGGAACTTTCTTACAATAAACCACTTTTCATTTTGCCCTTGGCCACTGGTTATTTCTGCTATGTGTTCTATAGCTGCATCGTCAACAGCACATTCGCGCCTTAGATATTCAGCCTTATCTGTGGATTTGGTGAAATCATCAGACGATATAATATGCTCAATTATTGGCAAATAACTTATATCATCTTTATTGGGAGTTTCTTTTTGCAATAGCCAGGAAATTCCTACAGTGTTTCCAAAATTGCTGAGTTTGCTACATAGGTGACTTAGTTTCTCATTGGTAACCTGACGATTCACAGCTGAATAAGGCTTACTGGGATATAGTTCCTCAGCTGTTTTAACTTCGTTGGACTTAGTTTTTGGCGCATTCCAAATGCACTCCTTATCAGTGACTGATATGTTGTAGTGTGCAAATAATGCCATTGATGCAATATGATGGCATTTGATACCTCTGGGACACGAACAGTTGGCTGATAATATGTCTCCTGTTTTATTTAGTATAATCTGCAATATTAAAACATAAGTATAAAAAATGCTCAAAAAAATGATTGACAGCAATTTAAACTACCTCAACATTATAACTTTTGTCTTTCATGCTAGCATGAACTTCTCCTTTGACAGTCGACAGGTGTGCGTCGAATTGCATTTGAAGAACATAGTTTGACTCCAAGGCATTTTCCCCTTTTTTAATCATTTTATTATCGTTTTCAAAAAACTCGTTAATCGTTGAAAACTTAAGTAGTACCTACATGTTTTGAACACATTCTGTAAATAAAATTTTATTTTAAGTATAATATAGACCTCCATATACCCCTATTTACGTATAATATAGTTGTACGAAACTTGTTTGAACAATCTATTAAAAAACTGCTCCCACTGTCTTATATAGCACTAATAATCCTTATTTTTTTAAGTACGCCCATTTGTAAATGGTAAATCGCATAAAATTTCATTTGAAATGGATTTTTAATTTATTCCTTTTTGTGCGACAAAGGCTTAAGCTATTTGTAATAAAAAAAATCTATAGTAAACTTTATTATACGTAAAAATAATAATTTTAATTCAATAAAAATTACAAAGTAAACAATAATCACATAACCTCAAATTTATTTAGATGGTGATAACATTTTTTTACAAAACACTTACCTCTATTTGTGGCTGTAAATGGGTCAATAATAACACCAAAAATATGATAATTTGAAGAAACTCCTTACTTATTGTTTATAAACGTGAAACGCTGCTTTGAAAAATCTCTTATGGGATTTTCAATGCAATTTATTTTTGTTTGGAAAGGTTTCTAAAGCGACGCCCTGCGTGACGTCAGACTTACTATCCGTTCACAAAACTCGTGAACTGTCAAAACGCTGTCAAGTTGGTACCTTGTTTAAATTCTGTTTTGGAACTTCTGCTTGCTGATTTTGGCAGCACTGAAATGTTAGAAATTTAAAAACTAGACTTATGTCACACTTTCTTGTAAAAAAGTAACCTCCCAAATTCTTTAATTTTTGTGCATACACTTCAATTATTGCAATGGAACAGAGACGAAAGAGGGTTTTATTATTGGAAAGAGAAAAAGGGCTGTAGTTGATTATTACCAGGAAAAACTAGAAGAAAATAGTTGTGACTTTTGACACATGTAACATAACCTTAACTTTAAATATTACTAGAAATCACTAGATCCAAAGTACATTCCCAAAAAACCTGTAATTTCCAGGTACACTCAGCAAATATTTTAAAAATTTGACATTGACAGTTCATGAGTTTTGTGAATGGATAATAGACTGTCCATTTGGAAGATAAGCTAAGAAACATAACCTCACAATCGGAGGTAAACACACACAAAAGATCGCTCAACGGCGGAAAATACACAAAAACCAACTAATTCTCAGCTCGAAAAGACGCAATACTTATTCGGTGAAATTAGTTCCCAGGAAACCAAATATCCAACAAAAACAATATCAACAAGTCTTCTTCTTCTTCTTCTCAGCCCGTTGACATCCACTGCTGAATGTAGGCCTCCTCCAGGCTCCTCCATCTATTTCGGTCTTGGGCCACCAAAATCCAATTTTTACCCGCAATTCTCTGTAGATCATCTCTCCACCTTGCAAGGGGTCTTCCAACGCTCCTTTTCCGTTCTCGTGGCCTCCATTGTAGTGCGATCTTTGTCCACTTTACGTTGTCTCTAGCCACGTGTCCCGCATAACGCCACTTCAACCGTGCCACTTTTCCAATAACATCTTCTATGTTTGTTTTCCTTCGTATATCCTCATTGCGGATTCGATCGCGGAGACTAATGCCTAGCATTGCCCGTTCCATCGCTCGTTGACATACCCTTAACTTATTGGCACGCTTTACCGTTAGTGTTATTGTTTCTAGGCCGTAGGTTGTAACAGGTAAGATACAGGTGTTGTATACTTTACGTTTAAGACTCAAAGGTATTTCAGGATTTTTCAGGATATAAGAAAGCTTGGAGAATGCTGCCCAGCTAAGACTAACACGTCGGCTTATTTCAGCATCCTGATTTTCTTTTCCAGTTGTTATTATGTGTCCAAGGTAATTATATTCCCTAGCTAATTCAAGGTCTTGGTTTCCGATGGTTACTTTTAAATCTCCGGTACTCATTATCTTTGTCTTCTGCATGTTCATAGTAAGACCGACCTTTATTGATGCTTCTTGGAGTTCTCTTATCATATTAGCGAGTTCTTCTGCATTGGTACTAATCAGCACGACGTCATCTGCGAATCTTAAGTGACTCAGAAACTTGCCATCTATGCTGATACCCTTTTCCTGCCACTGTAGGTTCTTAAACACGTCTTTGAGGGCCAGTGTGAACAACTTGGGCGAAATGGGATCTCCTTGCCTTACTCCTCGTTTTATTTTGATCCTGTTAGTGACGGTATCTTCATCAACCTTAACGCACATCGTGGCATTTTCGTATATGTGTTTTAATAGCCTCGAGTATCTGGAGTCTATTCTCGCGTTGTTCATACCCTGTAAGATGGCCCAGGTTTCGATGGAATCAAATGCTTTGTGGTAGTCTACAAAGGCCATGTGGTAAGAGATATTGTATTCCGTGCATTTTTCAATTACGGTTCGAATAGTTTGAATATGATCAATGGTGCTGAAGCCTTTTCTGAAGCCAGCCTGTTCTTCCGGCTGGTAGAAGTCAAACTTGTTGCTCAGTCTATTAGTTAGTATTCTTGTTAGCAATTTATATAGTATTGACAGAAGACTGATCGGACGGTAGTTTTCCACGTCAGAGCTATACCCTTTTTTATACAGAATAATAACCTCTGCGTTTTTCCACGTTTCGGGAATTTCCCCTTCTTCGAGACATTTATTCATTAAAATTAAGATAGCTTGCTGTAAGATTCTGCCTCCAGCTTTCAACATTTCACTTGTGATCCCGTCTTCTCCTGGAGCTTTGCGTGTTTTCATTTGACTCAGCGCTAACTTCAACTCGTTCTCATCCACTTCAGGCAATTCTTCAGATCCCACGTTAGTTATTGTCTGCGTGTTTATTAGTTCGTTGTGTGTTTGTGTTGATTGACTATAGAGCTTTGAATAAAAATGCTCTATTACCTTTAGAATTTCTCTTTTCTCTGTCACTAGATTTCCTCGATCGTTCTTTAGTTTCGAGATTTTTGACTTTCCTCGACTCTTTTTTGCTCTTAAAACTTTCATGTTCATGTTATCGTTAATCAGTTCTTCTATCAGTAGAGTATTATACCTTCTTATGTCTTTTCTGATTTCCTTCTTTACTTGTTTGTTTAATTCTTGATATGCTGGTGCATCTCTGTCTAATCTTCTTCGCAACTGAATAAGGTTTTCTGTTTCTTTACTTATTTTGGATTTGCTTTTTTTCTTCGTTCTGTAGCAGACAGTCTTTATTGCTACTTGGACACTGTTTTCTATTTTACCGGATAATTCGTTTAAGCTTAGTTCTTCTAGATGTTCTATAGGGTTTAGTTTGCTTTCGACTATTTTGTTGAACTCTTCCTCTTGACTCTTGAGTTCTAGCATTGATGGTCTAATATTTCTCTCCATGAACTTCTTACGTTCTATACGAGTGTTAATGGCAAACCTTGCTCGGACTAAACGGTGATCACTTCCGGTGTTAAATTTATTTAGCACAGAGTCAACAAGTAAATGTACATAATCAAAAACAGTAGATTACTCTAGATCAACTGAAGAACGCAATCAAAAATGCACAGAAACTACAGATAAAGAAAATGAATACAAAACAGTAACTTACAAAAAGAAAAACAAACCAAAACCAATAGTAAGAATTAGCGAAGCAACAACACTGAAACCAGCATCGGGTAAAAAGGCTTGGTATTTCATAAAAAAATGCATAAAGACACCGATCAAGAAACAATGAAGTCACATATAGAAAATATCACAATGAATAAGGATTTTAACTGCGAAACAGTCAAATCGCAATATGGAACTAATAATTTTGTTGTTTCCATCAATTTCTCAGACCAAGAAAAGTTTACCGACCCAGTTAATTGGTCAAAAGGAATTTATTTTTCCATGGGCAAGAAAACAAAAAACCAACTAATAGAAAAGCCGCACCACTATCTCTCGGACAACAAAATGACACTAACAAAGACCACAGACAAAATAAACAGAATAAAGGTCACGGCATCATAAGATTCAGCCGGATACATTACATTTAAACGGCAGATCTTCATCGCAAGTTAAAACAAACCAGACCTATATAAAAATGTTACATTTAAATTTGCAGTCCATTTCAAATAAAGTGAATGAACTGGAAATATTATTGCATGAATTTCACCCGGATATATTTTGTGCATTGGTTGACGAAATCCACTGAGGCACACTTGGAAGGATATAGGATTGCTGCCCAATTCAATCGTTATGTTCATCAATCAGGGGTAGTGGCAATTTATGTCAAGAATTCTATGGAGGTAATCGTAATAGAAACAATTGCTGCATACATCGAAAAAAATTTTGAAGCTGTAGGTATACAATTTTCTGTAAATAATAACCTATATTGTGTGCTTGTGATCTATATATCACCAAATCTTAATTTAGACTCTGTTAAGTTATTTATAGAGCAATTAAATGTAGTTTTAAATGTGGTTTTCCAAAAGCACAGGTATGTTATCTTAGTGGGAGATCTGAACATTGATAATTCAGTAAATAACATAGGTAAACGCATGCTTTATGTTTTTGATGCTTATGAAATGACGTCATTTTTACATGGTCAACCAACTCGTATTTATAAACAATCAAAATCCTTCACAGATTATGTTGCTTCTACTATCGTAAACCTTCATACGAGCATATTATATTCCTGAATTTCTGATCACATGGCCCAGCTGGCTACTTTATATGTTAATAATTCGATTGAAACCTATTCTAAAAAGGAACAATTTGTTCAAAAACGTAATCTATGCGAGCAGAACATTTCTACTTTTAAAGTTGCGCTAAGTTTAAATGATTGGCAGGATGTTTTTACTTGTCATGATACTAACGTAGCATATAATACTTTTTCACAAACTGTGCAGTATTATTTTGATTTCTATTGTCCAAAACAACGTATAAGATTGTGTTCACCTAAAAATGAAACCAAAAATTGGGTAACACCCGAAATTATGGAGCGCAGAATAATTAAAGATTTGTATTTATTAAGTAAACAATTAAATGATGATAAATTTACCGTGTATTATAGGCGCAGTAAAAATAAATATAAGCAAAACATTGACAAAGCAAAAAAAGTTTTTTTTGGATCTGTCATTGAGACATCTGATAACAGAACCAGAGCTGTCTGGGCAATAGTTAATAAAACGTTGAATAGATGTAAGGAAAAGAAACAAATTGTACTAAATATCAATAATTCCATTGTGAAAGATTCTGTAAAGATTGCAAACAGCTTTGGTAACTATTATTCAATGTTAGCTCAAAATAAACTTTCTAAAAATTTTAACTTGTTATCGAACGAATGTACGACACTTCCACTGTCAGCAAATTCAATGGTTTTATTTTCAACAGATCTAAATGAAGTTGGATGTACACAAATATGTAATAAGACATCGGCTGGTCTAGATGGCCTCAGTTCAAAAATGTTAAAGGAAATTATGCCTTATATATGTGAACCTTTAGTGCATATAATACACTTAGCTTTTAGTCAGGGTATATATCCGTGTGATCTAAAAACAGCAATCGTTCATCCTCTACTAAAAAAAGGTGATCCTCATATTATTGGAAATTTTAGACCAATATCGCTTATTTCATCGGTATCAAAAATAATAGAAAAGTTATTACATTCTAGGCTTATGAATTACCTTAAGAAGTTTAATTTATTAACCAAATGTCAACATGGATATCAAAGCGAAAGATCTACCGAAACAGTGACTTGATTTTGTACAATTTGTTCACGATAAGCTAGATGGTGACAAATACGTTGTCAGTATATTTTTTTATTTGAGCTGTGCATTCGACTCTATCAACCATGAATTCCTGAAAACCAAGCTATTTAGTCTGGGTATACGGGACATTGCCAATGATGTGATTATGTCATTTATTAAAAATTGGAAAATGACTGTAAAAATAAAGAACCACTTGTCTAACCAATTTGATATGGAGCTTGGCGTGCCTCAGGGGTCAACCCTTGGGCCATTGATTTATATTTTGTTCACTAACGACCTCCAATATTATCTGGATGGCGAGTGCGTAATTACTTATGCTGATGACACGTCATTGGCGGTGTCGGCGGATACTGCTGCTGAACTCCTTTTTAAAGTAGAAAATATTATAATAAAATTTAAAAATTGGTGCAGTAACAACAATCTCATTGTGGATTTACAAAAAACTTCGTGCGTCTACTTCAATAGAAGAAGGCCACTACAAAAATTAGATTTTAAATGTGGAGACATAACCCTTTCACCAAACAAAAATTGTCTGTTTTTGGGAGTGATGGTTGATGAACATCTCGACTGGTGTGCTCACATGAATATGATCTGTTGTAGGTTAAACAAGGCATATTTTGCCATACGTAATTTAAAACTTTGTATATCCCAGAAAGATTTGGTAGGTGTGTATCATGCAATGGTGCAATCCGTGCTTATGTACAATACTATAGTTTGGGACAAATCCGCTGAGGCAAAACGAATTTTTATTTTACAAAAGCGAATAGTAAGGCTTATTTTTAACGTACCGCCACGTCAATCTCTTAGATCTACTTTTAAGGATAACAAAATATTAACTCTGGTGTCATTAATCATTTATAAATGTTGTATATGGGTAAGAAATAAAAAAATCATTATAAATTAAATGCCACATGAACATAACACTCGATTGCACACGAACATACACATATACTAGTATAATTATTTGCTATTCGAGAAATCACCAGCCGTGACGTGTGAAAATTAAACAAACTTGTGGAAATAAATTCGTTTAAAAACATATTTATACGATAACTGTTTTTATAGCTTAAATGAATATTTATTATGCCTCTCAAGTTGTATGTATCTTGTACTTGTATTTGGCGTGCTAGACTTTTTCTCATCTGCATTTATGTAGCGACAAAATGAAATAAAATTATTATTATGTATATTATTATTATTATTACCACTCAAGATTGTCAAACCTAAAAAGCGTAAACCTTGGATTACAACAGAGCTTAAATCACAAATATGACAGAAGCACAGAGAATGGCACAGATCAAAGGTAGAAAAACATTACCATTTTTCAGTGATTACAAAACCTTTGCAAACATATTAACCACTAAACTGAGAAAACCTCGATCAAATTATGAAGAAAAAATTGTTGACTTAGGACAGAAACGATTCGATCAATAGATACTACTGAAACATTTATAGTCGAGATTGTCTACCATTACTCTTCATTCACCAGAAAGTATGGTACACTCTAACCCCACCGTTACTAGTGAAATATTTGCGCTACAGTTCCAAAGCGTATTTTTTGAGGAGTTCCAAATCATGTCAACTATCAACAAAACTAAACATTTGCATAATTCTATAACGGATGCACTAATTAATTACAAGAGATATCGTTTATAAACAATCATCTACTATCAAAATAAATTCCACTCCAAGTCCAGCTATAAATTATCTCCCAACTTATTAAAAAGCTGTACCATAAGCTTAGCCAAGCCAATTACAAACCTAATGGAATTAACAGTTAAGCAAGAGGTGCTTCCTCCTGAATAAAAAAAACCTATTATAATTCCTATATTTAAGAAAGGCGATACATTGGCTGCCAGCAATTACCGCCCAGTAAGCTTTACTCTGTTATTTGCAAGTGTATGGAAAAAATAACTGCCAAAAACTCACAGAATGTGTCATTTTGAATTTCATTATTCCCAAACGTCAACATGGCTTTGTTTCAGGTAGATCTGTTCTTTCCAATTTGCTATTCAGTAATAACTTACGGACTAAATCTACTGACAATCAAAAGCCAATTGATGTCTATTTGCATTTCAAAAAGGCATTCGGCAGAGTTCCTCATATTAGGCTGTTTTTACGACTTGACAAATATGGTCTAAAAGGAAATTTGTTAAAATGGATTAAACATTTGCTGACCGATCGAAAGTATCAAGGCATGATAAAAAGTAAAAAGTGGAGTGGCCCAGGGATCAGTTTTTGGACTCATTGTTTTTAGTTTACATAGCAGACTTAACCACAGTATATTTACACATTCAGTAGGGACACGACGGTGTCGGCGCCTTTGATGTTTTCTTACCAAGTTTCTAACAGAATGGCGGTGCTGGCGGGCCTTCGTGAATAATGCCATAGATGGCGCAATGTTCTCTGCCGCGTTTTATTCGAATACTGAACTTCTAAACATATCACATAACATCTATATTTTGAGATATGAATGTACCGTTTTTTCACGAAACGAGTAGGGAATACTACTATTTACTATACGAATATAAAAAATGTACGTTTACATTGCATAAAACAAAAATTACAAATTTAATTTAGAATCTGACACTTCTTGGCACACTAATTGCGTTGTAAAATCTATATAAAATTACAGAAAAACTGAACATATTACCTTTCTGAGTGAAACGAAATGGACTTAATTGCTTAAACTTTATTAGCTAATAAAACATGATTGCGAAATGTTTTGCCAGAAGCTCTTAAATTATACTGCTCTTTGTATATTCATCTTTTCAAAATTACTTCAGTTTCAGAAGAAATTGTTCTATCTTGTGGTTTTAATGGTAAATCTGTAAATGCAGTATTAAAAATGTACCAAAGAAGGTGCAGGCACTGCAGGTTACTTTTAATAGTCTTCGCCTAGAAGAAGTTACTCCGAAACAAAAGTCTTCAAAATGCAACCTATAAGCGACACCTCTTTTGCATTTTCATTATTTATGTGTTTTATTTATGTAACTAACCGTCAAAATCTCAAAATTATGTCAAAATCAGAGAGTACTGAGGGCGCCATCCTGCGGGTATCCGTCGAAGGACCGCCAGTTTCAACGCATGCGTACTAAAAATCTGCGGAAAGTGGAGATATGATCGTGTCCCTACTGAATGTGTAAATATACTGTGACTTAACTTCAGATATCAAATCTCCATCTATTAGCCCAGTTTCATTTCAGTTGGCCCACTTAGAAAATTCCCAACTATTGACACTCAATCGAGTGGAATCTATACAATATTTGATATTAAGATTATTGGTTTTGAATTTAAATTGCACACGCTTTAGGTTTAGTGGTGTTACGATTTGCGTTCTTTAATGAAATGAACTATGTAGGAATATACTGTACTTTAGTTAGCTGTAAGCCATCTGTATAATAAATATTTTAAGGTAAAATTCGTAGGCAAAATGTCATATATAAATTACAACAAGCGGATGTTTAGAAACGTGCCTTTCGCTTGGGAAGCTGGAGATATTGCAATCTCACGAATAGATTAGAGTAAGTTTATGCAGGGTTTACTTCATAAACCGAAATATTGAGTGATGTATATGACCAGTACGTGATTAGAAGAAGCAACGGATGCAACTCGATCATAAAAATTATTCGCAGCTGGGACCAAATGCTTTTAGTAGAATTGTAACTCTTTATAGCGACATTTTGCGAAGGGTCCGAGCAGGCCACATTTCACCGTGGGAAAGCCTCAAACTTGTAAAATTCATAGAATTATTATAAACTATCACGTCCGTATGTACGTCCCAAAAGTCCAAAATTTAGACCAGCTCTGATAGGTTATTGGGAACTTTGTAAACGCCCACCGAGCTTTCTTGGTCAAAATGGACTAAGAATTTAGTTAGTTAATAAGAAGATGTAAATACGTAAAGTTAAGAAAGAACAGTATTAAACTTAAGTGTTCTGTAAATGGCAGAAAAATAAATGCAAGTATTTGTACTTAAGTGTTCTTATTAATCTCGCAACAGTAGCTTTGGTCTTCGTGTCCGAGTGTGTTTTAACTAAAAGGATTGCCAGTTACCCCGACTTTAGGCGTCTCGCAATAGTGGTGATCAAGCGGCGTGATTTATAACTTATTTAAATCGCACGACAGAAGATTTCTTTTGTTTCGAAGTCGGTCCAAGTGCAAGCGTTGAAATATACAAGGGGAAGCACGTGAACAGGACGGAAAAAGCATCTAATAAATTGAGGCGCTACAACGGGAGCGGTCATTCCGGGGAACGGCGTAGATAAAATCCAGGAGCGTCGAGGAGTGAATGCAGAAAATTCCGTGGTCCAACGGGAGCGGTCATTCTGGGGAGCGGCGTAGATAAAATACAGGAGCGTCGAGGAGTGAATGCAAAAAATTCCGTGGTCCAACGGGAGCGGTCATTGCGGGGAGTGGCGTAGGTAAAATCCAGGAGCGTCGAGGAGTGAATGCAGGAAATTCCGTGGGCCAACGGGAGCGGTCATTCCGGGAACGGCGTAGAGGACTGGGGACGGCGTCACGTAAGAGTGGTAACGTTGGAAAACCAGCAAGCGTCGAGGAGGTGACGGCAAGGAATCCGTGGAGGTGGCCAGACAACAGGAGGGCAGTCATTCGAAGGGGCGGCAAGGCAGCATTCTGGGAACGTCAGGTAAAACTGACAACGAAGAAAAACCAGTGTAGTGCAGTGAAGCCAGTAAAGGTGTCGAAGTGCGTGACGGCGGAAACTCCAGGAAACAAGACAGGGAAGCGGCTTCAGGACAGGGAGGCGGCGTCCAGATCTGTGGGAATAAGACGACAGCACAGCGGGGAAAACAGAAAATTGCAGTTGTGGGTAAGTAATACTTGTTGTTTGTTTCGGAATTATATGGTCTTATTATGCGATTTAATAAGGTTATGTATATATTTTTTTGAAATAATAGGATCAGGTATTGCTCGTAGTTGTCAGTAATAGTAAATTTTCGACGGGTTGTGAACTAGTTAAGTTTTTACAGCAGCGATAGGTAATTTACGGGTTACGCAAAATTCCTGGTTTACAGAATTTAAATTTTATCAAGTGTTTCATTTAAAAGAAACAATGGTTTCCGAATACAGTATTTTTTCGGTGAACGAATTAAAATACGTTGCTAATCTGTTTGAGTTACCGGAGAAAAAGAAAAAGGCAGAGATCATAGAAGAATTGATTAAGGCTCCACATTCGGTAGAGGACATTAAAGTAGAATTAGGTGCCTGGGAGGAAAACCCTCGGAAAGACAAGTGGGAAGAATTAGCTGAAAGGGAACGAAGAGAAAGGTTAGAATTAGCTGAAAGGGAGCGAGAAGGAAGATTGGAGGTAGCTAGATTAGATGCTCAAGTGAAAATTGCTCAGGCCCAAGCGCAAACGACAAATGAAAATAATGTACATGATGTCAATGTAATTAGGAATATGTCCTTGAATATGACAAAACAATTGCAACCTTTCAAGGATGACGGTGATATGGGATTGTATTTAACGAATTTCGAGCGGGTTTGTGTGCAATTGAACTTCTCCAAGGAATCGTGGCCAATTCGATTGACGAGTGTGTTGTCACCAACAGCGAATGAGGTCGTGGCTCAATTAACAGAAGAGCACAGCAAAGATTATGACAAAGTCAGGGCTAGTCTGCTCAAGAAATATCAGCTAACAGCAGAAGTTTTTCGAACGAAATTTCGGTACGGGAAACGGAAAACTGACCAGAGTTATGCGGAATTTGCATACCAACTAAAAACCAATTTCCAGGAATGGATCAAGAGCGAAGACGCGGAAGGAAACTTCGACAAGCTAACTCAATTGATGTGCTTGGAGAAATTTTATAGTTCGTTGCCAGGGGAGATGAAATTTTGGGTGGAGGACCGAAACAAGTCCAAGACGATGGAGGAAGCTGCAGAGCATGCAGACACATACGTCACCAAAAGAGGACCAGGTACGGAACGGCAATATAATGGAAACTTCAAGCCATCGAAAAATAAGTTCAAAACTAAGCCAACGACGTCGAACTTGAAAAATGACATAGGGAAAAGTCAGGTGCAAACGGAAAGTGTTGTCAAGGAAAACTTGGACAAACGCAGTTTCGACAGATGAAGGCCGGGGAAGTGTTTTGGATGTGGTGCAGTAGGTCACTATAAAGGTTCACCGGAATGTCCCAAAACACAAGTCGTTTTAGCAACGATAGGCCAGAGCAAGAACGAGGAAGGTCTGTTAGAACCTTATACCATAATAGCGAAAGTAAATGGAGTGGAAGCAAAATTACTACGAGATAGCGGAGCCAGCTATGATATCGTGCACACAAATTTAATCAAAGGAGCCGATTATACAGGGAAATATGTATATGTGCAAGGCCTCCTGAATGAAGAATGTGTGGCGTTACCAGTTGCGAAGGTAAAATTAAATTTGCCAGAAATTCAGGTGGAAACTGAAGCAGCTGTAGCGAATCGTTTGCCTCGAGATTATACGTATCTGCTATCGAATAGAACGTGGGAGATGCTGCCGAAAGAAATGTATGTGGTAATTCAACAAGTGCTCGCATTAACGAGAGCGCAGGCGAAGGCTACAATGGAAAAGGAAGAGGTTCACGATGAAAATAAAGAAACGAATGCCGAAGTGAAGAGTTCAGAAGACGGAAAAGATTCCGACGAACAGGGAGAAGAAGCGGAAAAGGAAATTTGGTATAAATCACCGAGCCTGGAAAAGGACGAACAATTTTCAATACCTAAATCGAATATCGACTACTCGGACATAATACAACTTACACCGACAACCTTAAGAATGCTGCAATTAGAAGACCCAAAATTAAAAGAGTATTTTGAGATGGCAGAATCAAAGAAGGAGAACAATGGAGCAAAATTCTACATTGCTTATGGAATACAGCACAGGAGAATTACTGACAAATTGGGTCGGAGCTTTGAGCAAGTGATGGTGCCAGAAAAATTACAAAGCAAGTTGCTAGATATCGCACATGATAACATGTGGATGGGACCAGTGCCGGCGTTACGCACAGGCAGAGCAGGCGGCCGCCTGTAGCGGCACATTTAACAGGGCGGCCGGAGGCGGCCCTCGTGCTTTTAATATTTACATACAAACCCGAAAATTCAAAAATCGAAAAATCGTTGAAATGGATCTTTCCTAGTAAACTCTAATAATCGTTTTTTTTTCAAAATTACAGTAAACTGGGGTGAATTTTATTTCGAGGGGCGACCGACATTGATATTCCTGCGGAAAATGTTTAAAATAAAAATGAGGGGAAATATTTTTAAACGAAGGTTGACGCAAAAAATTTGGCAAAAAAAATTAAAAATTATCAATTTATTTGCACCGCAGTACTTTGGTATAATGTGTTATTAGAAGTTAATAAAGTGAATCTTCTAATGCAGAATCCAACACTTTCTATTGTTGCCGCAGTAGAAACAATTGAGTCCGTTCTTAATTATTTGAAAAAGCTTAGAACTGACGAAGAGTTCCAGAACCTTTTTATTACTGCTCGGGAATTAGCAGATATAATTGATTTGGTATCCAAATTCGAGGAAGTGCGAATTAAAAAACAAAAACGCAATTTTGAATAGGAAGCGAATGATGACGTAATGGAAGATTTAAAAGAAAAATTTAAAATTTAAGTTTATTTTAATTTGTTAGACGTTGCTATACACTCAATAGAGGAAAGTTTTCAACAGCTATCGAATTATAAAAATACATTGGGCTTCTTACATTCTATTTCAAAATTAACTACATGGAAGAAAGAAGATATTTTAAAGTATTGTAAGCATTTAGAAATTATACTGAGCGTTAGAGATGATAATAAAAAAGACATTGATGGTATTCAACTCCCAGAAGAATGAATATTCATTTCAAGTTTGCTGAAACCATTAGATGACCCGAACGATGTTTTGAAATATATATTACGCAATGAATTACTACCAATTTATCCAAATTTACATATTGCTTTAAAAATATTATTAACAATACCAGTTAGTGTTGCTAGCGGAGAAAGGAGTTTTTCACGTCTTAAGTTGATAAAAAATTACCTTAGGTCATCCATGACTCAAAACCGACTATCTGGGTTATCTATTTTGTCCATTGAAAATGGAGCAGTAGACAAAGAAGATATACTTCAAGATTTCACAAACATAAAAACAAGAAAAAGATTTTAAACTTTTTGCTATACGTATAATTGTTGTGATTATTATTATTTCATTTAATTTTTATTATTGTTAGTGGTAATTTTTAATACTAATGTGACTTTTTTACTTCCTTTTACAATAAAGGAAGTATTGAATTCACCCCAAAAATTCGAATTTGAGTTTTCACCATATCTTCACGTTTTAGACTCCCTTGAACCAAAATAGTATATTAAAGTATGAGTGGATAACAAGGTCTTTAAAACACGCGCGAGTTTTCGAGCACGACGGCGTAGTCGGAGTGCTCGAAATAGAGCAAGTGTTTTAAAGACCAGTTATCCACGAATACTTTACGCTATTTTTTATTATACCTGCAATACTGGAAATAAATTAAGCACTAAAAACTTAGAAATAATTTTTGTCGTGATAAATCGAGAGGGCATAATAATATTGCTACTATAGTTGTTGTTGCATTCAGTCGTGTTAGCAAAATAAAGATAGCGATGAAATTATAATGTTACATATATATCTTGTTTCCTTGACAACCTTTAAAGCTCGGTGTGCTTTAATCACCTGTTTTCGCACGCTCAGGCGTGCTTTAAACGGCGATTCTGATGCAGGTATAATAAAAAAACATATTTTTGTTCATTGGTCTGTCTGTGAACAGAATATCTAAAAAAACGAAAAGAGGTGTGGCGTTAAAACTTCGTATATAAGTTTTGTGTACTATGTAGATGCGACAGCAAGCTTTTGAAGAAAATCGCATAACCGGAAGTAGGCGTTTACTCTTGTGATTTTTCAGTTTTTTTCGATTTTTTTAAAAACGGGTCTAACGATTTTTTTTCAAACTTTACATTCTTATTACATTTTTAATGTGTATTGATGTGAGATAGGTGATTTTCCAGTTGAATACCTCTAAAATGGGGTTTCTTTTGCTTTTTTTTCCTATTTTTTGTATTAACTCTTATTTTAAGTAGAACACCCGATCTATTATTACATTTTTGAATTCAGCTTAAAATTCTAGATAAAATTTGTCTCTCGATCTAAGGCTCTATTTTGTACCGTTTTTGTAGAATTTGCAATTTTTGAAAAATTAAACATCAAATTCTTGCCTAATTATAAGATAACTGCAAAAGGAAGTTATGTGAGTGTATCACACCAGATTTTGTAATATTATATCTACGAATGAATAATTAATAAATCTTTGTACTAATATTGTACTCGTATTATTTATTTTTTATAGTACATACAAAAAAAGCTTTTTTTTTCTTTTATCACTAGGGCAGCAAAAAAAATCTTGCCTGTAGCGGCAAAAAGTCTAGCGCCGGCCCTGGATGGGACACTTGCGTTGTAACAAAACCATTGACAGGATCAAGCAGAATTATTGGTGGAATCAGATGGGACGAGACGTGAAAAACAAGATCAAGTGCTGTGACGTTTGCATGCGCGTAGGGAAGCCCACTGATAGAAAGAAAGCTTCAATGTGTAGAGTGCCAGTAAGCACCGAACCGTATAAGCGAGTAAATGTGGATATTGTAGGACCTTTAGCGAAAACCAAGAAGGGAAACAGATATCTACTAACGCTAATTTGTAGTGCCACAAAATTTCCTGACGCGATCCCATTGAAAGTATCAGATTCTGAAGCGGTGGTAAAAGGGTTATTAAATATATTTTCACGAGTAGGATTTCCATCCGAAATCCAGATGGATTTGGGCACTGTATTTACCAGCAATCTAACGACCGAATTTCTTGACCGATGTGGTATAAAAATCATACACAGTTCAGCATATCATCCGCAATCAAATGCAGTAGAACGATTCCACGGCGTATACAAGCGAATCCTAAGAGCGTTGTGTTACGAAAACGGAAATGAGTGGGATGAATATATCGATCAAGCGCTTTTCGCTTTGAGATGTGCACCGCACGCGGCA
This sequence comes from Agriotes lineatus, assembly GCA_940337035.1. Classification (NCBI taxonomy): domain Eukaryota; kingdom Metazoa; phylum Arthropoda; class Insecta; order Coleoptera; family Elateridae; genus Agriotes; species Agriotes lineatus. The sequence continues at coordinate 111,589 of CALNHX010001845.1, read as the reverse complement.
CACGGATTTAGTCCCGCAGGATTGGTGTATGGACGTCAGATTAGATCTCCATTAAACATGATCAAAGAGTTGTGGGTTGGAAAGGAAACCAACGAACCGGTAGTAGTGTACATATTAAAGTTACTCGATAGGCTAAGGCAAATGCAGGAAATCGCGAAAACGGCGACCTTGGAAGCGCAAACCAAATCAAAAGGTTATTATGATCTGAAGGCGAAGGCTTCATATTACGAGGTTGGCGAGAAGGTTATGTTGTATCAGCAAGCCAGGACCAACAAATTGCAGATGCAATGGACTGGACCCAAAGAAATTGTGGAGAAAATTTCCGATACGAATTATATAATTAAAGAAATTTCGGGAAAACGTAAACAAACTCTTGTCCACGTCAATTTGTTGAAACCTTATTTTGAAAAGGCTGAAGTCATTGCAATAGTAATCAAACAACCTGGGGAAGAAGGAGCAGAACTCGATCATCCACTGGAAATAGAAGACACCGAAATCTTAAGTGCTTCGGAAGTGTTGAAACAAGCCAAAGGGGTAGGAAAACTCACGGATAGGGAGCAAGCTTATAGCGCAAGTGAACTCGAATGTGCAGCTTTAGTCTGGGCAGTCGGAAAATTAAAAACTTATTTGTTTCTGAGCCATTTTACCGTAGAAACGGATCACTGTCCTTTGACCTGGTTACGGCAGATGAGCAATAATAATGGCAGATTACTGCGGTGGTCATTAATTTTACAAATGTTAAATTTCACTGTTCTCGATAAACCGGGAAAGAAATGCGGAAACGTGGATTCCTTATCTAGGTATTTTGTTTAGTTAAGTCACCGAGAACCAAAGTATTACTGACAATTACACCAGATAACTGATGTTAATTCACGTAGGTTAGTTAAATTAGGGTAAGCATGATGAGACCATATAGTTCTGAGATTTATGACTGGTATTTCTTAAGTGCGAAAGAAGAACGTCTTGTGGTCTATAAATCGATAGATTTAAACCCCAAAGACTATCTTAATCCGGGGGCAACTGTTACGATTTGCGTTCTTTAATGAAATGAACTATGTAGGAATATACTGTACTTTAGTTAGCTGTAAGCCATCTGTATAATAAATATTTTAAGGTAAAATTCGTAGGCAAAATGTCATATATAAATTACAAAAAGCGGATGTTTAGAAACGTGCCTTTCGCTTGGGAAGCTGGAGATATTGCAATCTCACGAATAGATTAGAGTAAGTTTATGCAGGGTTTACTTCATAAACCGAAATATTGAGTGATGTATATGACCAGTACGTGATTAGAAGCAACGGTTGCAACTCGATCATAAAAATTATTCGCAGCTGGGACCAAATGCTTTTAGTAGAATTGTAAATCTTTATAGCAACATTTTGCGAAGGGTCCGAGCAGGCCACATTTCACCGTGGGAAAGCCTCAAACTTGTAAAATTCATAGAACTATTATGAACTATCACGTCCGTATGTACGTCCCAAAAGTCCAAAATTTAGACCAGCTCTGATAGGTTATTGGGAACTTTGTAAACGCCCACCGAGCTTTCTTGGTCAAAATGGACTTAGAATTTAGTTAGTTAATAAGAAGATGTAACTACGTCAAGTTAAGAAAGAACGGTATTAAACTTAAGTGTTCTGTAAACGGCAGAAAAATAAATGCAAGTATTTGTACTTAGGTGTTCTTATTAATCTCGCAACAGTAGCTTTGGTCTTCGTGTCCGAGTGTGTTTTAACTAAAAGGATTGCCAGTTACCCCGACTTTAGGCGTCTCGCAATAGTGGCTTTTAGCATTTATGGATCTAAAACGTTGACAAAGGCGACTGACGGTTTTGGAGAGTAGAATTTTAGCTACATGTATTATGACGTTATGAGTAAACTGAGGTTAAAACCAATTCCGTGGTTTTATTCTTATGAAACCTTGGCTTACAATCTCAAGTATGGGGTTTAGAGGCTGCTACTTAGTTGTAAATCTGGTATAAACATAAGTATAATATCCAACAACTAAAAATAGTGAATTTGTCATGATATAACCTAACATATTTCCATGAGGTTCCTTCAATTTCCATTAATTATGGACAGCATTAATGAGGAAGAATTCAAACAATTTGTAGGGTCCAGTTACTACGGAATCTACTAACAACAGTGCAATGCAGTCTGGAAATGGCACTGGAAACGATGATGTACATGAATGGTCAATACGTAGTGAACCGGATAGTGCAAGCAAGTATATTGACACGCTTTAAGCTTTAATAGCACTAAACACCGAGATGCTTGGTATGCTCCAAATAACTCAGCAGCAGCAACGACCAAATCCGTACTCAGGGTTGGTTGTAACAAATTTTAGTATTATGCCGGAGTTTTCTAAAACAATTGACCCATTTGATGGGGGAAAGAGTTCGAGTGTAGCAAAGACATGGTTACGATAACTTGAAAATACAGCATATTTACATCACTGGCCTCATACATTTACGTTTCAAATTACCCAGAGTAATTTAACTGGGGCTGCAAAACACTGGTTTAATAGTAAAAAACTTACGGATTCGATGTCATTTAAGGCTGCATTTGGGAAAACATTTACTTTGAGAAGAGTAAAACTGAATGTTGGCAAAAAATAGAAAACCAAGTCCAATACATGAAAGAAAATGTTAGTGCCTATTTCCATGAAAAACTAGCTTTGTGCAGGATTTCATATACCAGAAGCGAGAGAATACATGAATGTAAGGAAACTGAGAAGAATCAACCAACAAAAACTAATGCTAAATCAGGAGCGACAACCTCCAAGAATAAAGTTGCACCAAAGTGAAGTCGACAGCTTGCAGCAAACGGGTGACCTGTCTCGACCATCAGATGCTTCAAGTATAATAAACCAGGTAATGTTGTTACCGAATGTTCCAGACCACCACGTGCTAGGGGTTCCTACTATATTTGTGGATCAACAAGTCATTTCAGGAGCAACTGCACTGAAGTGCAGTTCAGCAGTAGCGGTCCCCAACTCGGGCGAAGGAAGTTTGACACTACTGGTGAAAAATTGTATTTCATTTGCTTATGCAATAGCTGTTTATTTAGAAAATGGTAAGTATAGTAGATGTCTAAGTTGTATAATTGACTCAGGTAGTCCTTTTTAAAAAAAGATACGTTTATACATACATGACAGTGATGAAATGTAATATAAATAAACCTAGTAACATAATTCATAACATAATAGGACTAATTAATATTCTCATAGGAAAACAATTACCAATAATTTAATCATCTTCCTGACCTGATGAAAATAATCTGGGGGTAATTTGGGTTCAGTCTGTTGTGGATGTTTGTTTAAAATAGTTCATAGTATACTGCACCACTACAAGCACTAAGTTTATAAAGATGTTTTTAGCACATTTTTTAATATACTTTTCGATGGGCAAGAATCTTATCCTTAAGTTGACATGTAGTCATCTTGACGATAATGTTCCGATGAACTTCCTGGTTTCGTTTGAACTGCTCAACTCTATGGGTTGCCTCTACATCGTTCCTGTTAACAATACATCCAATTTTTCTTCCGATAATCTTGACAGTGTTCAAAAAGTTTTCGCCTCGTCTCTCACTGACATTTTGAATTTCTAAATTATTTGTTCTGCTACGTTGTTCAAGATTGTTGATTTTTGATCCAAGTGCAGCCACTTCAGTTTTGGGAGACGCATTCTCCTCTGTTAGAATATTTACTGATTTCATATTCTTTACTATGGATTTTCGTTTGTTTTCGAATTCAGTCACTTTATCCAAATAGAACTGAACAGATTTTATAAGGGGTTCAAGTTTAGCATCCATTGTCCTTATAATATCAGTTTCCAAATTGGAGAGCATTTTGGCAATTTGAACCATACTGATAGAAGTATTATCCGGATCGGCCTCTCGACATCATCAGTTACTATTGCAATTATTTAATCTCCCCAAGCGACACTCAACACATCCAGAATGAACCTGAGCTCGGTTTTACAACCTAGTGTTTTTTCAGTTATGAATAAAAATTGTTTAAATTCAAACCTTCTCGTGAACTTAACTTGTGTGTCTCTTGAGTTCTACCAACAAGAAGTATATATAGACAGTACTACAATTCATGAACTGGAAGATTGTAATGTCCAGATCGTGTAATTTTAGAGAATTTCATAAAGTGGAGAAATATGCTTTCCATTTCACGAACTGCAGAAAAAAAGTATCCAAATTGTGGAAAAACCTAAAATTACATGATTGGGTTACAGTTCATGAATTGGATGTCCATTTCATGGCAATTACACTAAGTCAGTGCGACAAAGAATTTGGAGTAAAAAATAATCATATACCCATGTCCGATTCTCAAGAGTTACTGAGATGATGAGGAAAATTATTTATTTAGAGAACATCTAGTTTACATTGAAAACGTAATAAAAACAATTTAAAATAAAAATAACTGTTCAAAGTGATTTTCATCATGCTATATAGTTTGACATCGCCGCACAAGTGAATTTTGTACATTACGCAATTGTTCGGGCTTTTGACAAATTTCTGTTGCAGCTTCTTGAACTTGATTTATTAGGTGCTGCTGATTCTCGATTGCAACAGAACACAATTTTTATTTTAAAAAGCCCCATAACTAAAAATCTAACAGAGGTAGGTCTGGCAAACGAGCCGGCCATGGAACTGGACACCTGAACAAGTTTTCAATATTAACTAGATGTATTGTAAATACATAGTTTTTCCTCACTATCTCAGTAACCATTGAGAATCGAACATGGCTGTATTGTTTTTTTACTCCAAATTGCATGATTAATCAACCCCTAAAGTTACGTCCACACATTTCAAATCACGGTGTATGTACATACCTCTGAAGCAAAGAATAATATCCTAGTCTACCCTAAAGTTCTTTAAAAGACTACCCCTTTTCTTTAGTTTGTCCAAAATACATTAACATAAAAGAAAGAGAAAGTTTAATTTATTCAACTTGCGAAACTAACAGTAAATTAGTTCAAAAATTATGTTAAAAGTATAAATGACAATCCTCGAGGATTGGTGGTTGTACTTTTATTTGGTTATCAGATGTTGAGAGAGAAGTTCTCCAGGTGGTCTAGACTTTCATTGTATTCGTGAGCAGGATGAAGATGATTTGCTGCTGATGCTGCACTGAAGCGAAGTGTAAAATCTGTCCTGACGATGTGCCTCTATGCTGAGATGCTACATGCGGCGATTTGGCACAGTGTTGAAATAGATATTCTGTTGTAATCAACGAGCAATTTTGTAGGTGCAAGTAGTGGTGCAAAGATGGCAACTTCCGAACGTGCCTTGGAGAATAGACAAGATGAAAGAACGTCTTTTTAATGATAGAATTCTGGGCTTCAATGAAAAGTGAATGGGCCTTGGACACAATGCCCACTGGTCATAACGTCCACCAGTATAGCAGTATAGCCGCCATGTTGGACACAACATCCACCCTAGTCACAACGTCCACCACCATAATGCCCACTCTGGTCACACCGTCTACCTTCGCATTTGGTCATAACGTCCGCTTTGGACACATAGCCTACTTTTGTTTTACTTGTTATTAGTCAAACACCTTTAAATTTTGTTTTCAATACTTTTTGAGTGATTTAATTAAAATTTGAAAATTTTGGTTTTAGGCTATTTTGTGTATTTTCTGAATCAATGTATAGTTTCAACAATTTCCTCCTGATTTTTGACGATTTTCTTTCTATTTTGAGTTGGTTTTTGTGTACTGTATATATTTCCAGGTGGTTTCTCATATGAATCAGTATATAAAGAACAAGTACCCTGCTATAACACTAAATATATTCATTGGTTTGTTTTTAAGCTAATTCGAAAAAACGTTATTTTATTGTATCAGTAAGTATTTACAAGTCCCTAAAACCTACAAATAAAAGAGAAGGTTGACGTCACTGAAAAAACGTGGTTGTACACTTGTGCTCATAAAATGGAATACAAGTATTGCAACCGACTTTTGTAATATTTTTATTTTGTAATACCGGTTGGTTTGAAACATCAATAAAGTGAAACTGTTTATTGTATTAAATTACAAGAAAATAGTTAAATAAGAATATCGTATAAAAAATTATTTAATAATGCGAATAATACAAATACAACTTTTCAAATCAGTCCAACAGTAAGTGTATTCCATTTTTATGAGCACAAGTGTACGTGTTATACTACTAAATGACGTTCCTGTGTTCCACTAAGTACAAGTGGGCTATTTGCTTCAATTTTCTACTACATACTTTACAATACCACTTAATGCTTATATAATTCTAATTAGTTACATTAATTCAATCGTCCATTGTGTTAAACTGCAAGCTTTGTAATGTTGATGCCCATATGGCTCCTGCCTTGTGCATTCTTGGAAAATAGTCTTTATCTTAGAAGATTAAGAATATCATATAAGTTAGTAGTTTTGTACTTTATCTTTAGTTCTCAATTAGTACCCAGTTGCGTTAGAAGATATTGTCTAACCATGGTAGCTGAACTCCAATGTTATATTTTATTGTAAACTAAAATAAACGTTTTTATAAGCCATTTTGGCGGCCTTTTAATTTAACTGTCGCAGTCGTTCAAATTTGTGGAAGAAATTCTGGGAAACTACAAGCATGCAAAATCGAGTCAAGCTGCAACTTCTTGGTTATTAAAACCACTACCTTTGATCATTGAGACCATCAGTCCACGACAGGACAACAGAGCCAACAGAGTCCATTCAACGAAATCGTCAACCCACCATGCAGTAAGTGCGTACAATTGTGTATTAAAGTGAATTAAAAAATAATTAAATATTAACAATAATAAATATACTAACATAGATTTAAATATTTATTTTATATGTTCAAGTAAGCTCGGTAAGCGAGCCCATTCACTGTATATGTTAGGTATACTTAATTTCTGCATATTACTCATGCTTTGTATGTAAAATAATTAAAATAAATTAAGTGAAATCTTTATACATAATAAATTAATGTCAAGAAATCACTATTAAACAGAAACGTTGTACATGGAGTATTATTTTTAAATAATAATAGCAACAACTTAAATATGGTTCAACAAGCTTCAACGTTGTTCCCTCCGCATTTTAGCGTAGCATTACTAAAAGAAATACCTATACATGTGACGGCAATCAAGCATGTTTATTTGAATTTGTTAGAGCTGCAGAGATCATTGCAAGTAAATTTTGCACAGAAAACCCAAATAATTACGTCAATCAAGTAATTTTATCCTTAATAAAGAATAAATTAAAAGGTGAAGCTTTGGAAGTAATCGCAAGCTACCAATATGATACCTAGGCAGATTTAAAAACTGTATTAATTGAAAATGTTGGCGACCAAAGGTCAAAATTAAATGTTTTGACTTAACTAAATTAAAACAAAACAGAGACACTCCAATAGATTTTTTTAATAAAGTTAGAATACATATGGCAATTTACAATTCAAAAGTTTTATTGAGTAAAGAACCTCAAAGTATTATAAATTATAATTAAAAGCACTTCGAACTTTTACGAGCGGCCTAAACGAAAATTTAGGAAGCTTTGTAAGAAGTAGGAGTCCAACTTCATTGGAATAAACTTTAAGTATTGTGAAAAAAGAAATGGATATCAGATATTCTCAAAACCAAAATCAAAATAATAAGCAATTTTCAAATTTTCTAAATTCAAATTATAACGCATTTGCACCTACACCAATTTCGCACAAACAAATAGACCCGAACCAATGGATTTTAGCACCATAAAAAGAGCAACTATTCAACAATTAAATGCTCGTCATATACAGGGTGTTCGGTAAAGAATGGGACACCGATTAGTCATAGGTTCCTTACGTTATAATAAATCGATTAACCCTAATATACCTTAGTACAAAGTCCTTTCCGTAAGAAGTTATAGGGACTTGAAGTTCATTTTTAATTTTTTATTCTTTTGTTAATTTCCACAAATGTAGAGATATCGATTTGAATTTTGGTATACGTACTTACTATTATGTACTGCACTAAATAGGAATTTCATAAACTAGACTTGACTGTAAAAGTCACTTTACCTATCTTTCAAAACTTTTTTTAGGTCTAACTTAATTATGTGGAACAGTTTTTAAAATTTTAGATTATTACTTGAAAGAGCATTAAAATACACAAAAATAATGTACTTGTAGTTCATAAGCGTAAGAGCAACCGTTTACCTTAAAATATCCATCAAAGGTTTTTGGTTGTCATTGAAACCTGAGTTACGTGGGACAGATAAGGCACGTTTTGATAATCTTACGAAGTGTCATTTCCTTATCTTATCAACTTGCTTGCTTGCTTGTAGACAGATAGTAATTAGAATTAAGTCAGTTGTTATGCAGCATTCTTTATGTAAAGACATTGTATAATTGCTCAGTGTGGAAATAAAATAAAGTTTTTTTTATTTAAATTTCGGCACTTAAAATATCACTCCTGCAATTATCAAGTAGTCATGATCACAAAAACAATCGGTATTGATTGTACTCTAGTAAACAACAACAAGAAATCAATTAATGACATTGGCGACTTCAGTTTTTTGTCTTTTGTGCTTACGAAAATGCTATGACAACGAATCTTTCAGCATTGGAGAATTCGTTATGTAGCGGCATTTTCTTAAAGACAAAAGAACAAATTCTTATGTCACTAATTGATTTATCATTGTTTTTTACACTAGTCAGTCTTATTGGATCTGACCTACTTTCAGATTTACCCGTATCAGTAGACTGACTATAAGTGGATGCACAAACAGAACGAACCACAATACTATTTTATTACAAACCGTCAAAAACTAAAGAAGGGATTGAAAAACGAAATGAAGGTAACTTTTCCAAACTAACAAATCTGGTGTGATACATGCGCACAACTTTCCTTTTACAGTGATCTTATAATTAGCCAAAGATTTGATTTTTAATTTCTAAGCATCTGTCAAAAAATTTCAAATATTACGAATTCTACAGAAACTGTACAAAATAGTTAGTTGAAGAGAAAAATTTTCTCTAAAATTTTAAGCCGAATTCAAAAATGTAATAATATAATGGGTGTTCTATTTAAAATAGGAGTTAATAAAAAAAAATAGAAAAAAAACAAAAGAAACCCATTTTAGAGGTATTTAACTGGAAAATCACCTATCTCACATCAATACACATGAAAAATGTAACAAAATGTTAAGTTTGAAAAAAAATCGTTAAAAGCTGTTTTTGAAAAAATTTAAAAAACTGAAAAATCACAAGAGTAAGCACCATACTTCTGGTTATGCGACTTTCTTCAAAAGCTTGCTGTCGCATCTAGATAGTACACAAAACTTATACATATATGAAGTCACAAACCAATGAGTAAAAACATGTTTTTTAGGTTCAAAGGACAATTTTGAATTTTTGGGGTGAATCCAATACTTCCTTTATCGTAAGAGGAAGTAAAAATCAAGATTTTGTTAAGACTCTTAGTACCACCGCGTACAGAATTTTTCGTAACTTTACCAACAGTGGGAAAAATGGAACTAAATTAGCCCCAACATTTGAAAACGTCAATATGTCTTCAGCATTAGTGAAACTATACAATAATTGATTTAAGACGAGTGTAATCAACACCTCAAACGAAACTCAAGAAATAAACAATTAGCGTCCTTGATTTCTAGAATTTCAAAGAAAAGTGACCTAACGCAGTGTGGAAATTGGCAAGAAATAAATCTCCAGAGCATAGTGAGCAACATATTTTACAAAATAATACTTAATAGAATAATAGAAGCAGAGAACAAAGCAGATTTAGAGAAGGACGATCCTGTGCGGACAACATCTGATAAGTTAATACGTCTCATAAAAGTAGGTTATACAGACTATAGGTGTCGAGTCTTACACAAAGGGATATTAACAGAACCCTTTCATACAGAAACCGGAGTAAGACAAGGATGCATACTATCCCTATTACTATTCCTTGCTATAATGGAAGATGTTATGAAGAATGTAGTTATATGAAGAATGTAGTTAGAGAAAAACGAAGAGGGATTACCTGGAATCTGACAGACACACTAGAGATTTACAATATGCTAATAACGCATGTATGATTTCGCATAACTTTAAGCAAATGAAGGATAAAATCACGGCGTTGCAAAATGATTCAGGGAAAGTAGGTTTGAAAATTAATATACAAAAGACCAAGTTAATGAGTGTAAACGGAATAATACAAGTGACTTACGGTGCGAAGATGTTATACAAAGAGTGAGCAGTTTTACGTACTTGGATACTTTAATAACTAGTGATGGTGGGTCGCTGAAAGACATCGGACAGAGAATAAATAAAGCAAGAGGTGCGTTTTGTAATATGAACCAAAATTTGGAGGGTGAAAGACATAAATATTAATACTAAGTTAAAAGTGTTCAACACCACAGTAAAGCTGGTGCTATTGTATGGATGCGCATCATGATGCGTTACCAGTGAAACCAGAAGGAACTGCAGACTTTCATAAATAGCTATGTAAGATACATATTGAGAATCTGAGGGCCTGAAACAATAACAAATGCATAAATAAAGAGAGGGACCAATCAACAGGACATAAACGAACAAATAAAGAGAAGAAAATATGGATGGATAGGTCATGCTTTAAGAAAAGATAAAAATTAACCCAGGAGAGCAGCATTGAATTGGAATCCGCAAGGAAGTAGAAAAGAAGGACGCCCAAAAATACCATGGCGCAGAACCGTGGAAGAAGAAACAATTACAGAGCTTAAGAGAATAGCAGACAATAGAGAACTTTGGAGACATTTTATAAACACCCTATGTCCCCTGGGGCAATAATGAAAAAGTAATAATGATAATATTTTTAAAAGAACAATTTAATACTACACTATTTAAACAAAGAGAAAACAGCTCTTTTAACTAACTTGTCTTTTATGCCCCCGACATACCATTATTCGTAACAAATTTGACAAAAAACACCACAATAAAACTAAAACCAATTCACCCATATTCACTAAAACGCACTTACCGTTATCCCTATGTTCATCGCAAAAAAGTCAAAAGACAAATAAATAAAATGTTAAACGAGGACATTATAGAACCATCGGGATCACCATACAATTTTCCTATTTGGGTCGTTCCAAAAATGTTGGAAGCTTCCAGAAAACAAAAACAGGGTATAACATGATATGAAACAGGCAGACTGATATTAGAAACCGCAGTGCCCGTCGTCATTAGCGCAGATGAACACACGCAGTTCAATTATATCATCTGCCTGACTGCGAGGACAATTTGCTGTATTTTCGCCCTTTTCCTTCTTATTTAGGTTCAGTTTGACAACTTAATCACGTTTCGAAACTCCCGCACCATATATTTCAAAATTAGTGCTAAATTTTCGTAAGATTCTAAACCGTAGCGACCCCTGTTGAGCTTAGTATGCGCTCTGCAGATTTCTAGGCTACATTATTCGACTGAATATCAATCCCTGTAGGTTGTTATGGAAATTCGTCCCCGAAATATTCGGTCATTATGTTGCATCTTATGGTGTAATACTTTGAAATGGGTGAAAGATGTAGCATGTCGTTGTAAAAGAGAGATGCATTTTAAGATGCCGCTACGGCAGTTGGATTTTTCCGTGCCTTCTGGATTTATTCTCGCTACTGTCTTGAGTTAGTCAGCACGCTTTGAAGAAGTTAAAATTAACTGTGTGCTATTTGGAGCGATTGTTTTTGTGCCCATTGAATTTGTGAGTTGTTTACGTCTCATGGCAACCCTTGGCTGTTTCGTCGAGATGAGTGCTAGCTGTCAGAGTTGAATGGATGTAAATAATTTAGTTGCTGTCGAAGAATATTTACCGGGAAGTTGCAAGACTTCCATTATCGCGTCAGCGAATTTAATTGTCGGATTCTCAAATAAGCCAGCTCTATCTTAACAAGACGTCGTGTCGCATCTCGCAAGTTGGAAGTTCTTTTCTTCGTCCATTTACCCTCCGGGAAATTATTGTCGTTTCAACCCTTGGCATGTGGTAACCATCGCTTTAAAGCCCTGTTCTCGTCTCCCGCCACACGATTGGTGCAGTTGCTGTTTTACCGGTCGTTGGCAACTTCAGTGGCCATCAATTGGTGGCTCTCCGAATTCTTCAAACAACGTATTGTCCTAGTTATTAAAGTGCATTTTAAACCCTTTTGTGCGACGCTGTTCGTGCATCCAATTTTAGATTTTATGGTGCGCTCCCAATGAACATAGCCGAAGTAAATTTTGTTGTCCTTTCAGGATTGCTGATTTCATTATTGTAAGTGGACTTTGTTCCTGTTGAGTAATTTTACAGCTACTAACCCATTTATTTGTTTTCATGTTTGTATAACTCTTCCACATGTCTTGAAGTCAATAAATTTCATTTAATTAATTAATTTCTGCGTTATTATTTCCTCTGTTGCATGCGTATTTGCATTTTGTGTTTTCCTTGTGTAAAGAATGCAGGGGAGTTTTAGAGAAAATTAACTAAAGGTAAGTTCACTGAGGTTGAAATCTAGCACTGCAAACGCCTTTTAAGCTCCGTCCATTTGTTTCCACTCTTGGAGTGAACGGATTTACTGACAAAAGTGATGGCGCTTAGCAATTACCATCTGTATTTCGTTTACCAGAGGGTAGCCCTAATTTCAGGTCGTAAAGAATACCCCTTTTCCTTCTTAGCGAAACCGGCAACCTTTGTTACAGCCCATCGTAACGGAATTGGAGCAACCGATCCGAGGGTTTCCCGATTTTGTAATAGAACAAACTGACGCTTTGTCGTAAAGTAGTTTTTATGCTGTAACATGCCACCCGTCTCAACACCGCGCATCATTTCCAGAATGTTGGAAAAAACCTCATAATTATACGGCTAATCTAAGAGGAATTTGAAAATAAATCATAATCTACAAGAAGCGAGAGGGTCATAAACTATTCCAGGGCAAGCGACACCACGGCACACGCTGTACGAAAGTAAATTCCCGCGAATAAAAGAAAATACATTCCGTTACCTAGGACACCTGTATTTGGAGTCAAAAGGAAGGAGCAATTAAGCTTCAACATCTACGAACAGTCCCGCCAACGAAACGATCCAACTGTCGAAGCGCGCTAGGCAAAGCAACGTAAACAGGATCAAATCCAAGCGGCACAGGGCCATACGGTCGAAAATTGCTTAAAGCAGCGGTGCAACTCAACGTCGGCTAAGAGCGCCACACCATAAAATGTATAACCGCTCGGACGAAATAAGAAATTATTTTCAGACGGCGCCAACTAGACTCCGTTAAGTTCAGCGCCAACTGGACTCCGTAAATTCTAAATGCGAATAATTAGCGGAAGCGCAATCAACACCCCTTGTTGTATAGTATCAAAATGTGCGCCGCGATATGAGAAATTTAATGAGTACGCATTCCAGCCTGAACTAGGAGCGACATCCGAGGGCGGACCTCGCGAAACCCGTATTTTAGTGCAAGGAGGGCTACAAATTCAACAAGGGAAAATTTCCACCACAACTCCTCGAGTGACATATCAAAATTCACGCCTTTTTTGCCAGGAGGCCAATGCTAAAAAAATTAGACCGTTAATTGAAGGCGCCAATTAGGTAGAGTCGCGGTGCCTCCGCCTACGAAGAAATCGGCAAGGCTCTCCCACCCTCAGGCAATGAGAGCAGCCGGAACAAGCAACAAAGCAGCGAGTTCCTTTATAACCCAAGGGATTTTCTGCAAGGATCATCGAAGACTCAACAGTCGAACCAGCTAGTTCGCCTTTTGTCTACCAGCAACCCCAGCTCCTCGATCCGCACCACCTAGCAGTGCGATCAGGAGTTCGAAGCGCTAACCCCAGCCACGGATCGATTCTCCTACTTACGGCCGAGAACTCCAAGTTCAAACACGTCAAGATTTCGAGTTCGCATTCCCAAATAGTGAGGCCGACAAGCTCCAGCCTCAGCGCCCCCAACAAACCAAGCACGCACTACATACGTGCGGCTTGCCTGCACCAGCAGCCGACGTCCACAGCGCTTTCAGAAACATACGAGATCCACCACGTCTGCGAGAAGGTTAGCTCCACGAAAAGACTTTGGTCTCAGCCCCAGCCTCAGGTTCCAGAAACTCTGCCAAGTCGTCTTCTAGAACGAGGGCCCATCTGGCTTCGTCCAGACGCCTCAAGCTTCCGGCCTGCTCCAGCTGCCTGCCGCTGAAATGCGTCCCGGTCATCTGCACGGCAGCGAGACGCCCCAAGCTCCCGCTCAGTTCCCTATGCCTGCGACCGGAGTGTGTCTCCATTGGATGTCCTCTGCACGGCACCCAGACGCCCCAAACTCCCTCTTAGCTCCAGCGGCCTGCGACCGGAGGGCGTCTCCACCAGCTGTCCTCTGCTCGGCTCCAAGTCAAACCCCAGGTCTGCTCAATACATTCCAGCAAGCACCCGGCCATCGATGAGCTCCATAAAGAAGCTCGCCCTCGCCATCAACGCCTCATACACTGGCCACCCAGGGCTTCACGTCTCGCCCACAGAGACGTTCTAGCCATCCACAACCAATTTAAATCTTAGGCTTTATTCCAATTAGTTTTTCTTGTAAATAATGTGTACATAGTAATTTTAAATGTAGGATAAACATGAATTAACCAATCGGTGTCTTTAAAACAGGAGCCCCACATAGACTGCTCTTCGTCGGCACCACCCTCTACCACTGAGCATACCAGAGCCATGCTAAGTAATTGATTATCGAAAATTAAATAAACAAACCATCGAAGATAAGTAACCATTGCCCCGTATTGAATCCTTATTAGAAATTGAGAAAAAAGATCGCGAAAAAACAGCCTTTTTCTTCCAGTTCAAAAGAATGCCTATGGATTTGCGCAACAGCGCAGCGTCCTTCCAAAAGATGATAAACATGGCTTTGACTGGACTAGAGATGTAAAATTCTCGGTAATTTTCTTTCAGAAGAATATTCTCGAGAATTTTACCGAGAAAATTCTCGAAAATATTCTTGAGTATATGCTCAAGAATATTACCGAGAATATTCTTGAGTATACTCTCAAGAATTATTCTTTCGCATTCCTACCTTCAGAATGTTAAAAATGCCAAGTTTTATATTAATGATGGGTTATGAAATAACCCTTTAACTGCTTTGTTACTAATTAAAAACAATTAACTTGTCGTAATATGCAACTCGAACCTTTCCTAAACTATGTAATTTAAAAATTTTAACTATGTTTGTATTTATTTACTGATGAAGCTGACAAAATTAGCTAAACGTTTAACCAAATTTTTAATTATTAAAGAATATTTTGCGACAATATGATTTTTATTATTCAAATAGAAATCAGGCATAATAATAATTGATAGCTGCAATTTGACATATACATCTCCAAAATAATGCTAATTTAGGCATTATTCTTAATACACTAATCAGTAGATACACTAATTCACAACACAAGTTATTCATGAACAAAACAGACTGACCAGGATTCCCATACAATGTGATCGCAAATCATTAGGTCAACACCCAAACACCCTACAGATAGAAACACTAAGATTCCCTGATAGCCACAGTTGTGCTAAGGCACTATATGCTCTAGTTGTACTAAACAATTTTCTGTAACCACTTACTCGCTCACCTTGTCCTTGTAATATTTGAGAATATTCTCGTTTATGAGAATATTCTTTTGCTTCCAATACTTTATTACAAGAGATTATCTGCGTGCCAATATTCTCGAGAATATTCTCGACTCCCATCACTAGACTGGACTCACTCCAACAAATATTTAGTTTACTTAGATGATACTCGTAGTATAATTTTTGGAAATTGAAAAATGTATTTCAAAAATGTATAGAACCCAATGTCAAGATTCATATAGACAAATCTAAATTTTTACATAAATCCGTCAAATATTTAGGTCAAATAACTTCAGAAAGAATAAAACCCGATCCAACCAAAATCTCAGTACCCAAAACATGAACCAAGATAAAATCATTCTTAGGCATATTTGGCTACTGCAGAAAATTTGTCAAAGACTGCGAAAATAACTATTTTTTAACCGTATGTTTAAAAAAGAAAACAAAATTTGGGACATAAATTGGAAGAATGAATTCACTGTAAATTATTTACCAGGCAAATTAAATAAAGACGCTTTATCACGCCTTCAAATTCACCTTATGACTATAAAAATACGTACCACCCTAAAACGAGAGATTGACAAAGCCTGGGCTAGCTCTTTTAACTCTGGGCAGAATATGGCGTGGTGTAAGGACTAGGAAATAAAATATTTCGGGCTTCAACATTGAGCAGTAGGATTATTAAAATTTGGGAGCTTTGTCGTTACTCACAACATAAAAAACAAAACTAGCCAATTAATAATACGCCACCTACCTTTTGTGCTTCGCTGCATATCTATATAACTCGTACAGTAGAGGGGGTTACGGAAAGAACACAGATAAATAGCAGCAATAGGGCATTCAATCAACCTAAAAATCGCAGTAACACATGAATTATATAAATAAGCCGTTAAGGCTAAGTGCCAACAAATTTAGGTTTGTAGGATCATTGCCTATCAATTAAATAAACCATGAATAGAAATCAACTTCCAAGTATTTAAATCACAAATAGCTAAATATAGCTCCGGTTACAACTTCAGGATAACCAACTGTGATATCGCAATTGACATATGTGCACTATACCCAAAGACGCGGCTTATCGAGTTATAGGTACATGCTTATTTCAGCAAATTGAAAACGCTTAAATTCCCTCTTTAGAGCTAATAGTTGGTTGAATAAAAGAGTAATGAAACACGCTTCAGTTTGAATTTCTAAGGCCTTAGTAAGAAGTAATATAGTTGCGGCAATTGCCTTTGTTGATCAAAGAAACGCTGAGAAGTGCATGTACTTACAGTTTAGTTCGTTGCTAACGTCCAGCGATCGAAAGGGGAAATCCTGGTATGTTGCATCTCGTCCAAAAATACTTATAGCCGGATTTGGCTGCATAATTATTAGAATACCAAGGACGCCGCTGTTAAGAGGACAGCTAACTGCGACAGGAGGTGGCCTGGTATACTGGAATTCCTGGCTAGCTTGTAGAAGCGAAATCGGGAGACTGACTAAGCCTCATGATAGCCGGCCTAAATATTGAAATTAGTATGCGAAATTGAGCTAGAAGAAGCATTCTTACCAACGATGTTCATGGCCGATTGTGCAAAAAACAACGCCTCGGCGGTTTTCGTTTATGGAAAGGCGCAGAAGAGCCAGCCTAAATATCGAAATTAGTAAGCAAAGATAAATTAGATGAGCATTCTTACTAAGCTGTTTGCGCCCGTTTGCGAAGAACCAACGCGATAGCGGCTTTCGTTTTGTTTAAATACAAGAACGGCTTCAACCTACTCCAACAATTAGATCCGCAAAGCGTGCTTCGTAAAAAATCAATAATAATCGAGCGATTCCACCGTTTTCCAGCGGCCTACTCGGAATGATTGCCCACTAACGTGCTGCGAAAGGAAAAGCTGCAGGTTTCTTATCTCTAAAGGCAGACGCTTGATGCGATGAACTAGAGTGCTTTTACAGTAATATTTACATATAAGGCGGTCCTAAAGAAGATGCTAATTGCAGGAACATGCAGCCGCCATTGAAACGGGGCGTTACAAATACCCGATAAACTTGATACATCAATACCTAATAATGATAATGAAAGTTTAATGGCAAGTAGAGCAAGCACCCCTGATATACGAGAATTTTTTTACAGTACCGACCATTGAACCACCAAAACCAGAAAAGTCTCAAATAAAAATTTGATCTGACATACAAATAAGACCACCAAACCTCGTATGTCAAAACTGTACATTCATAGCAATAATCCTCGTAATCGATATAGCCGAAAAACCCCTACAATTTAAAAATTAAATCGAATTTGTAAATTTCCAGCTACCACAAGATAGAAGAATTACTAAGTACAATGGAATTACAACACACTACTCTGAATTTATAAACAGTACAAATAAAATCGAAGTATTCGACACTATTAATCGAACATTACAAATCTAACACGCATTACCATTGTTATTTTCCTAATGACGAACTCTGTTTGGAATTTTTTAGTTTTTTGCAAGATATAATTAACGATAACACGCCAAAATTTCCATCAATACATGTCACAAGTAACTTACGTTTTAAATCCACAAGAACGTCAATGTCAAATTCAAAATTATCATTTAGGCAAAACTAATAACTAACATATCAAAAGGAGTTATTACTGAAAATTAATTAATAAAGATATCACCAACTACATTAATAATAGTCACATTTGTAAAGCACAAACGTATAATAAGAACCCCATTAAACAACCTCTACAACTTACTCCTACTCAAAATAGACCATTTCACACTTGTAACGCGACGTCTTTTTAATACCTACACTTACTGAATTATTACTTTAATTTGCCCTGGGTTCGCTAGCTGATTCAGTCGGTATGCTTATGAGACTCTTTTTTATATTCGCAGAGTGGCTAAGGGTAGCTAATATTACTTGGGACCAACTCCTAGACACTTGAAATGTTGTACTTACCAATGCAATCGTTACTGACAATAAAAATCCTGACAACTTACAAAGAGTACATATAATCTGTAAACAAATACACACAAGAGAATACATATGAGTACATACAAAATACTTCGCTAACACGGTACGTATATGCGAATACTACAAACAGATACGTAGCAGTTCATTAATCGGCGCAAAGTTAAATGGCGTGCACTAATAAACTAATCGCGACGCTGTCCCTTCTTGAAACGTGTCCGTAACCTAATACCGGCCTTTGAAGATAGTGCGTGAACGTTGAGATGATGGATCCGTGGAGCTCGAACAGCGGTAATTCCCCTTGCTAACAAACACAGGGGTAACGGCTCCAGCTGGTGCAATAATATTTCGATTATGGCTATTAACTAACCTTGTTTGGGGTCTTTCCGATGCTCTAGCCGTCTGCTAAAGCAGGTGCTTTTCCTATAATGTCGTAACAATAGCTGTCTTCTGACAACGCTGCAACTGCGGCAGGATTTGGCTCCTTTTGGGCGCTGGCTTCTCTTTCAGAGGCACAATGGGCCGACGGCAAATTATTTCCGGCCACAGTACACTATATACTGCGCTGTTTCTTCTTGTCGCTGATAATTCGCGAGTTTTTCAGCGAACTCGCAACGACCAGCAGTTGTTGACAATCTGCGTGCGAATTCCCTGATCCGCACTCTTCACTCACTGTCGCGCGAATGCCTCATACGCCGGGCTTTTGTGGCAATTCTACATCTTGCAGGCGTCCAGCCTCGATTCCTTCTCGGCCGGTTATTTCCGTGCGAAAACTGCACTGTTATCAAATTCCGCCACGAGCTCGCGGCACACCACAATTATAGTCATATCATCACTCTATAGTAGGGTGACCAAACATACTCTTTTTTAGAGTATTATACTCTTTTCTAAATAATACCCTCTTTACTCTTACATTTTATAAAACAGATATTAATATACTCTTTTTAATTCATTTAAATATTCTTAATACTCTTTTTAGATTTGGTTTCAAATACTCTTTTTAGATTTGGTTTCAAACATTTTTATAAATTTGCCTCGCGGGATAATATTTGACGGAAAACGTTGCACTCACGCAACTTGTTAAGCAAGTCAACCATCCTCAGATTGCGGAGTGTACCTACGTAAACACGAACGCTAGCGGACACAAAACAATAGCTAGCGGATTACGACTATATCCTGAGTAAAAATATAAAAAGTAAACAGAAGAATTAGAGGCTATAAGAAAACTAGAACTCGTGGCCAGCCTACGTCTGGCCCTGCCAGCGTAAAGAAACGGTTAACAATAAAAATGCTTGATTAAGCCGGGGGCCAGCCGACGTCCGGCCTTGTCAGCGTTAACAATACAAATGCAGTCTCGCCATTCGTGCGCGCGCGCCGCTTGCTAGCATGCAGGCCGTTCAGGCTGCGGGTGCGCGAGTAATGTAACCACTCAATCAATTAACTATCAAAATAAATGCTTGCTGCCGCGAATTCTATATTTAGAATTCTCTGAACTAAAAAGAAGTGTTAGAGTTGTGAAACATTGCGCAATATTGTGAAATTATGTGACGCCACTCAATCACCCCACCCGAAGATGGCAGAGGCTATAAATAGCCGTGCTTGTGTAATTTTAGTTTAGTTTATAGATTTGTGTCTTACAGAACGTTGCTAGTTTATAGATTTGTGTCTTACAGAACGTTGCTAGTTTTAGATTTGCTTCTTACAGAACGTTACTCTGTACAAATTTGTAACTCCTACATTTAATTAAAAACTTGTGTAGTAAAATAAATAAAGTTTTTTTTCGTTAAGGCCACGATTGGCAACTTAACTCACGCGCCAGTGCTTACGGACGGCATCGGCTCTTATAATATATCATAATTTTGTGTTTACTTGTCAAATTTTTAATTCATTTATCTGGTTTATAACGAATATTCAGATTGATTTTATTCATTGGTTATCAAAATTTAAAGCATTTCAGTTGGTATTGCCACAGAAATATAGTCTGTGTTTCTTTTTGCAACCTAAACTATATGAAATTTAATTTTTTGAATGGCTATGTCCATGTTAGAATAAACTTCTGCTAGTAGCGCGTTATTACTTTCTTTGTTTCTTTGTTTATTTAAAATTTTGGTTTCAACAAAGTTGCCAAGTATACTCCTTTTTTTATTAAAAATTTCTGGTCAGTCTACTCTATAGTACTAAACTACGTGCATAAATACAAGAGCACGTACTGTCAGGCTTCATTGCTAATTAGCATATAATGTGTATCTGTCTCTAGGGCAATTAATATCTAAATTAATTCTACCTAAACGGAGAGCATAAGACTCGATAATACCCACGTAAAGTAGAAGTTTGTATAGGGACTTACCTTGATGGATATACAGGATGGAAGTGGCACGTCGATTGACCCGTGACTCCAGGAGCACGAAACGATAAAACGAGCGATTACACAAAACAACAAAAAACGGGATCAGTTGACCGACCGTTCACCAACTCGTCTTAGGTTCATCTCCTCGCAATATGGGCCACCGACCCAACATTTAGGGGTGGCAGGAGAGGGAACAGTAAGCCCCATAACTCGACGTTCCACCAATAGTGGGTAAACTTACCGCTAGGTAGAATTACAAACTACACTAAATTTATGTACAGCTATTAACTTGTATTAAGAATTACTAATGAAATAAACTAAACTAATATGCTTAAAAGCTAAATACCAAACATAATGAAAGGCTGTAAAATAAGCAAATACAGGTGGCACGAATTGACCCGTTTCACACTTCACACAAAGACATATTTCAAATAGGTAAACGAAGCTATTTAACTACAATAGCCGAATTTTCAAAAATCACTCAATCTTACTTTATTGAATCACGACATGTAACAGACGTCATTGAACAACTATTTAAATTTATGTGTACTTTTACTACAGCGAATATTATCATTGCGAACGGAGAATTTAATAAAAATATATTTCATATAGCCTTGCGCAAGATTCAATTGCATGCTACAACCCCGAATCGTCACCAATCAAATTCATTGATTGAACGATATACCGTGAGATCATTTAAAATCGGGACAGACAATGCCATGGAATGTCTGTTTTAGATTCGAATTTTAGGTAACAGCCATTTGTCAATTTATTAAATTAACCTCAAACAAGACAGAAGCTTTATTAAAAGTCAAAAATTACAGTAAATGTTCAAAGAGAGGGCTTTGGAATTTCTGTTTTTGACGTTTAATAAAGCTTATGTCTTGTTTGAGGTTAATTTAATAAATTGACAAATGGCTGTTAACCAAAGTTCGAATCTAAAACAGAAACAAAGTATTTGTCAAAGCTTTTCAGGCTTACTACCCACGTCGCCTGTATCCTGATTATTCAATCACCAATTATACACGGCCATATAACTGTCCAAAATTTAGAAGATAACCCGGTGACTATGTCCCTTAATTTAGGCAAGGCAATGTAGTTCTTCAACAGCTAGGCGCTTATTAGAAATATACATTATCCCCCTATTCTTACAAATTATGATGCACTTAGAAACAATTTAATAAAAATCATAACTAGACTCGAAAATCAAAATTATGTCATTGAAATAGAAATTTTATCAACCATAATAAATTACTTATAGTCCTAAACCAATATATAGAAAAAACTGACAACCTTTTGAATCAATTATTTCATAACATTAAACACAAAATTAATCAAAGAGGTCTTTTCGATGGAACAGAATCCGCTTTTAAATTTCTAACTAGCAATCGCGACGTCAACGATGGAGTTAGATATGAATCAATGATCACTAAATTAAAAGAAAGTAACAAAATCCATAATGACATTGTATTAGAAGAAACCAAAATTTTAAACGATACAATATCGGTAATAAATGACATAGCTAAGAGTCAATTACTAATTAGATAATAACATAAATAAAATAATTTGACAAAATGAAGAATTAAAGAAATATCTTGCCACATACTCCTTAAAAACAGTTTTAATAGACTATCCAATAGTTACAATTACTGATTAATACATGTTTAGAACTAGAAAATGCGCCAACTTTTGCTCAAAATCAACAAATGCACTTGTCATTAATCGATAACGACGATTTAATTCAAAACTTAAATGAAATTTCTACCTATTTTAGTAGCATTTCAGAAAAAGCTTTGACTATTCATTATCTCGCAGATCCACAATATTTACATTAATATGAATCTATCATTATTACTACAGTCTACCAAATTCAAAACAGAATTACATTCATCTTTGAAATACCGCTTACTTTCAAGACGAATAATTACCAAATGATACGATTAATACAATTTCCAGTTTTTATTAAAAATTCAGTATGATTATACCTACCTATAATACTTTATTATTCAACGTTAAAGATGGAATTCCCGTTGAAATGAGTCATTGCAAACTTTTTTACTTTAGATACCTATTCATCTAATCAAAAAAGTAATTCTAAATCTCTAATGACAAATTGTGCGAAACCCAACCACTTTCATTTCAAGAATTCCCGTTGAAATAAGTCATTGCAAACTTTTTTACTTTAGATACCTATTCATCTAATCAAAAAAGTAATTCAAACTCCCTAATGACAAATTGTGCGAAACACAACCACTTTCATTTAACAATTCTAAAACAGATACCCCATATTTGTTCAATCTAACAGAAATCAAAATATCGTAAATAAATCCTGCGACATGGCTACTATCTTCCCCATCCCAAGTAATATTGGACGTTAAATGTAATAATCAGAATTTAGAAAAGGAATATCTGGCTCCAACTGAAACGATAAAGAAGCTGACCTGAGGTTAATTAATTAAAATAATCAATGGTAGTGAAAATCGCAGATCAACTCCCTTAAAGTTCGTACTACACGGAACCTCTAAAAATCTTCACTTACCGCGATGGCCGAGCTAACTCAAATTCGGCGATATGGTCGTGGGTTCAAACCACCAGCTGTGTACCCTGCAAAGTCTTCAAAATAAAGGATATGGGCGCCAGAAATCAGATGATTTCGAATAATTTAAATAAACTACAATGACTAGCGTTTATTTAATAACTACTGAATAATCTGTAGTATGGTAATTCAATAATAAATAATCAAAACAATTTGATCACAAATAATGTCATAGTATAGCTGTGCAAGTTAAATAAAGGTTGCGACACGCACGAAGAAACCCCTCTTGGATTACTCAATTAATTGTAACCACAAATCAATCGAGTGGTATGCATACCGCTGTCATTTAAAAAAAACTTTTCTATTCGGGCTATTGGAAGCAAAAAGCGTGAATGCTCCTTTTACAAAGGTTTTATTACACATATAAATTGTAGCTTTCAATGTTAATTGTAATTAAGTAAACGCATTTAAACTTCAAATATTAAAACTGATTGAACGTATGCGTCTAAACTTTACATGTTAGTAATAGGTAACGGAAAGTATCAATTTAAACTTTAAATACTGATCGCTATGGAATGTACAAATTTTAAATTTCAAGAATTGAAGATAATGTTAATATAATATTAATCCCGGAATAACCAGTCCGTGTAACTGTCCACAATTAATCGAAATCACTAACCTTCGGAGCCCACTCATTCCTAGGGACCGCGCTGTCAAAGGGTCGCTACTGCAGGTAATTCAGCTGAATCAACGCCTA
The DNA here is from genome assembly GCA_940337035.1 of Agriotes lineatus. Lineage (NCBI taxonomy): Eukaryota > Metazoa > Arthropoda > Insecta > Coleoptera > Elateridae > Agriotes > Agriotes lineatus. The sequence continues at coordinate 87,429 of CALNHX010001845.1, read as the reverse complement.
ACGTGATGCAACTTCTTGCCAGGGGAAGCTGACAAAAAGGTCGAACGTTTTGCTCCTGGCAGCATCGACGCTGAAGGCAGATAACGTTCTTTAATGGGACATGACACTAGCCTCCAGGTCCAAAATTATCGAATAGGAGCTGATTTTAAAACCATCGAGTCAAACTGTCGGTTAAGAGCTAAAGAAATGCAATTAATAGCAGAACAACAAACAAAAAAAAAACGCCATCGTACCTGATTATAGTCAGCCCTTCAAAATTAATCGTCGTGGCGTAATAAAGCACGAACGAGACCTTCTTAGAAGCAAGTTACTTCGTCGAGGTGCAGGAAAATAATGTCACGCATTCGGCCAGCTAACGAAAAACGGCTAAACGCTGCGACCTCGCGATAAGGCAGCGAATGTTTTTGGGGCTTTCCAGAATCGGTACGAAAAGAGTGCACTGGTAAATTGAAATAATTAGAAATACAATGGATTATAATTCAAATACAAATATACAGGTTAGGTCTAAAATAATTGGTATGTGGAGAAAACATTCGAGCGAAGCCAAAAAATGGTTCCACAACCTTTTACACTTAAGCTCAGACTGTGTTGTTTTAATAAATCAAGAACATATTCTATTCACTGCTAACAGCACCTCGGAACAAAATTGTTACTTTAAAAATTTCAAATATTGAGCGTTTAATAATTCCCGAATCAAATAATATAAACGTTTCAAAGATCGACTTGATCCCCGTCGATACCCAAAGGTGGGTTGAAGATCAAACTTAATAAATATGAACATTTCTTAAAACCTGTAAATTATGACAAATCCATTAATCTAAGTGTGTCTGCAATTATATTTACGTTGATAACCGTTCTCATAATTATTAGTTTTATGCTATATTTATATCATAATAGAAATACGATAAAAATTTGATTTTTAAATAAAGATTTTGAAACGAGTAATGTAAATGCATAAGTCTACCTGTTTTTATCTTTGGAAGTTCAGCAAGGCATGTGTAAATCCCTTATTGAACATATTTCGGGCGGACGAGTTACATTGTAATAATTCAATCGCCTATAGTGTTATGTTAAACTGCCAGCTTTGCAACCTTGATGGGCATATATGGCTTCTGCCTCCTGCATTCTGCATTCTTGGAAAATACTGCTTATTTTAGGAAATTTACAATATTATAGAGGTTAGTAGTTTTTTATACTTTATCTTTAGTTAGTGCCCAGTTACGTTAGAAGTACGATATTGTCTAACCACGCTAGCTGAACTTCAATGTTATATTTCATTGTAAACTAAAATAAACTTTTTCTAAAAAGTAGTTTCGGCGGCCTTTTAATTTAACTAGTTGGTTAATGTCACATAGGGTCTAATAACAACCTTGACAAATTTTGGCCAATGTGTCTCTTACGCAAGTCATAAAAAATACATTGTCATGAATATATATTAAGGATGTCGTATCCGGTCTAAAATCAAACCCGGATACCCGAAAAAAATACCGGCGTTACCCTCGGAGGGTTTCAGCCGGAGTCTTAAGCCGCGCCCACATTAATAAATGTTACGTTGTGTTTTGTATTTGACCTAAATTTGTGCGTGGGCGTAGATGTGGACGGTTCGCCGAACACAAACGCACACAAATATTTTCGTGACGAACGACGCACGCTATCCATCGTCCAGTCGGTTTTTACTTGAACTTCAAAGAGATTTGCGGCGCAACGTTGTGCTGATGTAGACGTATGTTGGTATTGCATGTATGTGTTCCCGTTATTTTATTTTTAATATATTTTTAGGAATGAGCTTTCTAAGCTTGTAGAAGAAAATTATTAATTAACCATGTCTTATTACTTATTATTAGTAAAAAAGAAATTTATGCGAACTTTATTATAATGCACCATTTAATACGAAAACATAAAAATAAACTCACTAATAAGAAAGACGTTACTGGATGACACAACTATCAATATGAAAATCAGGATGACGGTAGCAGCTTGTTAACGACATTAGCGATTGATGAAAGCACAGGACAATTTCCCAACTTTCTTCGTATGTCATCAGTGGATTTTAAAATCCTCATTAATATGATTGGGCCAAAAATCAAGAGAATAGATACAAAATGCCATTGATGTTTAGGATTCCACAACAACGTATGCTTCTAGCACTCTTGAATGAGTGCCAATGCATCTTCCTTGTTCCATTCAATCTTCCGTGATTGGTCTTTATTTCCACACATGTTGCAAATATAAAACCTCTGATAATAAGATAATGCACAACGCGCGGCGCTGCAAATCGACAAACAGGCGGATCTCCGACACAACGCACAACACACATTTGTGCGTCTAAAAATAATGCACCTGCATTAAATTTGCGCCGCAAATAAGCGCGCTACATTTTGAAATACAACACACAACGTAAAAATATATTAATGTGTACGCGGCTTTAGGGTTTCAACGCCAGATCTCCGGGCTCCAGGTTTTGTTATAATTTGTTTTTTATAAACATTATTTCTGTATTTCCCATTGAAGAAAACCTTTTTTTTACTTACGAAGGATCTCGGGGTTTGTATAATTTGAAGGGTGGTCACCCTAACCCGGGTACCCAAAATATACAACAACAATGTTAGCGTACACCTGAACATCGGAGGTGGCTACAATTGTTTTTCTTTTACGCCGCGAGTTTTAAACTGAACTAAATTAAAACAGTACCTACTCACCAATTCAAACTGCTATTCGTAAATATTTTTACATTTCCACGTGCTATCAAATTCAAGTACGTGACTTTTTATCCGAAATTGGTAGCAGCATCAACATCACACAGAGGATGTTTATGTTAAGTACTTGATCCAATACTGACGCTATTTAATCGTACTATTGGCGGGTTGAATATTTCCGTGAAGCGGATGTATTGCCTTGCTTATATGGAACAAGAAACAACATTGTGTGGTATGGGATTGGGTGATTCTTATTATTACTGCATGATGTTATGTTTTTCTAGAGCTTATACCTATTGTTTTTAAATTTTCATCTTCTTTTCCGAAAAAGGCGGATTTTCTGGAAATTACATAATTTACTAGACGGGTACCCGAGACCTGAAAATATACCCGGGTTGACTATTACACGGGTCGGCCCGGGTACCCGCCGACATCACTAATATATATACAGGATGCTGCAAAAATGACGTATTAACTAATAATGTTGAAAGCGGATTATTTCCCTAAGTACCTTTTCTGTTAATCTAGTACCTGTGACGGACCTTCTATTTACTACCCAATTGGCCCAATCCCAATACGTCCTTACATTTGTTGCCGAATATAGATAAGCCTTATTATGCATTTCGCTCACATTATTTTTCTTAATAAATAATTACGTATTATGAATTTTTTTAATTCGGTAGTGAACAAACAAAATTATTGTTAGTCAGTACCTTTTATTTTACATAAATGAATAAAACCTGGACCACGAAAATAATTTTCTTTTGCAATAAAATATACGTAATTAGTACAGATCATAATGAAAATAAAAATTCAAAAATTCCAACAGTACCTATTTGACGAAATACATCTAATCATGGAATGTTCATTTGTAATATACCTAAAACGGGGCAACTTCGTCATCGCGGGCAACTTCGTCATCGCGGGCAACTTCGTCAGTTAGGCAGCCGATGTACGATTGTGTAAGCATAACCAAGGGCGTATCCAGGGAGGGGCAAGGGAGGGCAGCTGCCCCCCTTCCAAGGTGGATAAAATTTAAAATAAAATAGAAAAAATATAACGAAATCGAAGAAGAATTTTTAGGCTTTGTAGAGCTTGAAGGACTTAATGCTATAAGAATTGCCAAATCCATTGAAGATTTTTCGACAAACTTAAACCTAGACTCTGATAGATGTGTGGGATTAGGCTTCGAAGGATGTTCTACCATGTCTGGGAAATGGATGGGTGTGCAGGGGGTTGCGATGCAAAAGTACAAAAAAGCCTTGGACTCCATTGCTCCTCGCACAAGCTAAACCTTGGCGTGAACGACTTAAACTTTATTCCAGAAATTCAAAACTGCGTTGGAACTAACAAGGAGTCCGTTTTACGACGCAATTTATTGTTACCATTCCTAAATTATGTGAAACAAGATGGTCAGAGAAGTACAAGAGCAACCGTGTTTTTAAGGATCACCTAAGAGCCTAGGAGGAAAATTCAGCAACAAAAAAAAAATACATATCAAATGCATGCAGCGGCGTGCAGATCTTCAATTGTTGTGTCAGTAGCATTAATTGCCAAATAATGCTCTATGCTGGAACTCGTAGCAAATACACTTGAATCGAAGATTCTTAACATAGTCAAAGGCAACGAGCACATTCAAACTATTCTCAACATGGTAAGAGATCATCGGAAAGATGCAGAGAACGTCACAGCTGACGTTTTGAAGCAGTTGAATGTGGATATAACCGCCACTCGTGTTGCTGCCGATAAAAGCATAGAAGCAACCCTCCAGCTGAAAATCCATCCGAATTTTGGAGAAGGTCTCTAATAATTCCTTACTTGGGATTGCATCATATCATCTTTAGAAGTCAGATTTTCTGCATCGCCTGCATATTTCTTTGCAGGAATGGAATGAAAGTACTTCATCTTGTGCAACCTTTTACAATTTAAAAGGCATTGAAGGAGAAAGGGAATTGCGGTTCAAAATGTGGAATGAGGTCCATTAAGTGCCAGACATCATTGAGGTTTTAAAAAACAGCGTATTCTTTTTCCCGAACATTAAAAAGACGCTATTGATACTGCATTCACAGCCCTACACAACAAGCACTATAGAGCGTTCATTTAGCACCCTTCGCAGAATTAAAACATTGCTAAGAAGCACTATTAGTGCAAATAGTGCGTTAGCCATGCTAAGTATTCATCGTCAATGGGTTTTTGCAAACAAGGAGCAATTAATGGAAGCTCTAGTTAAAAAAATTGCAACTAATCCTCGCGAACTATAGTTCCAATTGTTTTTAGATAAATGGTGTTCACTATTCTTCCTTCTTTTTATTGTGTATTATTGCATAGCACCAACTCCCATGAACCCCCCTTCCCCCTTCCCCATGAAAAAGGTTGAATTCAGAAAGCTGCCCCCCCCCCCTTCCGTTTTGACCTGGATACGCCCCTGAGCATAAGCTCAAAATCTACAGTTATCGTTTCGGTTCCGTTGTGTTTACGTCGAAAGTGTATCTATTCCTTTAATAATACCAAAGAAAAACATAAAAGTGTTGGGAGGTAGGAGTTACCAGCCTTATGATCCCCAGTTAGTTGAAGACGCACTGAAGGATATTGGAAATGGCCTCTCGCTGTCGGCTGCCAGCAAAAAAACATGGAATACCGCGAACAACGCTTAAAGACAAGAGGCATGGTAGACACATTAAATCAGTAGGCCACCCAAAAGCCTTAACTACCTTGGGAGGAGTCGGAAATTGTTGGTGCCATAAATCAACTTTCAGTTTGGTCTTATCCATTAACAAAGATAGAAATAAGACTGATTATCAAAGGCTATCTCGATAAAAAAGAACGTAAAGCAGTGATTTTTCGAGACAACCTTCCTGGTGAAGACTTCATGGTGGGTTTCATGGAGAGAAACAATTTAAGCCAGTCATTTTGTGCCTTAATAGAACCTTAAATTTGTTTTAAAATGATGCAATTATTTACGTACCATAATAAAGTTACCAAAATTAGTTATCTACCATGACGAACAACTTCGTCAGGAATTGTTTAGCGATTTATCGGATGTATAAACGTTATTTATAAAAACCAAAGGACGGATAATATTTGTCTATCTCTAACTGGTAGGTATCATTTCATTTTGTTATCCTAAAAAAATCCTATATGGTTACAGCGCGGAAAATGTACAAAAACCCTGACGAATTTGCCCCGTTTTACACAAGGGCGAGACATACCGATAATTTTCCACACACCAAAGGTCAAGTGCAGGTTGCAATGAAAATTTCAGTGTTTTGATCGGTTGAAATTTTATGGAGGATATGCAAAAGTATTCTAAAGCATTCCAAAATACTGAGACATTGTAGCATTGCACAGGAATTTGAAAACATCAATTACTATTATAAATGGGAAATTGTGAGTACCGTAATTAGTCCTCACTGCCTTCTACTCATTAAAATGTGGTCCTCAATGTTTGTGGGAATTAGCATTAGCGCATTCCGGGTATATGTAAATACTAAATTATTATCAAATTTCTTAGTAGAGATTTGGGCATATACTTTTACCAGGAATAGTTTATTAATTTTTTTTATTGAACATGTTTGTGGTTTTGCTAATAGTTTGATCAAGTTTATATCTAAAATCAATTATCGCTTTATCCTGTTCCCATTGAAATTGGAATTCTGTAAGCTTTGAAGCAATAATAATTTTAAAAAAGCAATTAATAGCTTGTGTATACCTAGGCACTGAAATTTAGCTTTTTAACGCGAATGTGGAATTTATTTATAAATAACAACTAAACCGCAATCATAAAATACAGCTACATAATTATGTATAATTGCAATATTCATGAAATGATAACGTCCAAATTAAGAAAAACGACCAACATGTGAAATCATTTAGGGGTACAATAATAGTTTGGTTTGAAATATGTAAGTTTTGACTGTTGTATATAAATGAGTATTTATTCATGATAACAATAACAGTTCGTATAAAAATTCAAAATTGTAGAAGAATTTAATAAAATGGTAATTATATTTACCTAAAAGTTGTACAACAGTAATTTACGATAGAAGTGCGTAAAGCTAGTCTTTAGTCCCGAATGAGCCAGAACTAAAACGCGAGTGAGTGATCGTTTTAATCCCCGCGAGTGAATAAAGATGCTTTACTCATGTGTGTCGTACAATATTTTATCTACGATAGAATCTAAAAAACACGATAAATATTAAAAAAATATTGAAATGTAAATTAAGATTAGTAGTAACCCCTTGACATTTTGCGTGGTTAAACATTTTAAAACCGTTGCTACTGACGACGTTCCTAATAAAATCGTTCAAACACGTTGCTACTCACGACGTAAACTAATGAAATCATGTTATTAAACAGTCGTTTCACAAACTTAAAACTGCCAACTAGAAGTCATTTTATTTTACACACTGTCGTAGATAATAGTAGTAGTGTACTTAGGGGCGTTCTGGTGCATTTGGCATGTCACCCGACCGGGTCATGACCAAGATCATTGGTCTCACCTAGGTTACAAGATTTCTACGCTTATCAAAATGTTCCCAGGCTCAACAGGATGTGAGTCATCGTCTGACAATGCAAACATGTCCATTCTTGCAGGATTTTATTGAACAATAAAGCCATTGTTTGAGAAATCTGCACGATAATTGGACAATGAAGTGAACAGAATTGCCTGGAGGCTGGATCAGGATTTCGTTGCTTTGCGCTGGTTCTATCCCTTAAGCACGTACACGAGACTGCGTTTACGTATTAAACCAATGTAGTCAATGGTACTTAAAAGGAACGACAGTAAACTACCCTAAGAGACGCAGCCTCACGTCTCGATGATATTATGGCTTAGTATTAGGGTAGCGACGTAGTGACTGAATCGGACATTAGATGCAGATTATTTTATTACGAAAATAAATGTTCTATTTATACAAAACAAGAATGCTTAACTAAGTAACATATCAAAGTTCAGAATAGTGTAGTTTAATGGAACGCGTTTAAAGGTACGAAAACAGCAATTCAGCACAGTAAGCTTTTTATAGTTCCGCATGTGTTTGCAGGACGGAGCGGTGAACTTGGCTTTACTAGGTCGCGTACTGCGCGAAATGCTAAGTTGCAGTTTTGCTGCGGTGTTTAAACTCAATGCTTGCGAAACAAGATTCGTTTGTTAATATTTCGTAAATGGGAACTGAAATTTGCCTGTTTTAATTTAAGATTAAAACAGATCTAAATTACATATAAACTTGCGAAATTATGAAGTAAAACTGGAGGTTAAAACTGCTTGTTTATGAAATCAGAGTTACATTTAGAACTTCTGACTGGATTTCGTAAATTTTGTTATTAAAATGTATGTGTTTAAATCCAGTTTAAACAGAAGTCTTTAAAAAGTTAATCTAATTCGTAATTTTACATTTTTAAATATTGCCGGCAATTTCCTTCAAAAGTAAGAAAAACGATTTAAAGTTCACTGAATTAATATTGGATACCAATCTTTAATTTCACATAATGGAGGTCATTGACCCACCTTCATTAGCCGCATTCGACAGATGTCCAGACAATAACATCCGGTCAGACGCCTACATCTGTTTAAACATCTGGCGACACGCAAATATAGCCTCTATTAAAACCTGCAACAAAGGTGATGATAGGATAATTTATTCGAAGTTATGAGTCTTACTCTATATGTTCGAATGTTTGTAAGAGTGGAACAGGTTAAAATAAATAACTATCGGCGCAATTTCGAAACTGTATATTTAATAAAGTACTGGAAAAACACGTAATATTTATGAAACTTGATTAAGCGAGAGAGAATCTTGTAAAAATTTCAAAAATTAGACTTTTAGCCTCAAAACTCATCATGGGAATCTTGTAAAAATTAGACTTTTAGCCCTCCAAAAATTTATCATCATTTTCAGACAATGGCATCTCCCAGACAATAAGATTCGGCCAGACGCCCACAGCCGCTTAAACATCTGGCGATGCGCAAATATAGCCCCTCCGTCAACTCTAAATTGGTTTATTAGTCCTGTGTCGAATTTCAATTTATCATCAAAATGATGCGCAGAATTTGAATTTACCATCAAAAACCTGAGTATAATTTAAATTTACCGCCAAACCTGCGCAGAATTTGGATTTCCCGCCAAAAACCTACGCATAATTTGAATTTACCACCAAACCTTCGCAGAATTTGAATTTCCTTAGTATAATTATATATTGTTGCCACCAATCTTGTGTCGCGAAAATGTTTGCATTAATCAGGTATCCAAACCAATTGATAAAGTCGATAATGGACTCGAGTTCAACCATATGGGACAGTCAATTCTCCTCACCGTGCAATTTCTCAACCTTTGTCTACCTGCCTGTCTGCCTAGCTGCCTGTCTAGCTGTCTGCCTGTCTACCAGTCTAGCTGTCTGCCAGTCTACCTGTCTACCTGTCTAGCTGTCTACCTGTCTAGCTGTGTACCTGTCTAGCTGTTTAGTTGTCTCGCTGTCTACCTGTCTACCTGTCTACCTGTTTGCCTGTCTATCTGTCTAAGCAGTGCTTTCGAAACTATATTAAAACAATTGAATCTAAAATTAGGTCTTACGTAAAAGAAAACGATATGCAATTAAATGGTACTGTTGCTAATAGCGGTATAGAAATATGCAACATTTTTAACTCAGTTTACACTCTGAACTGTAACCTGTAAATCTCTACAGCATAATAATATTTCTTTAGGAACTTGCTTATTGCTAAAGTGAGGGATGCTGTACATAAATCCAACAACAAAAGCGAAATAAATAACTATCGACTCAATTTCGAGACTGTGCATTTAATAAAGTACAGAAAAAAACACTTAATATCTACATTCGGTGTTTACAAACAGTGTCGGTACATTTTCAGTCAATTTTAGGCAAATTTCTTAACCATACATTTATGAGCAACCTTGTACATTCCCAGATTTCCCGCCAGAAACCTGATCATTATTTAAAATTTGCCGTCAAAAACTGAGTAGAATTTGAATTTCCCGCCAAAACCTACGCATAATTTGAATTTCCCGCAAACCTGCGCAAAAAACCCTCGCGTAGACCTGTGCAGAAACCCCTGCGCAGACCCTCGCGCTGACCTGCGCAGACCCTCACGCAAACCTACGCAGAAAGCTCAGACATCCGGTTAATTTTTAGCAACCTTGCACATTCCCAGACGCTCACATCCACAAGTCTCGACAGGTATTTTCTATAGTCAGCGCCTCCTTCTAATTTTAGCTTGATTTACACAATTTTTAGTGTTATTGTTTACCTTTTTGCGTACAGTCTTTAGCATTGTAATAACCTTAGTTATTCGACTCTAATCGACTATTAAAATCAGATTAAGACATAACCTATGAATACCGGATATAAGCATTGTAATAACCTTAGTTATTCGAGTCTAATCGACTATTAAAATCAGATTAAGACAAAAACTATGAATACCGGAAATAGGACAATTGTATTTATTAAGTAATTAATAACTGCCTTTATCATATGTTTAACAACTTTGTTAATAATATTAGTTAATTCAATTTTGGATTAATATTACTGTCTGTTTATATCTTCTATAGTCTTTTATTCGTCAGATATCTCTGCTACAACTATGCTCGTTGCAACCAAAAACTGGACTATTTACAAATACCGTTGTAAGAAATCGAAATTCAAATGATAAAACTACACCACCACTCCTTTTAGGAACACTATTTTAAGATGTTTTTTATTTTTGTAGTTATTGAATGCTTAATAAAAATTTTTGTTAAAACATATAGTGCTGTGGCGTCGGATTTCGTAAATATACTACCATAACATTCTTAAAGCCAAGGTGCTAACACAAGAACAAAGAAGGTGTTTGTTTTTAAGAGATTGATATGCGAAAGTTGCCGAATCGGATAAACTGAAAAATGTCGGGTGGTACACACGGTTCTTTTAGCGCTCTGTATTGTATTATAAAATTCTGCTGTTTAAGACTCCACTTCCTACCATTTTTTAGTGCTGGAATGTGTATAAGATTGGCTAAAACTACATCAAACTTTTCACTTGGTAACTGAAGAATATTTTTTGCTGTTCGATATTTGACAAGGCCCGGTTTGGCAGCTGCATTACAAGTTTTCTGTCTGTCTGTCTGTCTGTCAGTAGTGCTTTCGAGCCTATATTAAAACAATCGAATCTAAAATTTGCGTCTTCCGTAAAAGAACACAATATGCAATTAAATGGTACTGTTGCTAATAGCGGTATAGAAATTTTTAACTCAGTTTACACTCCGAACTGTAGCCTGTAAATCTCTACAGCTGTTCAAACTATTTTTGAACATGGTTTTTAGTGAATAATGTGAAATAAACTGTAAGCCAGTAAATGCAGAAGTTCACGCAATTAGCCTACAAAAACTGCATAACTTGCGCTAGATAAGATATGGGTCAAGTTTCCGTGTCGTGATAACAATTAAATGTAAGCGACACACGCCGCAAGCAGCAGTTCCGTGTTTACAAACAGACGTTGCACTTTTAATATATCTATGTCGAAGGCACAACGATGCAATTCTGCATGCTAGTAGGTCAAGATAACAAACTCTAGCATTCAGAATTACGTTAATTTAAACATATATGATTGTGATTTCAATATTAGGCCATAAAAACATGGCATACAATTTCTGTATATATACGCTGCAATAGGACTAAGACTTCAATATACGTTTAACCACGAATGTGTATTCATTGATGGGGACGAATATAGGCTACAAATTTTCGTAAAGAGTTGGCATGGCCTGGCCTTCTCGCCCTATCTCTTAACAACAAACAAACTCCATCTCCTACCAAATAAAACTAAACTGGTTTTAAAACAAACATAAGAGGTGCTAAGTTCAAATTAATTTGGGCCACATCTTTTACAACAGCATAATAATATTTAGGAACTTGTTTACTGCTAAAGTGAGGGGTGCTGTCTTCTGTACATAAATCCAACAGTAAAAAGCGAAATAAATAACTATCGGCTCAATTTCGAGACTGTGTATTTAATAAAGTACGGGAAAACACGTAATATTAACTTTGCTTACAAACAATGTTGAGGACCCCAACACTTTTGAATTATGTTAAATACTCTCTACCGCTTAAACAGTCCTCCAGTGGGATGGAACACATTACCTATCTACTAAAAGATGCTTCCAATCGGCCTATTCGAGGATGTTTCTACGATCTTGAGTTTCAAAAGTTAAATATCCAGACATACATCTCGTTGAACGCGTAATAAAACAAAAATATAACAAAGTATTTAAAATGATTTGGATTTTCATATTTTGAGTGTTGCATCTTTTTCGCTGGAAATAATTCGATATATACTATTAGACCACAATGACTCCATACAATTAATTCGGTTTATTTTTTGCAACCTTGCACATTTGTCAAACAATGGCTTCATTGTTTAATTGCGCAGAAGATAAACACGCAGGCAGGCAGGCAGGTTTTGACAAGTCTGACATTTCCAGACAATGACTCACATCCGGTATAGGAATCTTGTAAAAATTTCAAAATTAGACTCAACCTCAAAATTCATCGTGGGAATCTTGTAAAAATTTCAAAATTAGACTTTTAGCTCCAAAATTTATCGTGAGAATCTTGTAGAAATTTCAAAATTAGACTTTTAACTGCGTCGTTCGGGTGACATGCAAAATGCGCCAGAACGCCCCTAAGTACACTACTAATAGTAATTTACGATACAAGTGCGTAATCACGAGTGGGGCAGAGTTAAAACGCGAGTGAGTGAGCGTTTTAAGCCCGGCGAGGGACTAAAGTAACTTTACGCATGTCTATCGTACAATATTTTATCTACGATAGAAACTAGAAAACGGTCGTAATTTTGCGTGGTTAAAAGTTTTTAAAGTTCCTTGATTAGGTATATCTGAGATCATAAATCATAGTGTATTTTGTATTGATACAAATTACCAATTCCTAGGAAGTATTTGTAATTAGCTAAGTGTATGCAGGTGATGATAGTATTTCCTAAATTTGTATTCAAATTTTACTATTTCCATATTTGCTTTAGTTTGTGATTGTCAGAGTTGTGTTATCAGCGCGTTATTAAGATTTTCTTTTATTCGTCGGAACCAATTCACAATAGCGAAAGGTAAATATAGTTTGTCTCGGCCAAGAAAAAGTAAACATTCGTATGAAACACGTATCTGCGAGCTAAGTACCTAACTACTTTAAAATTTACATTTATAAAATTTGTTTTTTATTGTGTTTTGAGTTATTCTAACGTACCTTGTCAAGAATAGCAAAAACCCCGAAAAATATCAATATAAAAATTGAGAAAGTGTATTAGAGTAACTGTTAATAAGTCTGCATCCTGTAATTTAATTAATAAAAAATCTTTCTATGAATAACGTAGTAAATTTAAATGCGAAATTAAAGATTGGTATCCAAAATTAATTCAGTGAACTTTAAATCGTTTTTCTTATTTTTGAAGGAAATTGCCGGCAATATTTAAAAATGTAAAATTACGAATTAGATGCAGTTTTAAAGACGAACAAATTATTTATGCGCTATTTTGCTCTCAATATTTTCAATCTTTTAATTTGGCACCTTAAAAGCCTATGTTTCAAATCTGAATCAACACCCTGTATATGACTATATAAAATAAAAACAAATTTGATAGTACAAAGTACATACAGCTACAATATTTTCAATCCTTTAATTTGACACGTTAAAAACCTATGTTTCAAATCTGAATCAACACCCTGTATATGACCATATAAAATAAAAACAAATTTGATAGTACAAAGTACATACAGCCACACAGTGATTTTAAAACTTATGTACAATTCTCTATATGAGATGGAAAAGACACTCGCACATTTGGAAACCGAGTAGAATGGTTGGTTGTTTTTTAGTTTCCATAACGATTTTAAATTCCATGGGAATAAAGGCTTACTTGACCTTATTTTGAGGAAGTAAAATATTGTTTCATTCCGGTTTGTGCAAAAATATTAAAAAGGGTTCACTTATACAGGGTGATTCAAATTAAGTGCGCACCATTGCTATCTTTGTTATTATTGATTTTACAAACTAGGTTAAATTAGAAAACTAGTAGTGTCTTCGGTGTTGATTAATATGCAATTAATAAAAAAACAATCGAATAACTGGTTCGCGACAAAGTTTAAAAAACATTTTTTTTTAATGAAACACCCTGTATATTTTTTCAAAAACTTGAAATAAAAATGAATTTGTGATATAAAAATCTTAATACACTGTAGAGCCTGTAAAGCGTTATGCTTTCAACAGTTTGTCCTGTAAAGCGCTTTTTTTATGAAACACCCTGTATATTTTCAAAAACTTGAAATAAAAATGAATTTGTGATATAAAAATCTTAATACACTATTGTCTTAAAATGAATACTAAAGAAGTTATCGCGAGTTTCAGTTTATAGATAAATAACATACATTATTCTACTGTAAAAATTCATTGCAGGCTTGTTTTAAGTCGGATACAGTGGCGTAACTATCATATGTGCAGGGGGTGCAAAGAACCTCCGCGCCGAATGTATATAGGCGCCGCGGTAGCGGAGTTTTTTGTGAAAATAAAAGTTGTCTTAGAATAGAGGTTTAAAGCGGCAACAGACTATGATACATGAGCGCCACTGGGCTCTTTTGAGTGCGCAGTCTTTTCTCCTTTTGAGTAGATTAGAAGTTCCAGCTCTAGTGTGTGTTTGTGATTCTTAGATGGCATAGTGCATAGTGCATAGTAACATACTATAAATTCAAAGTTTTAAACCGCAAATTTCTGACGATTGCCTCAGATGCAGAGGTCATAGAGAGTGCCAAATTACTTCAAACTACGTATGAAACTGATGTCGATGACGGCTTATTAAAGCAAATTGTACAATTTCGATCTTCCTACACAACTAGTATTAAATATTGCTTATCAGTAAAGAAAGTGGGAGAAAAATGTCTGTCTAATCACACATCATTGGCTAGCTTTCCATATTTGTATACAGCTTATATCCTACTTTTTACATCCCGTCACTACAGCCTACACTGAGAGATCTTTTTCTAAATTAAAAATTATTAAAAACTTTTTGCTAAATAAGATGAGCCAAATACGCCTAAAGAGTTTTGCATTACTGAGTATCGAGTAAGTAAGAGCCAGTACTCTTGGTTTTAATTCACTAATACATATGTTAGCTTTAGCAAAGTGTCGCAAAGGAGAGTTTAATTAAAGTGCTATACCTACCTACATATTTATATATCTACTAGGTGGCCCGGCAACAGGCCCCTCGAAAATAATTTGTCTCTGAAACCCCGTTTCACCACTATAGAGTTTTAATTTTATGTCATGTCCATCGTCTTGGACTTAAAAATACATGCCATTTTTGCAATCAACGTCGCAAAAAACCGCAATAACGACACCCATATCGATTTTTAGGCTTATTTGCCCCATTTCACCCCCTAAGGGGTAGCGGACCAGACAGACGTTGTCCTGCCCGAACGTTGGTTTGCCTCCTATTGGCGGGTTTAGCAAACGTTTTTTCGATATTCGAATTTTCGATCTTTTTCATTTTAAAAATATTGGAAGGTGGCGGGAGGGGGGTGAAATTTTGGAGTTATATGTTCTGATATGCGAGAAATCTTTAAAAAATTTAAATAATAAATTTGTCAAAAAATGTTTAAAAAAATTCTAGAACCCGATTGCACCGCCATCTACCGGATCCAATTGTGAATCTAAACCATCCAGGGACCCTCTCAAACACACCCAAAAAATTTCATCAAAATCGGTCTAGACCAGTGGTCGCCAACCTGTCGATCGCGAGCTACCGGTAGCTCGCGGGGGCAATTCTGGTAGCTCTCACAACGATTTTAATTTAAAAAATACAAAATCAGAGAAGCTTCCTAAAATTCCACAAAAAAATCTAATTGTCATAATATTAAACATAAACAGCGGCAACGTTGCGGCGAGCGATCTGCCGCTGACGCCATCAAGCTAGAATCGGCTAGAATCGGCTAGAACCGACCAGCCGGACCAGTGCGTTAGTGTTCGAGAACGATCTGGATTGCTTTGAACGGGATAAATACGCACGGCGCGGCGACATTGCGCTTAGTTTAAAACTGAACGCGTAACCAACGTCCAGCGGTTGGGTTAGTAGTGAACAACAAAAAATAATATTATGGCAAGCAGTTGTAAGAAGGTAAAGACATACCACTTTCATTCGGAATGGGAAGAACAATACTTTTTTACAGAAGTTAAAGATAAAAATGTGTGTTTGTTATGTAATACTTCGGTCTCCGTTGCTAAAAAAGGAAATATTGAGAGACATCATAAAACTGTACATTCTAATTTTGAAAAATCATTCCCACTACATTCTGCCGCCAGAAAGGAGAAACTGAAACAGTTAAAAAAGCAGTTAATTGGACAACAATCAATATTTTTAAGAACAATCGACAAAAATAAGGCTGCAACTGAAGCATCGTACCGTGTGTCCCAGATAATTGCACAAAAAAAGAAACCTTATGAAGACGGGGAAATGATAAAACAGGCGTTTTTAGAAGCGGCTGACTCGTTATTTGCCAACTTTAGAAACAAAGACGAGATAGTTTCAGCTATAAAATCTATGCAACTTTCTGCTAATACAGTGATGAGACGTGTAGAAGTAATGAGCAATGATATTTTTTTACAGTTAAGAACTGACTTAGATAACTGTGTTTATTTTTCACTTCAACTGGATGAATCAACAGATGTCGTTGACACTGTCCAGATGGCCGTGTTCGTCAGGATGGTTTTTAGTGATTTTACGATTAAAGAAGATCTTTTGAAGTTTATTCCACTGAAAGGACACACTACTGGACAGGAGTTGTTTTCTCATTTAAAAAATATTATTTCTTCCGAGAAAATTCCATTATCGAAAATGGTAGGCTTGACAACCGATGGCGCTCCAGCTATGGTGGGTTTTGATAAGGGTCTGGTGGCGTTATGTCGTAAAGATGAAACTTTTCCGCAATTTCTCTCTTACCACTGCATTATCCATCAGGAAGCATTATGTGGAAATTTCCTGAAACTAAACAACGTTATGAAACTGGTGGTAAAAATTGTGAACAAGATTAGAGCTCAAGCGTTACAAAGAAGATTATTCAAAACCTTGGCCGATGAAGTTGACTGTCAATACGGGGACCTACTCCTTCACTCTGAAGTCCGATGGTTAAGTAGAGGACGGGTGCTGAAACGTTTTAATGATGTCCTATCTGGCATAGTTCAATTTTTCAAAAAACGCGATGAACCGACTCCGGAACTAGAAAATTCAATCTGGCTTAGAGATTTTGGTTTTCTCGTGGACATTACCGAGAAATTAAACGAACTTAATTTGCAGCTTCAGGGGAGAGACAAAGAACTAGCAGAAATGATTTCTGATATAAAAGCATTTATCAAAAAGCTGGAGTTTTGGGAACAAAACCTAATTAACAGTGATGCCAAGCATTTTCCTATTCTTTCAGAAAAAATATCTCAAAATCCATTAGAACCCTATGACAGCAAATATCATGTAGAAATAGTTTCTACCCTGAAGAATAACTTCAAAAATCGTTTTAAGGATTTCAACGAAATGGCTTTAGTAGCGCAGTTTGTTGTTTCACCCTTTATGGAAATTGATATCCAACAGTTTGCAACTTGTGTTATGCAGAACTTTGGCGAAGACATCGCTGCAACAGAAATGGAAGTAATTGATTTTCAAAATGATTTAGCCTTAAAATCGTTAGTCTCAAGTACCAAATGTATCTGGCCTATTGTAAGTAAAGACAAATATTCAGTTCTATGCCGTGTTGCCTTGAAAGTGAAAGCATTATTCAGTTCAACCTATTTGTGTGAATCTTCTTTTTCCAATATGAAGTTTATTAAGAACAAATATCGCAATCGACTTACAGATGAACATTTGGATAATTGTATTCGAATGGCTGTATCAAATTATACTGCAAACATTAAAAAAATTATCGATGAGTCTGAGTGTCAGCCTTCTCATTGAACGTGCTTTTTTATTTTTCAATGTTTATGTTCATGATAGTGCGTTACTTTTTTGTTGTTATTATTAACTATTTTTAAATCTTACGTGACATGCCGTTGTGGCTGGATAAAAGTTTGTGTTTATTTTTCAAACAACTTCGTTTGGTAGGTAGGAATGTAGTTATTATTAGTACCTATGTATTATGTATTACCAGTTAAATAAATAGTAAAATAAATACATATAATGATAAATTAACTGTGGATTATTTCATTTACATTGCGTTACGTGGCTTCCGTGTGGGTAGCTCGCTGTTTATTCCAAAATTAACAAGTAGCTCAACACATTGAAGAGGTTGGCGACCACTGGTCTAGACGTTTAGGAGGAGTTCAGTCACGTACACACGTACAGAAGATTTATATGTATAAATTTATACGGTGGGGCCATAATTATACCGGGTGCTGACTTGCGCGACGCACCATAGGAATTTGCATAGTAAATTCTTTATGTTCAATTATTTGCTCCCTAATTATTTTAGAGTTAAAGTGTAAATGCATTTGTTGTAGAGAAAAAAATACTGCATCCATTCATACTGTTGCTAATAATTTTTCATTTTCCGGAACCGAAGGAATGCAAAAAACAAACTAGCATTTTCACAAAAATCAGTGATGCCATGAAATTATTGAAACAAGCCAATGCCGCAAATGCGTGCGGCGCGACAATATGTGCTGTTTGTTTGTTTGTCATTGATGTTTGACGTTTATAATAATTCATTATTAATTATGTTCTGCTTAATGCCTCTAAGATACCTAGACCTTGTCCATAACAAAAATGGTTTTACGAGTATGGTGGACGTTCGTTAAGTAAGCTCCTTGTTTATTGTAAAATATCTGCAAATTCCAAACAGTACAACCATTAATAGACTGATTCATTTTAAGTTTAAGACTACAGGCGGGTTATTAAATCATTGTAGGTGCAGTAATGAGGTTCAGAACTTACACCAAAACGAGAAAAACAACAATACGTTTAATCTTTTGACGGCAGTGACTGGATGATCGCACCGCACGCACTTGCGTTGCCACTGGCTTGTTTCAATAATTCCATGGCATCACTGATTTTTGTAAAAATGCTAGTTTGATTTTTTGCATTCCTTCGGTTCTGGAAAATGAAAAATTGTTAGCAACAGTATGAATGGATGCAGTATTTTTTTCTCTACAAAAAATGTATTTACACTTTAGCTCTAAAATAATTAGGAGAGCAAATAATTGAACATAAAGAATTTACTATGCAAATTCCTATGGTGCGTCGCGCAAGTCAGCACCCGGTATATAACAGCAATAAGATAACATGAACTACAAAATAGAATGCTTGAGTAAGAAAGAGATGACCATACAACAAAATTGCTTTAGTAGGCACAATTAGTTGACATATGTCATAATTAAAGTGAGCGTCAAGCCTACTCGAATATTTGCTACTATGTTTATCTCTTTCTTACTCAAGCAATATGTGTTATTTTCTTGTTCATGTTATCTCATTGCTGTTATATATAATTGTGGCCCCATCGGTATTTTATTTTTCTTGTGAATTATTTAAATTTGTATTCCTTTTACGTGGTTTTTGTTTTTGTATTTTCCTATGCATTTTTATGTTTCATATTATATTTTACGAGTGTTTTCATGTAATGGTAAAATCTGTTCTACTTTATGGGTCGTAATCGTGGACGGTGACAGAACTGGTAAAGCAGAAAATGTAGGTGTTTGTAAATAGGTGTTAGGTGCCCAGTCATTATTTCGAACAAAGATCTTTTAGACCGAACAAATCAGATGGACATTAATATAGAAATTAGGAGAAGAAAATATGGATGGTTAAGGCATAGGTTGCGAATAAATGAAACTGAAATTTGCAGAAAAGTTTTGATTGGAACCCTTAGGGTTTCAGAAACAGAGAACACCCGTGAAAAACGTGGAGGAGAACTGTAAAACAAGAGACAGGAAAGACTATAGCACAACTGAGCCAAAGAGCAAAGGAAAATGACAACTGGAGAGAATATACGAATACCCTATGTCCCAATAGGGAATAATGAGATGATTATTATTATTATGTTATATTTAATAAAAGATTGAAACATCTAAATGTGTTTTATTTTGCAGTAAGTAACCTTTCATGTTAAGAAAAGAGCTTATCAATTTTCTTTTAAATTTAAAGTGTTACATGACCAAAAATTACCCCCCCCCCCTACCTCTTTTTTCTGAAACTTCTTGTCTACAGCGGCTATCATTTATTCTTGCACACCGGCGCCAAACCGTCTTGTTACGCCACTGGTCGGATAACCAGAAACAGTAACAAAACAATAAGAAATAAATAAACAACACTAATTACTTTCGACAACCAAACGTACGACAAATTGATTTTGACAGTTCTGATGTTTACGTTATTGTTTTTGTTTTTAGTAGCAGCCTACTATGAATTTTTCGTAAGTACGGTGTATTGTTGATATAGGTAAATTAAAATCTCCCCTAACTTCTTTAATATTCATTTTAAGACAATAGTGTATTAAGACTTTTATATCACACATAAATCTTTATTTCAAGTTTTTGAAATATATATACAAGGTGTTCCATTAAAAAAAACGTAAGTTTTTAATTTTGTCGCAAACTCGTTATTCGATTGTTTTTTTATTAATTGCATTAATCAGCGCCAAAAATCACTACTAGTTTGCTAATTTAACCTACTTTGTAAAATTAATAATAGCAAAGATAGCAATGGTGCGCACTTAATTTGAATCACCCTGTATATGAAAACCTTCAACTGCAAGCTATCTTAGTGAAATTACTAAATACCGCTTTCACACAAAAGCAGAAGGGATTAAAAGATAAAAGATCTTGTAATCCCCGTCCTTGCTAGGTAGGTGCATCAAATTACAAGCTTTTTGCGCGTGGTACACCAAAACAAAAGTGTGTTGCGTAACCTTTCTGCATCGGGTTTCTGGAAATTGTCAGAAATCGTCTTCGACGATATTCATTAGTCAATATTTCTAGGATATGGGTTTAGTTGAAATCAGTTTCTAGATATTATTCAATTTAAATCAACTACAGGAACAAACTAATGCATAAGGATTCGTTACTACTGTAAATTTAAGTTTATATTTCAATAATAAGAAAATACATAATTGGCTTCTAAAACAATTTGGAAGTTTTTTTTTTAAATTAGATCATAATATATAACTCTCTACTGTCCAAAAGTATAATGAATTAGCAAGCTGCCTTTTAAAGTTAAGTTTTGTAAACGTAGTCGTAGCAAAAGGTTTAAACTTTTAGTATATATTTTAGCTAGCATGGTGTGTTGCCTGTCCTTTCTACTAAGCCGTCAGTTACATAGATTTAGATAAATGTCGCCAGGGCCCAACTAGTGCGTAAACATAATAAAACAGTCGTCTGGGCTCCGTATTTTGACAGCGACCGAGCAGTGACCGGGTAAGCTGGGCTGACATTTCTTCATATCTCTCAATTCTCATTTAAAACTTAAAACCTGCCATACACATATTATTTGTATACATATGCAAAATAGTTAGAAATATAGTACTATTTTGCTGGAATTTGGTATCGGAAAATTTTGCCTAAACGAAATGAATACACCTGCGGTAAGGACTTACGGCACGGCGCCGGCCGGCGGTACGGTAGGTAGTTAAAAGGATCTACCTTTAAGGTGGCAAATTTGTATGTTATTTGGTCATAAGAACATACAACGGCTAAAATCAAACTGCAGATAACGAATTAAAAAAAATACATTAAACAAAGCTGCCCAGTTGATCACTTATTGTAATGAAAACAGTTAAGAAACCATACTGTAATTACAATATGCGATTGATGCATTTCTGGGATGGTGTTACTCGAGTCCGTCAAACGCCATTTTGCCATGTTTCTTACTGTAGGCTCCTTTAGGGCCAGATTTTGTATTTAGGCGTTTCACGTAGTAAGGGGTGGAATGAATCACATTTGTTGGTGGCCATAAATGCTATAAAATGCCCTTTTTCGTGATAAATGCTATATTTTGAATAAATGCCATATTTCAATCAAAATCAATATTATGTGGCTAATTCACAACAAAGGGGCTTACAAATTTCAAAATAGACATGCAGAAGTTTTGTTTAAGTGCCAGGTACTAGGGTCGATGACCCGTGGCGGGGGTGACCCGCTCGTCGCGCGCCTCAACGCTCAGGTAAGTATTCCGTTACGTCCACTCGTCAACAACAACCCCGCGCTCTTCCCCTTCCCTTCAATGCACCTCGGAATCCTCGGATACCTACGTTCCACTTATTTGCCTCTTGCCCGTCGTTTTTATCAGATTACTTTGTCTTTTGTATTTGTGTTGTGGGATTTTTAATATTACTGGTGACATTTTGTCTAACATTTCAAATTTTTTAAATAAATACTTACCATTTCATTTTAAAATAAGTGCCATTTTATATGCCATATTTTGAAAAAATAAATGCCATTTTGCAATGCTATATTTTGAAAAAATACGGGAATATTTTGACGGACTCTAGTGATTACATGTATATGAGATTTATCTCGGATTAAAGGGGTAAATTAAACACAACACGCCCTGTTCAACCACTGCTCTTTATTTTCACGAGTTTTCAGCTACAAGTCAAACCCCAGAATGAATATTTGAACAGAAATCTCGATGCTAATAACTTCTCGTTTTTATGAGTCTTAACAGTATTAAACAAAACAGTCGGTTTCGGGGTGAGCGCCGCCCCTCGTGCCGCCCAATTAGCCACCAGCAATTTGAAATTCGTCTCGATCTTGCAATCGGACCCGGGGAACGTCAGGGTTGATTTCCAGTGCCCTCGATAAAAATCCACAGAAATGCTCACATGTAAATAATAGTTTTAACAAAATTAATCGTAGTTTATTAATCCCTATTCCCCCAATGTAATTTATGGTTCGCACAAACTAGTATAGATGGAGACAGTATGACAAATTTGTTTTGACTGGAGAGCAAAATGTGGCTTTTGTCCGGTTTTAAATTCATAACTAATTTCCTCGGCGGCAACTGACGGATCGATATTTTAACTTCGGAATTGATCGCTCCCTCTCGCTGCAAAATTGAACAGAAAGGCTCACACGTGCGTTTATGTTGTGGTTATAGCGGACACAGGGCGATACTCGATTTGATTTTTTTTTAAATAGTTACAGTACGACTTGTTAATAATGGTAAAAGTGCATAAGTCATGGGTAAATAAGAGAAAATATTCGAGAAGATCTTGTTTAGCACGTGAACGCATTCTAAGGTAAGTAAAATACACTTCGCAAAAACTTATTGCAAGTTTTATTAATATTATAAATAATGGTCCAAAGTTAGGGAAAGGCAATTATTTAGATTAAGTACTTCAACATACGATGCCCGAAAAGGGATTTTATGTAGGAGGCACACACAATATTTTTTGTAAGACCGGTTGAAACCATAAAAATAATACAAAATGTTTACACAGATATTCAGATAGCGGGCGGTGAGATAATAAGCAATTTCTAGTTTCAAGTTTTTTTTTCATGCCCCTCTGTTATAATAATAGCCTGTTACACTGTACAAAAATAAACATTTTTATAAACAGGATTTTGATAGTGACCGCCCAGTGTTATAAAAATGACGTCACCAAATTATCTGTTTACGGCGTCTGCTTTTAATGACGTCACGTAAAAGGTTTTTATAAAAACTGTTTCTACAATTTTTATAAAAACAGGCATTTCCTTGGATATTGGTGGCTAAGCCCAGCGTACTGGGGATTTGAACCGGCTCGCAAAACTGCAGTTTGAAATTTGAACTTAGAACGCTTAACACGTAACCTAATTTTTGGCGTGTATCTTGGATTGACGCTTGTGTTGTGGAATTTTGGACCTAATTTTGACAATGGAACATGCCCTAAATATGTTTTTATGAAATGTGGCGACACTTCGTTTTTTTAATTTTTAAAAGTTTTTATAATTTTTTTACAGTTTTTAAGTTATGCAGAAAAACGATTTTTTCTTGATTCTTCGTTTTCCTATAGGTAACTTGCTTATTTGGAGAAATTTGAAAAAAAATCTTAATGAAAGTTGGTTGCATCAACGCAAAGCTTTTGAATATGCCAAACATTTTGTTAAATTTTTGTCATCCGAGTATTGTGTTGTATTTTTTTTGTTAAAAGTGCTTAAAAAGTCTATCGATTTTCCTTCTTTTAAAAATGATATAAAACACTGTACAATAATTTTGAAATAATTGACAGAATTTTAAAAAATTGGGTGTAAAATTTAACTTTTTTATACAAAATATTTTTCAATTTTGGTAATTATGGCGATTTTTTCAAAATATTCTTTTACGTTTTATATCGTTATATATTTTCTTGTCCAATAAAGTATCACTTTCCTACTTTGCTTTGTAAATAACTTATTACAGGTCCCTCGAAAATATAGAAGAAGAAGATATACTTCCTGTTGCCTTAAATAAAAAACCGAATAATGTTATAAATTCAAACCTGTACAATGAGTGGAGAGTGCACAAATGAGTGAGAAGCTATATCATGATGACAATTTAGATAACATGGGACATAATATTCCGGCTGGCACCATAGAGAATAGAGTATGTCTAATCTCAAAATGTTGTCTTTTGTATTATACTGGGTGTTAATTAAGTACGTAGACAAACTTTAAGGGGGGATTTCTTGAACAATTCTAAGATAAAAAGTTCATGCAAACATAAGACCTACACGGCATCGTTTTCAAGATACAGGATGTTGAAGTTTAAACAAAAATTTTTTTTTTCAGAAATCTGGAATACGCCTAGAGCTATTCTAATGAAACTTGGCGTAAGTTAGTATTTCATAAAGTGGCATTGTTTGTTCAAAATAAATTTAATTTATTTCCACCAGTGGCGTGCATCGGGGCCACCGCAGTTACCTTTTTTAGAAAAATCTGGCACGCCACTGTTTTTAAGCTAATACGTTAAGTTTTTTAGCTTCAGATTCAGTTTTTTCGAGAAAAACAGAAAAATCTCTAACAGCAATTTCGTTCATTGGACGGTAATGGGACCTAAACAGCTTCGTTTTCGAAATACAGTTTAAAGAAGTTTTAAAAATATTTAATAACAAACAATCTTGCAATAGCTACAAAGAAACAGAAGCGTACCAGTGGCGTACCAGATTTTTCTAAAATAAGGTAACTGAGGTGGGCCACCATAAGAGGGTACACGCATACACCTTCGTGGAAGAAGCAAGGCGGGTGAAAAGCGTGATAGACTATATAACATACAGCACAACTGCCAAATACTCAATAATGGATGTAAAAGTAATTAGGGGAGCAGAATTAACAACAGACCACAGACTTTTGATAGCAGACACCAGATGCAGAACGCCGAAAAAAGAGAGACAAAAGGAGTATGAACTAATTAAAACTAAAGAAATAGATATAGAACAAAACAGACTAAAATATAGAGAACACCTCCCAGATAGGCTAACAGCACAAGAGCAGCAAGAAGAAGAATGTGGAAATATATGAAACATAGATGAAAGATGGAATAGATTCAAAACGACTATACTAGAAGCAGCTAAGGATGTCTGTAGAATGAAAAGGAAAAAAGAAGGACAAAAAGGACAAACTGGTGGTATGAAACAGCAAAAGAAAAAGTAAAGTTAAAGAAACATGCGGGGAAAAACTATCTGAGTGAAAGAACCAACGAAAACAAAGAAAAGTACAAACAAAAGCGCAACGAGAAAAAAGACGCAGTCAAGAAAGCCAAGACAAGATCATGGGAAGATTTCGGCACAACCATCGAACAATCGTACGGGGAGAACCAAAAGAAGTTTTGGACAATTGTGAAAGGACTAAGGAACAAGAAAGGAAAGCAAGTAAGAAGTATAAGAAACAAAAGTAAGAATAATAAGGTTGAAACAGAAATAGAAAACATCCTGACAACATGAAGAACATACTTTGAAGATAAATATAGTGAGAGGGAGAACAGAGAAGAAAGAGATGAAGAAAGAGATGAAGAAAAAAGACAACGAAGGAACGAAGTCCGACAGGGAAATGATCGAGAAAGAGATGAGATAAGAAGAGAAGAGGTAGAGGTAGCAGTAAAATTCCTGAAAAATGGAAAATCCCCAGGAATGGATGAGATAACATCAGAGATGCTGAAATATGGAGGAGAAATCGTAATAGACTGGATAACCAAGATCTGCAAGCAAGCATGAGATAGCGAAGTAATACCAAAGGAATGGGAAAAGAACCTTATAATACCAATAAATTAGAAAGAAAACACCATGGAATGTGATAATTACAGAGCAATAAGCCTGACACCGGTAGCCCTTAAAGTATATACAAAAATACTAGAAAGGAAATTAAGAAACGAGATAGAAGATGAACTGCAACAAGAACAAGGAGCACACAGGCAGGGCAAACAAACACAAGACCACATATTTACACTGCGAATGATAACAGAGAAGTACTTAGAGAAACATTACATGTAGCATTCCTTGACTTGAAAGCGGCTTACGACACAGTGCCAATACACCAATATGGGGTATCTTAGAAGAAATGAACGTTAGTATAAAACTTAAGAGAGACAATCGAAAGCATATATAAGAATGTAGAAGGATGCGTGAGACTGAATGGCAGATGCTCAAAGAACTTTAAAATGAAAAAAGGAATCAAGCAAGGCGATAGCCTGAGTCCACTATTATTTATAATACTAATGGACAAAATAGTAAAGTAGTGTAAACTAAACACAAGAAAGACCAAAATAGGAAACTGGAATTTGAGACCAATTTACCTGCAGAGCTTGATATATGCAGATGACGTAGTACTAGTGGCTAGAGCCCTTTATAATACAAGCAGACGCATGTCGCACAAGTTGCATAAAATCTTGCATCACAGTACTTTCGCGTTTACATGTTGGTGGTCATGATGCAACCAACACATAACCCTACAACGTCAAACAGTTCACTCGTTGTGGGTTATATTATCATCTATGCTCGCTGTTCTAGCTTCTAACCTTGTGTTTGAGTTGCCAACTGTGTTCGTTTTCCTGTGTCTTTTTGCATTTTATGCGTTGCCTCTCACATACTTCATTAAAAAATCAGTCTATTTCAAGACTAAGGAATACTTGTTTTGGATATAAGGTAAGCCTAAAACATTGATTCATTTTTGAATGAACTATTTACGGTCTTTTCTGTTTTTCAGATTTCAAAATCTTCGAGCATGACCAGTTGTTCAGCCTCCAGTTAGTACTATTAAACGTATAGACATTAACATATTTTCATTTTCTGAAAAGTAACTAACTTTTTGAATTTGCCGCTTTTGTGATGTGAATCAATATGGCTGACAAGCATGCTCGTATTATAGAGATGCTTTACTAGTGGCTAATAGCAGAAGATAATTACAAACAATATTAAACGAGTGGGTACAACTGATGAAGAACAAAGGTCTAAAGATTAATGAGGCGAAAAGTAAAATTATGAGAGTATCAAAGATCCAAGAACAACAAGGAGTAGAACTAAGAATACCCGACAAGCCACTAGCACTAGAGGAAGTAGAGCAAAACTAGTAAACTTTTCTACACAATTAACAACACGATCATTGGAAAGCGGGAAATAAGCAAAAAAGACGAAAATGCACTTATATAAAACAATATACATACCAACACTCAACTATCGGTCGGAAAGCTGGACAATGATAGATAAAAATATATCAAAAGTAACGGCCTCAGAGATGAAATACCTACGTAAAGTACAGGGAAAAACGAGACGAGACCGAATCAGAAACCAGGTCATAAGAGAACAACTTGAACAGGAACCCCTGGTACACACAATTGAAAATAAACAACTCAAATGGACACGTAGTACGGATGGAAGATAATAGAATACCGAAACAGGCTTATGAAGCAAGAATAGAAGGAAGGCGACCAAGCGGAAGACCTAGAAAGACATGGGATGATACAATAACAGAAATAGCGTCAAGAAGAAGGAAGACACTAAGAGAAGTGAAAGAAATGTCTAGAAGCAGGAACAACTTTAGGAGATGGATAGAGGCCCCAACGCTGTAATGGCAAAAAAAGAACAACAAAGAAGAAGAAGTTTGTCTACGTACTTAACTAAAACCCTGTATATAATAATCTAAACTTTTAGGATGAACATTTTTTTAAGAACAAGGATAATATTACATTTATGTCGCCTGAAGAATATGAGAAATAAATGAACTCTCAGTGCTTACTTTCACTTCCAGAAGTAAAGCCATTAAATATACTCAGAGTTAATAAAATATGACCACACCACTTTTTAGTGTTATGAATGGGGAGTTGGTAATCAAAAAAGATACTTCCCCCAGAAAGAACAGATTTAATATTGGTGGGAAACGATTTGTCGATTTGGGTTACATTTTGAATTGAGCAGTTGATTTTCCGTTTGAACACTCTAAAATATACACGTTCGGAACACTATATTTGACAAAAGAAATCCATGATGGCCTGGAGAGCACTTTGTGCTTTGAATGTGACGTTTGTCATCGAACTTATAAAAAAGAAACCTAGTTTAAATGAAGCTATTATTTGGGGAACTTTAGCAACCGGAAGCACATATGGTCACACTGAGGAGTTATTATCCATATGCAACATTAAATGTATGGCTAGTTTCAAATTTCAAAAGATCGAAGATGATCTCAGCAAGGTTCGATAATATAATACAGTGATCAAAAAGAATCCCATTCTGAGTAAATTTTGGAATTTTGTACAACAAATATCGTATGTCCTAACTTACTTTAGTTTCACTGTTTTATGTCATTAGAAAACTATAAATATCATAATGAATGAATGAAGTAAAGACGTACAGCAAAATTGCTAGCGCCTACTCCAAATGTGATTCTTTTTGATAGCTCCGTAGATACATCTACATTTTTACTTTCTTTTACAATATCTGTCTGTGAACAGAATATCTCAAAAACGAAAAGAGGTATGGCGTTGAAACTTCATATATGTATACGTTTTGTGTACTATGTAGATGCGACAGCAAGCTTTTGAAGAAAATCGCATAACCAGAAGCAGTTGTTTACTCTTGTAATTTTTCAGTTTTTTTCGATTTTTTCAAAAACGGCTCTAACGATTTTTTTTTAACTCTACATTTTTATTACATTTTTAATGTGTATTGATGTGAGATAGGTGATTTTCCAGTTGAATACTTCTAAAATGGGTTTCTTTTGTTTTTTTCCATTTTTTTTATTCACTTCTATTTTAAATAGAACACCCGGTATATTATTACATTTTTGAATTCAGCTTAACATTCTAAAGAAAATTTGTCCGTTCAACTAACGCTCTATTTTGTACCGTTTTTGTAGAATTTGTAATTTTAGACAAATTTTGACAAATGCTTAAAAATTTAAAATCAAATGTTTGGCTAATTATAAGATCACTGTAAAAGGAAGTTGTGTGCGTGTATTACACCAGATTTTGTAACAACTTTTTAATAAGTACATATATAGCTATGTATAACTACTATAGGTCTGGAAAGATTACTTGTGACTTGATATGGAGAAGGCAGCAATGCAAGAAAGAAATGAAACAATAAAAAAGGACAAGTTGATGCAGACGGTGTTCCGTGGATAAAAGTGCTTTTAGATGGTGGTTGGAGTAAAAGAAGTTACGGGCGAAACTTTAATGCAAATTCTGGAGTCGTAAGTTGATTTAATTCCTAATGCCCGCTTATTGTGGAGTCGTAAGTTGATTTAATTCCTAATACCCGCTTATTGTTCTAACATTATTTATATGTATATTTGTAGGCTGCAATAATTGGTTATTACACCAAAAAACTTTTGTTTTTGGGTGTTCGAAACAAATACTGTGCCGTGTGTGCACACGCTGCGATTAAACATACAGATGCACCAGAACAGATTTGTTTTAAGAATTGGAACGGACGCTCAACCTCAGTGGTAGCTGATATCCTTGTGGAAGGTTTTCGTTTGAGTGAACGTATACATAATGTGAGATACAGGGAACTTATTGAGGATGGCGATTCAATTGTATTTGCCAAACTAAGAGAAAAAGTTTTATATGGAAGGGAAATTAAAAAGCTGGAATGTACAAATCACGTTATCAAAAATTATGGCAAGGTATTGTACGAACTCAAGGATAATACAATTTTTCCATTTACAGCTAGAAAATTTTTTAACGTCAACATATTAAAAGACTTGAGACTGCTGTGAAAGGAGCAATAGCTCATAATAAAGAAGATCATCAGAACATAGAAGGGCTAAAACAAGATCTTGAGAACGGTCCTTACCACATTTTGGCTGTCACACGGATTGCAAGGAATATTACCGCAAAAAAGACCAAAACGACATTGACCATACAGAATATTTAAAAGACTGTGGTTTGTGGCATCACATTACATCATCGCTAGATAATTTGATCAAAAAAGCCCCTCGGTTGACACAAGAAACAAATAACCATTCCGAAAATTATATGAACATTGTATGCCGTTATAACGGTGGCAAAAGATACAATTTCATATCGAGGGGATCTTTTGACAATCGATGTCATCTAGCAGGACTTAAGATATAATTCTGGCATTGAGTGGCATGTAAAACCAGGGCTGTGGAGTCGGTAACAAAAAATCCGACTCCGACTCCGACTCCGACCCCTGATATTTTAGTAGTTTGAATTCGACCCGACTCCCGACTCCGACTCCGGCAGTACTAGAATATTGATAACCCCCCTCCTATTCCTTTTCATCTACCTGATAAACTTTACCGGCTAATGACGAATTTCACAAGTTGTGCAGAATGTGGTTGATTATAATAAATTTCATATTTACTTCCCAGCATCATGTGCGCCAGGAGCGGGTGATGCAATCAAGATGTGCCATTTTCAAAGCTATGCAGCAGCTTGTTCCAAGTAAAATGTTTTTATGTCAGAGTGATAAGGTTGCGTTTAACTGCGACCTTTTTCAAAAGTGAAGGAATGTGTTTTTCAGCGAATAATATGTGTGTAGCTTACACGTGAACGTCAACAGGGCCGAACTCAAATAAGTATCAGCTTCAGGCAATTTTGACATTGCGTTTTTGGTAAAGACATTTTGACCTTTGCGTTCTTTCAAAAGACAATTATTTCAACGTTCTTTTTGATATGTTTTACGTTGTTCATATATGTTTGCAACATGCCTGCGAGTAGCCTTAAGCTATATCGCACGTAGGTTGGTTGAAAATATAATTCTCTTTTCATTTATTTCTTTTGTTTATAAATGTGTCTTCTTTGTGTCTTTTATGTGTTTTGAATTCAATAGGTAAGGTAAACAAATCGGCTGTTCTTGTGCATTATTTAAAGTTAGATTTTAGTGCAACCAACACTACAAGAAGGAACCAGATTCCTGTTTTGGCAGATAGTAATTTTTTATAAACCACTAACTGAGATACTAAGAGAATTTCACGTTCATTGAGCTAGCTAAGAGATAAAAAGGGCAAATAGTTTTTTTCAGTATTAAGGCGTACGACACGTTTTGTTTAGTGATGGGCATAACCGGACAATTTTCATAACCGAATTATTTGCATTCGAATCATATTAATAACCGATTGATTATTTGAATAATCATTCGAATCAATTTTGGCTCTCGATTCGTTTCGATTAAGTCAGCCGGCTTACCGGTTGGCGGTTCACCGTCATCTGCATCGGCATCGTAGCTTGCAGATAGCAGCGGTACTCAGTTAATCGTTAATTATAATAATTGTATAAATGATTTTTATTTGATTTCTAAGGAGTTTAAACCATTGAGAATAGCTATATCAATACTAATCATAAAGAAATTATAAATATGCGAATACAAAGTATCTATTGAATCTATTTTTATTTCCTAAAATTCTCTAGTAGCCACTCTTCCCTTTTCGCTTGCACATCATACCCGTATATTTTAGAATCCATAATTTATCTACGTTCAGCCTTCCGCGGTTCTAAGGACGCACACTTAAAATTTTCAACATCGAAATCCACTTCTTGTCCCGACTGCTAAATATAAATCTGTTACGATATTGGAAAATCTTATTTCGCTTTCTGTTTATCCCTTATTGGGCATAATTAACCGCGTTTTGAAGCAAAAATTTAGGCTGTTATAAATTAATACCAACACAGCTTCGGCAAATTTCATACTCAGCAGAACGTTATCTTTAATAGGAACGGCCCCATAAATTTAACTCGTCGACTGGGAGTCTCAAATGTCTTAATAACATCAACAAGCAGCCGCGAGCCTCACTTGGGTCAATCAAGTACATAAGTAGAAAAGGTTATATGAGTTATGAATGACGTATTATTTACAGAATTTCGATCACTCGCAGGTCGCTGAGACGCGGCACGTAGTACGTATCAGGATGAGGTTATTTTTCATCCGAATACTTGGAACGAAAACCGAGTTACACAGGTTATTTCAATAACCGGATAACCGGTTATTTTTGATTCGAATAAGCCCATCACTAGTTTTGTTCAAATTTGATGTATCCACGAAGGAGTAAAGAATGTCGCATTTTATATAGCTACTACTTAAAAAATATAAAATAATTTTTGGAGTCAAACCTTTATAATGTAAAAAAACTTTTATCTTGTTCTTTTTTATTAATTTTATCCGTCAGTTTTCCTCCCCCAAAATTATTTTCTTCGGGTGAGCATCGACCCAGTGTTGGTAAGCGTAGCAGTAAACCGGAAGCGACAGCAGTTTTAATAAAATTTAATAACATGCTAAACAACGTTCAAACTTGAGTTCATGCACTAAATTCTCCTGCTAATATATTTACATGGTGGAGAAAAATTTGAGTTCAACCTACATCAATATCTAGACGGAAGGATAGTGGTTTGTCTAAAAGCGGAAATACAATTCAAGCAGGCCGTCCATCAAATATGGGAGACAAAAGAAGACCTAACAAAAGGCTTCATAATTTATATTTCAATATTTCTGTTAATTATCATTTGCGAAATCTCATTAGTTTATTTTCTTTCACTTTTGTTTCGTTTATAATGCTTATCTGATTAGTATCTTATTTGTAAAACCGTGAAATGTCTTATCGACAGCTACACGAAATACTCCTTTTTATGTTAATTTTTTTATGCAAACATTTGTAAAACAGCTACACATCAGAATTTTTTTTGAAAATTCGAAGTACATATCAAAAACACTTTGCGAGTTTTCGCTGTTTAATGTTATTAATTAAATCAATACTATGTAATGCCGAAATTTAATTTTTGCTATTTAGGTACCCCAATATGTTTCCCGTGTGGGGTTGCTAGTCCTCCATCGGGCGTCTCCGCAGGTGGCGGATAGAAGACACCTCCCAGATATGGATGGTACCGGAGAAATGAAATACCCGGGGCGGACCAAAACTATCAAGAAGCGTCTGTCTTCACGTTAGTGGCGGCTTCAAACGACGTTGTCCCATGTAAAGGGCAGTCGAAACTAGAAAGGAAAATGATAAACCATTCAGAAGGCAACGGAAAACCACTGAAGTACTATCCCAAGAAAACCAGAGATATGAAAATGACGAGTTTTAATAAAAATACCCAGGGCTAGGGTGGCAAGCCCGAAATCCCACACTGGTCATCCGGCCTGCCTCACGGATTATGGGGAAGGCAAAAACTCGCCTTTACGAAACAAAAGAATCCCCGGAGTCAAAAAAAATGTTTAATTGTAGGGACATGGAATGTCCATAGTTTATTGGAAGCTGGGAAACTGGCTGATACAATCAAAGAAATGCGTCGGCTCGAAATCCCAATTCTGGGAGTGAGTGAAACTCGTTGGCCAGGCTCAGGCCACTGCAACACCGACAACATCACATTTTATTTCCCTGGTAACCAAGGCCAACACCACTGGAATGGTGTAGGAATAATCGTTGCAAAATGGATAAGTAGGAACGTGACAAACTTTGTACCTTATTCTGACAGAGCAATACTGCTGAAGATACTAGCGAAACCAATTAACATTAATATCATTCAAGCACATGCTCCCATCCCAATCTTGATAAATCAGATGAGGCACTAGAGAGATTCTATTAAGATGTTAAAAACCTATTAAAATACACGAAACCACATGAAATAAACATCATATTAGGTGACTTCAACGCAAAGGTAGGCAGAGGAGAAACAGTGGAAGGTATTGTTGGTCCCTTTGTTGTAGAAAATAGAAATGACAGGGGCCATCGATTAATACAGTTCTGCCAAGAAGAAACACAAAATCACTAACACCTGTTATTCTCCACCATCAAGAAGAATATACATATGGATATCACCTCAAGACAGAGACATTGTCAGAAACCAGATCGATTTCATTATCATAACTAGAAGATTCAGTGCCTCGTGATGAAAGCTCTAGCATATCCCGGTGGTGATGTACTGTCAGATCATAATCTGCTACACATAAGCCTAAAATTAAAGCGTGCCACTACCAAAAAGAAGAGCAAGTCTCAAAAATTAGATGTCAACACATTAAATCAAAAAGAAATCAAAACAAAATTAAAAGCAGAAATAAACAAAAAATTGAAGCAAATACGAGATAACATCAATCAAACACCTACCGATAATTGGGAAATGGTTGAGAATGAAATGCGAGCCATTGCAATGGAACAACTTGGATATCACAAAACACTTGCCAAAAAGAAATGGACGAAGGAGGGGATCATAGAACTAAAATGGACCAACAACGTAAATATAAGAACCGTGACAATAACGAATACAAATGACTAAATACACTAATAAGGGCTGAACTTAGAAAGGCTAAGCGAGAGTGGATACGGAGAGTGTGAGAAAATAGAAGAACTGCAGCGAACACACAACACTCTGGAAGAACACAAAACATTGAAAGAAGCTGCCTGTGGATACAAAATAAAGGAGACTTCTACGTTGACAAACGATAATGATGAGATAATAATAGAACTGGAAGATAAGAAGAGACTATGGACAAGATACATAGAGAACTTATTTATTTATAACTACAGACCAGAACTGAAACCAAAATTCAAAAATAAAGAATAATCAGGACCACCAAATCACTGGAGATCAAAAAGGCTTTAAAAGATGCAAAAAATAATGAAGCAGTGGGGCCTGATGAATTACCAGTAGAAATTCTAAAAATGGTTGATGAAGAGAATATTTCTCTTCTTCAGAAAGTGTTTTAACTACATTTATGACACATGACGCTTTCCAAAAAAATGGTTAACATCTACATTCATTTCCCTACCAAAACATAAAACTGCTCGCGGATGTAATGATCATAGATTAGTAAGCCTTATGAACCACCCGCTTAAAGTTTTTCTAAACATACTGCACAATAGAATATATCGAAAATGCGAACGGAACATACGTTCCAACCAATTTGGCTTTAAGTCTGGAATGGGACTCGCGAGGCACTTTTCGGCATACAAGTGCTCTTACAAAACTGTCGAAATGTAAAGCAAGACGTGTTTCTTTGTTTCGTCGACTACGAAAAGGCATTCGATCGCGTCCAGCATCAAAAACTTATGGATATCCTTAGGAAAACAGATATAGATGAAAAGGTCACAAGATGCATTGAAAACTTGTATTGGTATCAGACAGCTCATATAACCACGCAAAATATCAACACTGATGATGTTCAGTTCTGCAGAGGCGTAGGAAAGGGATGCGTCTGTTTCCCTTACTTTTTAATCTATATTCTGAAACAATATTTAACGAATCCTTCGAAAATCAAGAAATGGGCGTTAATGTAAATAGGATACCAATTTCTACCCTAAGGTATGCCGATGACACAGCTCTTATTGCCAACAGAGTCGAGGAAATTCAAGAAATGTGCATCAAACCGAATGAAAATAGTAGAAGTTATGAACTCACCATAGATGCGAAGAAAACAAAATTCATGATAGTCAGTAGAAATAAAGATCCACTTAACAACACGACAATTCAAATAGATAGTACGCAAATAGAAAGAGTACAAAAATACAAATACTTGAGATGCTGGTTACACGCGGATTGGAACCCGAAAGAGAAATCAAAAGCATAATCGAAATGACGCGTGCTGTATTTATGAAATATGGGAAGATCTCTACGCATGCGTTATGCTAGATGTTACGTTTGGTCTGTTCTATTGTATGGAGTTGAAGCGTGGACTCTAAAAACAAGCGTGACCAGGAAAATAGTAGCCTTTGAAATGTGAACATATAGACGTCTACTAAAGGTACTATAGACGGTTAGGGCGATTTAAAAAATATTAAGAAGACTGCGACAAGACCGTGAACTGTTGAAAATAGTAAAACAGAGGAAAACCGCATACCTCGGATACATCATCAGAAATGAGAAATACACTCTTCACCAACTACTGCTCGAAGGAAAAAGGGGAGTAGACAGAAAGCAGATGTCCTAAGCAAGGAACACGACAGTGGACTGGTTTAAGATCAATAGGGGAACTAATCAACACCGCAAGAGATAAAGAAAGATTTGGAAATGTGGTCGCTAACATCCAATGGAGATATTGGATATGTACTGTTTGAGGCTTTCGCGGTTACTCGAATTATTCTCCTTAGCATAGAATTTCGGCTTAGACCGGTCTAAGCCGAAATTCTATGCTAAGGAGATATTGGATAGGCAGTCTGAGAAGAAGAGACAAGAGATAGGGAGATCTTGGGATTCTTGTGAGATTCGCGGAAAATATTGGGAGATATAAAGAAAATCTCATAGATTCTTGAGATCAAGGGAAATGTTTTACAAGAGGATATCTCCAGTACACTTAAATTCTTGCTGATTGGCCCCTCCTCTTCTTTAATTTTCTTGCTACTCTTCCTACTTCTATTTTCACTGTGTAACTACGATAACACGAATTCGTCGTGTATCTTTATTTTTGTTAACAACCCACCGAATTGTAATAATACCTATAAAGGCTTTTTCAAAGAAATGGGAGTAAAAGTAATTCTGGGGCAAGTAATTTAAATAGGTGTACACTGTACAGATTGGTATGCACGTGTATATAGGTGTACAGATTTTTTTATAATAACTTTTTTAGTATTTTGTCGCGATAAACCAAGTTGGTGTTTTTCAACGATTGTTGAAAGAGATATTTGAATTAAAAAGACAATAACTCTTTATTAAGGGCTGCATATATCACCATCGTGACAAGTTCGTGCATGCTGCTGAATTAACGCGTCACGTGCTCAAAGAAATGGGTTATTGCACTTTTCTTGTTATTTAAATAATTTGTTTGTCATGTCATTCAAATGTAATTTAACATAAATTTTTAAAATCTGTATTATCTCAAAATAATGGACGTTACCGTACCTAAAAATAGATTTTTCGATAATCTTGCTATTTTCTTTCAATCTGTTTATAGTGAATCCCCAGGGATGCATACCGTTCAATTTCATGATGTCGTCTATACGAGTAACTTGTTGAATATTGAAGTGATTACGCAGCTTGATCAAGAACGAGCTACTAAAAAGCTCAAGCCAAAGAAATCAGCTGGAATACATAAAATCTCACCGTGTGCTATAAAGGCTTATGCAGACTGCGAAGCAGGACAATTGGGCGCCGCCGTCTGGGCGCCGCCGTTTGGCCGCTGGCCGTTTGGGCGCCGGGACTTTTGGGCCCCGCCGATTGGGCGCTGAACATTAGGGCGCCGAAATTTAGAAACATAAATTCTTCTGTAAATATTTTTTTTTCAAGAAATTTTAAATGACATTGTTCACGGTGTAATAGATTTTATACACAGTGTGGTCCATTAAGTGTGCAACAAATGGGACATTTTTTTATTAGTTGTACAACCGAACTTTAAATACCGCCAGGAGTTAGTGCATGTTCGATAACCAAATCAGATGCATTTAGAATGGCTCCAAGTCAAACAGCATACAGAGTAGGACAAAAACTATGAAATTCGTTCAAGAATAAAGTTACCTTATTTCAAAAAATATAGCAAAATTTTATTGAGAACAGTTTTTTAGAATTAAAAGTTATGCTCAAATACAAAGTCACGGCCTCATATTCGAATTTTTATTCTTTTTTTGAAAATTTTGTATTAGCCCCGTCAGTGATGTAAAAATTACCGTAATTTATTTTTTGTCGGTAATATTCGTTAAATTACGAGAACTTACCGTAATTTATGAGAATTTTAGGAAATTTAATGTTTTTTTTAGCAGTAGATTACACTTTGTCGGTAATTTATTATCCTTGTTCGAAAATATACTATTAAAGAAAATTTCAATATTTTATCTTTAAAACTGAGCCCAGAATGAATTATTTTGTATTAATTTATTGTATAATATGTACAATGTAAAAACAATTTTAACCTAAATAACATAATGTATTTTCTTAAGTACCTACAAATAAAACCTAAACAGATAATAAAAAAATAAAAATATTTTAAAAAGTAAGTCTATTTAGAAGGAATACTAATGAATGACAACTAATTATAAAACATAAAATAACTTATATATTTTTCAAATCGGAAAAATCTTCTCCAATACTGTACAGGTCACAGAAAGTAGATTAGGTGTCAAGGTAGGTCATGAAAGGCGCTGTGATCATATTTGATGAATTGGCAATATGTGGAAAGTTGTCAAAAACATACAAAGTTAGGTTATATTTTAAATGACAAGTAAACAGTAACGGTGGGTAGAGGGATTTCGTTTGCGCACTGACTAACGTCATATGACAGATTCTTTGTGTTTTAAAGTGTGGAAATTGCTGTTGCTGGGATAGAAGGTTTAGCAGAGCCTGGTTGTTCAACGTACATCATTATTTCCGCAATCCTATTAACATTCAAGGACTGATAATATACCATACCGCAATGTTGCGTACGCCTCTGATTTATTGTGTCATTTAGCTTAAATAAGATTAACAATTTAATGTCAATATGATAGATGTAAAAATGTTACCAATACGAAACTTGAAAATTACTAGATTCTAACATTAGTTCCGATTTTCATCGCGTCCCAATCTACTTTGTGTAACCTGTAATCCGCCATTTTGTGGTGGCGGCCATCTTTGATTTACAATGATACTGAACATACATAATTGTATTGTCATCAGAACTAAAGGCGGGTACCAAATTTCAGATCAATCGGTCAATAGGAAGGGGGTAAAATTTTAATTAGTAAATTTGAGCCAACAACACACAGAGCAAGCTAAATAAAACCGCTCAATAAGATCTTTTTTAAATATACTGAGAAAATGTTTTAAAAAGCATCTTACCTGCATTATATTTAAAAAAAAATTGTTTTACATTTTTTGGACATTTGTGACATTTAGTCAAATGCTCCTGCATCATATTTTTGACCACAAAAAATACAGTCATAATAATATTTCCCATTTAATGACCTTTCCTTAAAGTAATGCCATATGGGTCCTTTATATTTATGCATATCTTATATTTTTATAAGTAACACTTAGCACTTTGGTTTACTACAACCGCCTAAAGAATCAGAACCAAACAGCAGCAAATGCGTTGGTTTCGTACGACAGACTGCTGGCCGACAACACGCAACGATACAGCACGAGTGTGCTTCTGTAATTTTCAGCGACGAAAGCCGGGGAAGTACACAGAAGCTAACGCGAATGTATTCGGGTAATATTACCGCGAATGTGCTCGGTAATA
Organism: Agriotes lineatus; assembly: GCA_940337035.1. Lineage (NCBI taxonomy): Eukaryota > Metazoa > Arthropoda > Insecta > Coleoptera > Elateridae > Agriotes > Agriotes lineatus. The sequence goes on along the minus strand of CALNHX010001845.1, from coordinate 48,162 downwards.
TAACCGTAATATTTCCGTAATATATTACCAAAAAGCGAATATTCCTTTGAGGGTGAGCGAATATTACCGTAAGTTACGGAATTTATAGGAATATTCGGTTGGTAATATTCGCTCGTCGCATCACTAGCCCCGTATGATACATATTTTTATTATTCTGATTTTATACGTATTTAAAGTAGCCACAACCACATTACTTTTAAATACGTTTTAGCAACTTGAAGCGTATTTGTAAAATTTACTTGGATTTATATTTTTTTAGGTAAGCTTCCACTTCATATTTGTTGCAACGATATTTAACAGAACTTTAGAATTTCGCAAATAACTTTTTAACAAGGCAAATTCTTTACTAATAATAATTACACACAACTAAAGCCTACAATTTTATTTCAAATTCTTATGAAAATATTTCATGTAGAACAAAAATTATCGAAGCGTCTCTGTTATCTCGTTATCTCTTAAGTTCATGTGGTAAAATGGTTTATACTAATGACAGTTACAAAAAGACATTCTGTGAAATTATTAAAAATAATTAAGCAACATTATTAGAAGTTTCAAACTATTTGAAAATGTATACTGCTGGCGCCCAAACGTCCGGCGGTCAAAAGTATGGCGCCCAAACGGCGGCGGCCAAAGGGCGGCGCCTAAACGGCAGCGCCCAAATGTCGCGTACCGTGCAGACTGGCTTAAAGAACCTTTACTTTATATTTTTAACTTGTATCTGCAAACCGGTTTATTTCCTGAATGTTGGAAAACTGTCTTAGTAACACCTATTTCATGTCCGATTAAATTTTGAATCATATAAACCCCAATATTAGCGATTGCCAACATGGTTTCGTTTCAAAAAAATTCGTTAATACAAATTTGACAAATTTTGTTCGTGAATTTACTACTAATCTAGAAAATAAATTTCAAACCTTCAGAAATTGTACCGTAATGGACTTGCTTCAAATACGTTAAAGATATTTATATCATACCTGCAAAATAGGCACTTTTTTGTAAAGCATGATGGAAATACATCTGGTAAATTTAAAGCAAACTCAGGAGTTCCACAGGGCTCAAATCTGGGAGCATTGTTATTTTTAGTATCTATAAATGATTTGCCAGATTGTAATCGAAATTCAAAGTGCCTATTATTCGCGGATGATACGAAGTTATATAAAAAAATAGAAACTATTAATGATTGTTGTAGTTTGCAGACAGATATAAATCGTATACAGTGAAATCTCCCATAAGCGGACACGCACGGTGCCAAAGTTTTTGTCCGGTTATTAGAGGCGTCCGCTTAAGGGAAAAATCCATTTTTATGTTTAAAAAAGTCGTATTATGCAAAGGTATACGCGCTGACAATTAATGAGAATAATAAAATAATTGAAAAAAAGTTATGTAATAGTTGCTACAAAATCTAAAATACTCGTTTGACGTAATGGTTTTTTCTGACTGCTTATTATACTTTCCGCATGTATTTCTAAATATTTTGACAGTTTGAATACTTTAAAGTCGTTACTTTAGCAAAGCATTTAAAATTATTCACTGTTAATGCTTCCGTGTAGGTATTGATTACATTCTCACAAATTTCTAAGTCGCCATCGTTTTCCAATTCTGCCAACTGCATATCAACGGCAGCTGATTCACCTGAAATTTCGGTTACATCATCCAGGATTATTTCTTTGTCAGTGTTTATAAATTCGTCAGGGTCGACGTCTTCGATTTCTGGAATATTCCTATACAGTTCAACCATTACTGATACGGGTAAATCGTCGTCTAGTTCGAATTGATTACAGTGGCGTAACTTGATGCCCGCAGGCTCCGCGGTCGCGGGACGGCCCTGGGCCTAATTTTCTTGTTCTGTCTTTCCATAAAAGCAAGCAGGAAACATTTTTTCTATTTTTATTTTTATCAGAATGGGCTACCCACGCAAAAGGCAAAGTAGTTTTGAATTATTGCAGGCCTCTATAATTGGGCGACATGGACTGTTTTGTAATATCGTGCATAGGGTAATGAAAGTGTCGAATTTCCTGCTGTCATAACGCTGATTTGAGTTGACTTAATACCGCCCGTATTGCAAAAGAACTCGATAATTTAACAACATGATCATTAAATGTTGGATTTATGGATTGTTTTGACGCCTCACGACATTAGCTGAGCCTGCATTTTGAAGTGTCCGTACAAGAGAGATTCACAGTCTAAAAATTGTCGAAAAATGGTGTCCGTGTCCGTTTAAGAGAGTGTCCGTTTATTAGGGAAAATTTTATTAGTAAAGTTAATGCAAGCAAGTTGGTTCCCAACAAAATGTCCGTGTAAGAGAAATGTCCGCTTATTAGAGGTGTCCGGTAAGGGAGATTTCACTGTATACGAGGAGTTTAATTAATAAATTACATTTTAATATATCCAAATGTCATAAAATGGTCATAACAACTAGTGATGAAAGACGAGAATATTCTCGAAAATATTCATAGGCAGAAAATTATCTTGCAATAAAGTATTGGAAGCAAAAGAATATTCTCAGAGAATATTCTCGTAATTGAGAATATTCTCAAATATTACAAGGACAATGTGAGTGTGTGAGTGGGCACCGAAAATTGCTAGTACAACTATGGCTATCAGGGGAATCCGAGTGTTTTATGTAGAGTGTTTGAGTGTTGAACTGCTGATTTGCTATCACATTGTATGGGAATCCCAGTCAGTCTGTTTTGTTCATGCATTCCTTGTGCTGCGAGTTGGTGTACCTACTGATTCGAGTATTAACATTAATGCCTAAAACAACAAAACCTAAGAGTGCCATATGGAATTATTATAATCTAAAAAAAATTGTGCCTGTACACATTACGTGTGTAAATTCTGCGAGAAGAAGTTTGTGCAAAATACTACAAGACAAACAAATCATTTGTTAAAATGTCTGGAGTGTCCTATTGCCATACAGAATTTATTTGGCAAGAAAAATATTAGTTCCTCCACGAATACTTTGTTATCACTTACTGAAGTTGGCGAGTTTAAACTTTTTTTTAATAATAGTTAGGTAATGCACATTTTTTATTTACCACATGAAGATTTTGGCTTGAAGACCAAAGATACTACTACTGGTGTTGTTTCCAGGCCTAGTGCAAGTTCTTTGTTAAATTTTATCGATTCGTCATCTGCGGTTGAACAAAACAAGCTGAACGAATTATTTGCTAGGGCTGTATTTGCAACAGGCATATATTTTTCAATGCCCGAGAGTAATCACTGGGCATTATTTTTTAAAAAGATAGGCATTCTTTTAAATTGCCTTCACGTTTTTTACTGTCCAATACATTGCTTAATCGTGAATATGAAACAGTTGAGGCTGGCATTAAAACCAAAATTGGAGAAGCAAGTTCCTTAGGATTGCAATGTGATGGATGGAGTTACTTTATAAAAGTGTTGCTACTGAAACAGACGGACGGACACACGAGTCTACATGGCTGAGAAAATGAATGAAATTTTAAACGAATTATAAACTGAAAAATGTCAAGCGAGCGCAATAGTAAAGGCAAGACAAAATCTTCATGACATAAGTACAGTCATATATCTATTTATGGTTGCATAGCACATACATTAAATTTGCTACTTGGCGACCTATCCAAAATGAGAACAATATCTGCACTAGAAGGAGACGTAAAGGCGGTAATTAAAGAAATAAAACATTATCATGTTTTACTGGCAACATAAAAAAATACAGAGCAACAAAAATGAATATTCAATTTCTTTAAAACTACCATGCAAACCTCGTTGAGGTTCAATTATTCATTCACTTAAAAGTCTATTTGATTCAAATTATGCATGGAAATGTTTAGCAGTATGTAAAGATGTTGAAGATATTATTAGCAAACGAGTTCCAAGATTGATTTTGGATGAAGATGTGTTTTGGGCAAGAGTCTCCAAACTTTATATTTTAATAAATCCTATCCATTACGAAATTAGAATCGGATAAGCCAATATTTTCATCAGATAGCACTAGCAGCCAGCCCCCTTACAATATCAGAGGAAAGGAAGTTCAGAGAGATGTTTATTAAACGACTAGGGTTAGCACTGCATCCTATTCATTATGCAGCGAACATTCTGGATCCTATATATAACGGTATTCACTTGAGGCGAGATCAACAGATCCAGGGTACTGAGTTCATAGATAACCAAGATAACTGTAAAATTCCCCGATTATTCAGCAGTCGTCCTTGCAGAATTAGCGCAATATAGGTCCAAGGAAGGGTTTTATGGAAAACCGTGTGTATTGAAATCAATTGAAAAAAATTGATCCTGTAACATGGTGGAAAGGAAAGTGTTTTGGGTCACAATTAGTGACCATAGCATTGGATATTATAACAATGCCAGCTTCAAGTGCTGCCAATGAAAGGAGTTTCAGTATATATGGTAATACTAGAACGCGTTGGCCAGTCTACGTCTGGCCCTGCTAGCGTAAAGAAACGGTTAACAATAAAAATGCTTGCTTGAGCTGGTAGCCAGCCGACGTCCGGCCCTGCCAGCGTTAACAATACAAATGCTTGCTGCGTCGCCACTTGTGCGCGGTCGGCATGTGCGCGCGCCACTTGCTAGTATGCAGGCCCTTCATGCTGCGTGTGCCGGCGCCACTCGTGCTTACGATCGGCATGTGCGCGCGCCCGTGCTTACGGTCGGCGGCATCAGCTCTTATAACATAAGATTCATACAGCAAAAAGAAACTCCGTAACTGTGGAAAGAGCCGGTAAATTAACATTTATTGCCCATAATTTAAATATTATTAGAGGGACGCAATACTGCCAGTTGTTCTCTGAATGTCATTTTTTGGCAAGTGGTCTATTATATGTTTTTCGGACTTCTTCCACTGTCTAGAAAAAGTCCGGAAAAACACATCATAATACTGCCAGTGTTATTAGTAGGTCAGAAAGATTAACCCAACATTTACAAAAAGATGAAGATCCCAAAACTTCTGAAGTATCTTTAATATGTAGCAAACCGCAACCGCTATAATGTGCACATTGACAATGAAGACGAAGACGAGAACTTGGTTGAATTAACCACTACAGATATGGATTCGGATATATCTATGGAGCTGGACACAGATGACACTTCTTCAGTGAAGAAGACACAGATAAGTTCCAGTTCGGACTAATCGGGTAGACATCATTATTTTTTAATATACTTCGTTTATTTGTGTTATTGTATGTATCTACTTATTACTGGTTATTAAATTTATTGCTTTCTACATATAATTACTACTTCACTTCCTATACTATATAGTTTGGTTATGCCCGCCAGAGTTCTCTATATTTTGAGAATATTCTTGAGAATATACTCAAGACTATTCTCGAGAGAATATTCTTCTGAAAGAAAATTACCGAGACTTTTACATCTCTAATAACAACTAAACAGAATGAAATACTATTTAATTATCAAATGAACAGCGTCAATTTGACAAAAATCAAAATTGTTAAAGATTTGGAAGTTGAATGTGATTCCAAGTTAAGATTTGATTCTCATGTTGAACGGGTTTGTAGAGAGGCATCACGCAGCTTGGGTTTTATTATTAGGCAAACGAAAACATTTAAACAAATAGAATCAATAAAATTTTATACTATACTTTTGTACGGCCAAAACTCGAATACGCCTCTATTATCTGGTAGCTTCTCTTTTCATCATAAAATACAAATAGAAAAGGTACAAAATGGATTCTTAAGTTATTTATATTTCAAAAAATACAAGTCGTATCCAAATTACTTAAATACCAGAACGATAGAGCTCCGTAGGACATTTGAAATTTGGAGTTTGGAAAATCGCAGACAATTTAGTGTATTGATGTTTGGTTATAAATTATTAAACAACATGATTTATGATTCTAAACTTCTTGCGTTGCTAAATTTTAACATACCAACTATAGACCCTTACGACCGACAGCAATTCTTGCTGTACTTTCACAACCGTTTAAGTGTAATTCGCCTATAACGGTATTTTTGCAGCTTGCCAACCAAGTTATGTCTGTTACTGACTTGGATTTTGTTATGGATCTTTGCAACTTTACCAACTTATTAAACCAGCATTTTAATGTAGTAAGTTGTTCTTAAAATATATAGATATCAATCTTCGTCGCTGCCTTCACAGGCATATAATTTGTCGCATTACAGATTTTGTTGTTGATACATACATTAGGTATACGTTAAATGTATATATTTATACGTGTATTTCGTTACAATTTATATTGCTACTGCTTTTTAAATGTTTTTTTTTGGTAAATTCCCTTGTAATGAGGCAACGTCTGTTTGGGAATAAAATGAAAATTTAAATAATTGGAAGGCGCAACACTAAAATTGCTTTAGTTGTTTAGTTTCTACTAGGGATGTCGCACCCGGGCACCCCCCCCCCCCCCGAGTACCCGAAATATATAAAAAAAATGTTAGTGTAAATCTGTACATCTGAGGGAGCTACAATTTCTTTCCTTTACGCCGCGAGTTTTAAATTGAAATAGTACCTACTTGCCAATTCAAACTGCAAGTCGTCTGTTATTCGTAAATATTTTCACACTTCCAAGTGCTATCAAATTCAAGTACGTGACTTTTTGTCCGAAATTGGTAGCAGCATCAATCAACATCACACAGAGGATGTTTCTGTTACTTCAACCCATACTGACGCAATTTAATGGTACTATTGATGGGTTGAATATTTCCGTGAAGCGGATTTATTGCTTTCCTTATATGAAACAAAAAACATTATGTGGTATGGGATAACCCCATCCCATTATTGTTATTACTGCATGGTTGTTTTTCTAGCGCGTATTCCTATTATTTTTATCATCTTCTCCGAAAAAGGCTGAAATTTCTGGAAATTACATAATTTACTAGTCGGGTACCCACGTCCTGAAACTACACCCGGGTCGACTATTACCCGGGTCGACCCGGGTACCCGGGGGTACCCGCAGACATCCCTAGTTTCTACATACTTTTTCTGTATAATATGCTCTAGATATATAAAAATTACTCTGGCGATTTTCTACGTGGTAACAAAGAAAACTTGATAACATAAAGAAACAAAATGAAACCGAGTGATCTCGGGGATCTTTACAGCAATACAGAACTATAACTAGCGATGTTATCATGATCTTATAAGCCTACGAGTTTTTAGCATGGAGTATTTTAGGTATAGGAAGTTTGGATACAGGCTACACACGACTGCGATATTCTTATAAATACTACGAGACGTTTCCCTGCCTAAGGAGGCAGCAAATGCATATTTAAATGAAATAAATTGAAATAGCAACGCAACATGGCACACAATCTTTATATACCCTGTGAATAATGTAAGACTATAGATTGACAACTTTCTTTGAGCATTAATCAATTTACCCATGCTAGTAACAATTGTCGGTTTTGAAATTACAATGAAGTAATTCCGTTTCAATTAGTTTCTATAATCACTGTGTTGTTATTTTGTTTACGAACTCCATGGTAACATTAAGTAAATGCCCTGTCTAATTTTGGATAATTCAACATTACATTACATTATTCTCACTGTATACAGGGTGATTCAAATTAAGTGCGCACCATTGCTATATTTGTTATTATTAATTTTACAAAGTCCAAGACGGTCTCCTGCGCGAGCGAAGCCGCAGGCAAAATCTAGTTTAAACATAATATATTTGGACGTTAGCATATTTATTAATTTATTCTATTGTCAGCAGTGGCGGCACTACGGGGGGGCCTGGGGAGGCCCAGGCCCCCCCCAAATATTTAGCTGTGCCCCCCTGAGTGCCCCCCCGAAGACACCATTTGATTAATATCTTATGTCTAAACACATTCAAAGAGATATTTTGAATATGTTGCTATAATAGAATTAATGAACTTAAACTAAATACTTATTTCGAAGAACTTTTAATGGGGAATGTTTATTTGCCGCAGTAAAATACATATACAAAAATCAACTTTATTTTGTGGTTTGATTATTAATGGGTCTTTTAAGCGCATTATAAGAAAAGCTGCTTAGATGCAGAATATCAATTTACGCTCTTGTTTGGGTTAACAAACATCCTTATGGTTGGTCGGCACAATTTTATACAGTAATAATCCCTTTATGTTTACAGGTCCTTTCACAATCAATATGAATACAAAAGAGAATGCAATTTAGCTAAATTTTAAAATATCAACATTTGGCTTCTGATGTTTGCTTCTGACCACATTTGCTTGGTGGTCTCGTTGAAGTGTGGTAGTGTGCATTTTAATTGTTTTGCGGTCTGTTAAAAATGAAACGTGCTAAGATACTAAGGGATTACTTTCATTCTACTCCCACTGTAGCAATAATAATCAAAGAGACCAACGTTGTTGAAAAGGACGAATTAAGTATTGAAAAAAATAGTGATGTGGAGATGATGGAGTTCCCTGATGATACTGAAGAAAGTGTATGTAACGATGATGATAATGACAAGAACGCAAGCGATAACAATATGTCTAATGGAGGTCATGACGGTGACCGCAACGAAAGCAACATTTTAATAGAAGTTGAAGTACTAACAGGATTATCAAAAGAAATAAAAGGTTGCAGCTCATCTTTTACTGTTTCGGCCCTAGTGACATTTCACGGTGTGTAAATGACGGACCAACACAAATTGTTAAAGATAGATACCCGGAAAGCATAATAGGTGGTAGACAACGATATTTTCGAGCACACTGGTTTAATACTTTTATTCGCAACCATATATGTAATGTTAACATTACTGACCTCATTTGAGTGTGGGAAGTCGTACATTTCCGCCCGCTACTTCCCGCACTCGAGCGTGGGAAGTGAGTGCGGGAAGTACCATTCCCGACCTCTGTGTAGGTAGGGACACTGGGAACCTCGTTCATCCATTCATGCGCGTCACAACCTGTCGTATCATAATATAATTTTTCCAATTATTGTTTAGAATAAAGTGGTTGCGAATAAAATAGTATACATACCACGGTGAAAAGTTTCATTCCTGTCTCGAGATAAAGTTGACCTCGACGCTACGCGTCTCGGTTAACTACTTAATCTCTCGACAGGAATGAAACACTCCACCTCGGTATGTAATATACTATTTCATGGCTCGAATACAGTGTCATTCAAAATAAAGTTTACTGTTTCTATTGCCGGCACTTTTTCAAGGAGAATAAAGATTTTAATACTACTTTTACCCATGCTGGTTTTTCCGACTGGAAAAAAGCGCTAGAAAAGAAGAAAGGTTTCACAAAACATGTAAATTCAAAACAGTACAAAACATGCCATATTCAATGTATGGAGTTTAGAAAATTGCAAAACGAGTCCAGCTCTGTAGCTGCACAAGTAGATCAAGTTTACCAAAAACAAATTATGGAAAATCGTCATTACATTAAAACCCTTGCTGAGTGTCTGCTTTTTACTGCTACCCAAGACATGGCACAAAGAGGTCACGATGAAGGTAATGTGAGCTTAAATCAAGGAAATTTTAGGGAACTTATGCTAATTATGGCTAAACACGACCCTATCATACAAATGCGATTGGAGGAGGGACCTAAAAATGCAAAATACTTGCATCACGACACTCAAAATCTTCTTCTTGACATAATGTCTGCTTTAGTCAAGAATAAGATCTCTGAAGACATAAACAAGCAAAATATTTTGCAATTCTTAGCGACGAGACTAAAGGCTTAAGTAAAGAAGAACAAATTTCGTTAGTGGTGCGTTACTATTTAGATCAGGCGTCGGCAACCTATGGCACGCGTGCCAGGCTTGGCACGCGATGGGGTTCTGAATGGCACTCTACAAATAATCAGGGAAATCGCGAAAATATCGAGACGAAGTGATTTTTAAATAAGAGAAAATGTTAAATTATAATTATTTATCTAACGTGGCTCGCCAATGTCACGAAAATCTGCGCGAAGGGTGAGTGAGAGCGCATTCGGAGTAAAAGGGATTAAACATACGTAGCGCCGACTAGTTATCGAAGCGGACATCACGTATGTTCAAGCCGGAATGACATTCGCCCCTCTCTTTCTCGTTTTGCTACTGCGCACCATTTGCCTGTAATACCAGTTAAACTTGCATTTCGTTTAATACTGGTCGTTACTTTCCGTTCTAACTTTTTTGTGAAGACTTGTATCTTATTGGTTTAATATTTGTTATAATTCATCCATATTTAATCAAATGGAGGGTAAGAAACAAAAACTAAATGTTCGCGGGTTTCAAGACTATTGGACGAATGAATATGGATTTATACAACTAAAGGATCGTGCTGTATGTGCGATATGTCGCGAAAGTGTCGTATGCCGCACGTCAAGTGTACAAAGACATTTCCAAACCAAACATCAGTCCACATTTAATAGCAACGATGAGAAATGTGAAACTATAAAGAGAGCTGTTTCTGGTTATAAGAAACAAGTAACTTTTTTTAGTGGAATAACTGGAACGAAGCCTAAAGCGACAGAATGCAGCTTCGCAATTGCTCATTGCATAGCTGCCAAAGGCAAACCCTTTACAGATGGGGAATATATAAAGGAAATCTTTATAAAAAGTGCTGAAAAGTTGTTTAGCGATTTACCTAACCAACAAACCATATTATCCCGAATTCGAGAAATACCGGCTTCTGCGCGAACAATTGAAAGAAGAATAACTGCAATGGCAGACAATGTAACAACAAAACAGAATTCTGGATTACAAGAAGCTGTTGCATTTAGCGTCGCTGTTGATGAAAGTACCGATGTAAATGATATTGCGCGGCTTGCAGTATTTGCACGGTATTGTGATAAAGGTCAAGTTTATGAAGAATTATGCAATTTGATTCCTCTGTCTGGGACAACTAAGGGGCAGGATATTCTTGCTTCATTCATAAATTATTTTGACAGCAAGAACATTAATATCAAAAAAATATTTTGTGTAACTACTGACGGCGCACCTGCAATGGTTGGCAAGGATAGAGGATTTGTCAAACTTCTTGAAAATCATATTGGACATAAAATATTGAACTTCCATTGTATAATACACCAGGAAAGTTTAGTTGCCAAAATTTCGTCACAGCGCTTAATTCCTGTAATGAACACTGTTGTTAAAATAGTTAATTTCATAGTGTCTCGCTCTTCATTGACACACAGGCAATTTAAATCTCTTTTAGAAGAAATGGAAAGTGAATATGTTGACCTCCCCTTATACAGCCATGTTCGTTGGCTTAGTCGAGGCAATGTCTTGAATAAGTTTGTGTCATGTCTGGAACACATTAAAGTTTTTCTTAATGAAAAGGAACAACATTTCCCGAATTGAACGATAAAGAATGGTTATGCAAATTGATGTTTCTGACTGATATAACTAAACATCTCAATGAACTAAACTTAAGATTGCAAGGAAAGCGCCAAACTGTGCTCGAACTTTTTGAATATTGGACAGGATTTGCTACAAAATTAAATATATTTTTATGTGATATTAATACTAGTACCTACAAATACTTCCCAAATGTTGCAGCGCTTGCAAATAAATCGACCATAGACAAAGATGAACTTAAAACCTACGTTGAAGCACTTAAAGATGAATTTTCAAGAAGATGCAAAGACTTTGAAGCTCATGTGCCTATATTTTCCTTCCTCATAAAACCAGATTTAATAGATCCATTAATAATCCCGCTTGATTTTTCAATTTTTGAGTGGATGAATGTTGATAATTTTGAAATGGAACTTATCGAACTAATATCTTCAGAATTATGGAAAACAAAATTTAAGGAATTACGAAAAAATCTGGAAGATGACTATGGAAAAATCGACTACTATATTAAATTGTTGGATGTCATTGCCGGAAAGATTTAATTGTTTAAAGAAAATTGCATGTGCTCTCCTTTCCGCTTTTGGTTCCACATATCTCTGTGAACAAATTTTTTCTCACATGAAACATATTTTGAGTCCACAAAGAAGTCGTTTAACAACTGAACATTCAGAATCTTGTGTGAAATTAAAAGTCACAAATTATACCCCTGATATTGAAATATTAAGCAAAAATGTGCAGGGACAAGGTTCGCATTAAAATTTTTTAATTTATGTTAGAATTTTATGTTATTTTTTTATAAATATGTTTAAAAGATAAATTTGGTATAAAAATTTTTTAATTTATGTTAGAATTTTATGTTATTTTTAATAAATATGTTTAAAAGATAAATTTGGTATAAAAAATTTTTTAATTTATGTTAGAATTTTATGTTATTTTTTAATAAATATGTTTAAAAGATATATTTGGTATAAAATTCTTCTCCTCTAGAACCCCATTATATAATTTAGAATTAAGGCGGCACCCTGAATCATATTGGTAGAGTGGCTTGGCACACCACAGCTAAAAGGTTGCCGACCCCTGATTTAGATGGAAGTATCCACGAGCGGTTTTTGGGTTTTAATGCTGCCAGTGGTTTATTAGATGCCGAAAATTATGCAAGTAATATCAAAAGAGTGTTAGCTTGTGCTAAAATTGATTTAAATAATTGTGTTGCTCAGTCATATGATGGCGCAGCTGTAATGAGCGGGCATTTATCTGGTGTACAGGCTTGAATACAAAAAGAAGTTCCTTCGGCAGTATATATTCATTGCTTCAACCACGTATTAAATTTGGCTGTTGTGGACTGCTGCAAAGGATTTTCTGAAGCTTTTTCCTTTTTCTCCGTTTTATAAAAACTGTATGTTTTTGTTAGTTGTTCTACACTGCACCCAAAATGTATTAACCTGCAAAAACAAATATATCCCAAACAAAAACCAATTGAACTAAAACGAAGTGACCCCGTTGGACTGCACAATTTCTTTCATGTGATGTGGTGATCAAGCCATTTGAATCAATTATAGTGTTACTGCATAGTATAGCCGACGGTGAAGGTAATTTTAAAGATAAGAGTACTCGTCAAGTAGATGCGACTGGACCTTTAAATCAATTAAATGAACAATTTGTTGTTTCTTTTTATTTTTAAAGTATTATTAAAACAAACAAGTTCTTTGTCTGACCATTTACAGAACCCAAATTTAGATTATGCTAATGCCGTAGATTTAGTTGATGCAACAATTAGTGTTTTGGAAAACTGGCGGGATGAGGATTCCATGTGGTATTTGGTCGTCTGTACAAACAATGTGCCAGAAAACTGGTATTCAAAGCGGACATATCAAAAATATAATAAACAAGCGACGAAGTAAACTGCCACAGAACCTGCGAAAATACATTACTGAAGTTCCAAATTTGGAACGTAAAATCAAATTTACAGATAATGAATCAAAAATTCACTTTTTTTACCCTGTACTAGATATTATCATCAATGAATTAAAAAAAAGATTTTCAAATAATAATGTTATTTTAAGTTCTATTCATTCCCTAAATCCTGACAGCAACAAGTTTTTAAATTCAGACGAGTTGTCGAAATTTGCACAGTGGTATTCTTTGGACGCCAGCTCCTTAAATGCGGAAATTTTACTAATAAGGAAATTATGTAAAAAAATCTGAAGACAAAAACGAAAAAATTGATTCAATGCTTAAACTTCTTAATTTAGTACATCAATACCGTGATGCATTTGAAACATTGTATAACTTACTAAAAATAGCAGTGACTTTACCTGTTTCAACTGCTTCTTGGGGAAGGTCTTTTTCTAGTTTGAAAAGAATCAAAACCTATCTCAGAACTAGAATGACTAGTGAGAGGCTCTGCAACATTTCCACTTTATCTATTGAAAAGGAAATTGCAAAAAACATAGATTTAGATAAAGTAGTGGATGCATTTTCCTCGAGTCATGCAAATAGGCGAATAGTTCTTCAATAGTGGTTAGTTGTTATACCTAATATTTTATTATACATACATGATAAGTAAATATAATATTAGCCTGTAATAATTTGTAAATTTACGAACGGTTTTATTTTTTAATAAAATAGTTATTAAATTGATACTACATTTTTTGATCTGCCCCCCCCCCCCCCAAACTTTAACTTGGCCCCTCTAGCCCCCCCCAAATATTCTAGTGCCGCCACTGATTGTCAGGTAAAAGCAATTTAATATCTAAATTTAGGCATATGACAAATTTATTGCGAATATAATACCTTGAAAACATAACCCAATGCTGCAGCTGCGTGCTTAATACGTGTTATAAAATGTATTATTTCCTGGTAATCTGTAGGCCTGCAGAAACATGTGTGAAACTTAAAACTTGTTTTGCCGTTCTAGCGCACTGTAAAAAAACCGTCTTGTCTGCCATGGCCTATGAATTATTTTATACTGTTTTAGTAAGAAAAATATGCACCCTAGAAAAGTAAACAAATATTTAAAAAAACGGCACAGGTGCGCAAAATTTAAAAGCAAATGTAAAAATATTATTCATTCAAGGTTAACAGTATACGTAAACAAATGTGAATAGTATGAAAAAGCAATGTTTGGTTCAAAATATTGACCTGCAGAAATTTTTTTTTTCAGTTTAAAACTATCTGTATTGTTGAAAAATGTTCATCATTAAAGATGCACGAATTACAGAAAAATAATATAAGTTGCCGATGTCAGTGACCATGAGCAGTTGTACACTGAAAAACATTAAAGTTATCTACAGCACGAAACATTTTCAAACTTGCAAACAATGAGGCCTTGAAATGAATTCAATTTTATGCAACATTAATAGTAGAAATTGTACAATCTCTAACTGTACATTTATTGTCAATACAAGACATTTATAAAATTCAAGGACACGAAAAAAAACAGCTGGTTCAAAAGGTGCTCGATAGCCAGTATCTACAGATTTAAAAAACTTAAAATATTTCAAATATACCGGGTGACAATGAGACCAGGGCCGTGCCTCTATCTCCGTTACTTCTGAATGAATTTGGATAAAATTTGATAGAAGGATACTAGACATAATTTCGGATTGAAACACAAGTATAGTCAAAATGGCCGACTTCCGGTTTTACCGGAAATAACAATAACTTTGATTTTTTAAATCAATCACCCTATATATTTTATAGTTTTCGCAATCTACGACTCAAGTGACGTATAACAGTGTTACCGAATTTAGTTAGGTATTACACAGAAATATTAAAAAAACATATTAATTTTTCTTCCATTTTAGATAAAGTAGTGCATGGTGCATATGGATAGAATGGCAATTAAATTTGCTGTTTAATGGCAAGATGGCCCTTAGTAGGTGCCATTTAAAGAATGTGACTTTCTTAAAAAACGTGTTTAGCAAATTTTGTTCTTTTATTAAGGGTTTGCTATTGACTTCATTGATAAAATAGCTATTATTATTAGTTGCTAGAGGTAATTAGAACATATTCTTTCATATTCTTCTATTGTAAAAAATAAAAGTTGAAAAAATATTTTTCTGTTTGAAAAAATGAAAATTTGGTGCGACTAATATATGTATTTTTACTTGTAGTTTCCAAAAAAACATAAAACATACAGGGCGATCCATTTAAAAACTAAAAGTTGGTATCATTTCCGGTGAAAACGGAAGTCGGTCATTTTGACTATATCTATCGGTCAATCAGAAATTATCCCTAGTATCCTCATATAAAAGTTTATCCAAATCGATTCATTAATAAAGTCGATATAAGCATGGCCCTGATCTCACTGTCACCCGGTATACTATGAATTACTACGTATCGTTATTAGTCATTACCAAATATAAAGCACACAATCACCTCCGTTGGCTACAGCTTCTTACTTATGTTACATCGGGATCGATTGTTGTCATACAAATTCCACACTTTTTGGTATTGAATAAGCCGCTATATGTGACTGGCATTTTGAAATACGAAAGGCATATTTTTAAACCTAATTCTGCTTAGTACTGGTGTCAAAAGTAAGTTTTAGTGGAGTTAACACTGATTTACTCATGGAAATCGTCACTAGCAGATAGAAAATCAAAACCGTTGAAGATTATTTGCTTTTCACTATTCCTATAGCGGTTTTCCAAGTTACAACCAAAAACTGTGCATACGAACAAAATCGAAATTGTGCTAAGTATGCACATGCAGAGCAATTAATCTTAAAATTTGAAAAACAGCAGTAATTAACGATTTTGAATTTTTATAGATTGGCAAAACAACAACACACTAGCGAGGCCAAAATAACGTTAACTTTTATAATTGAAACTTATGAAGTTAGCTGATGAAAATGATTCGAGAAAGTGTGCTCAAATAGTACACTGTAATTTTTAAAGGTTGAAAAAAGGTATAAATGAAATTGAGAGGTATTTTAACTTGCCTTCAGAGGTATAACACTTATTCGGAGGTGTATTAGAATGCCTTGAGGTATTTATTCCACCGTTTCAACCTCTTTTGGTTAGTAAGGTATTTTCGTCTACTTCGAAACTGTAAGAAAGGTATAAGAATATAGCTTTCCCAGTTTTGTATTATACCGTGAGGTACCTTTAGGGTTTTCTATGTCAAGGTATAATTTTCTACCTTACTGTATAATTGTATTGGCTTCTGCGAGGTAGAAAGTTTTACTTCAAGGTGGTAAAAGAGGTATAATAATAGCCTTGTAAGTTTTATATTATACCTTGGGGTACTTTTAGGGTTTTCTATGTCAAGGTATAATTTTTTATCTTTGGGTATAATTTTATTGACTTCTGCGAGGTAGAAAGTTTTGCTTCAAGGTGGTAAAAAAGATATAATAATAGCGTCGTAAGTCTTGTATTATACCTTGGGGTACCTTTAGAAGTTTCTATGTCAAGGTATAATTTTTTATCTTTCGGTATAATTTTATTGGTTTCTGCGAGGTAGAAAGTTTTGTTTCAAGGTGGTAAAAAATGTATAATAATAGCCTTCTAAATTTTGCATTATACTTTAAGGTTCCTTTAGAGTTTTCTGACAAGGTATAAATTTCCATCTTACCTTTTAATTTTATTGGTTTTCGTGAGGTTAAAAGTTAATACTTCAAGGTGGTCAGGAAAGGTATAATAATAGCCTTCTAAGGTTTTCATTATACTTTAAGATATCAAGAAACTCGAAAACAGTAAGCGAGAAAGACGGTTAAGTTGGGATAACGCTACATAATCGGACGTTTAGTAATATAAGATCAAGAAATTTCAGTTTTTCTTATGTTTCTGAAGATATCTGGAAAAACGAAATTTTGTATTTTCGTTTTTCTTGTTTTCTGGCTTTATTATTAAAGCACAGTGACAATTGATGTAGCGAGGTAGATCAGTGCAACACCAGCTGAAAAACAGATGTTTTTCAGGTGGTTGACCAGGGCCAATTTTGGAACAACCCCCGCGGCGCTCTGCACCCGTGGACATGTCATAAAATTCCATTTTATTGACGCGTTGCGATATTTAAACCAATATTATGAAGAACTTTATTAAAAAAATTAATGCCGTAGTTCACTAAAAATTGCATTGCGGCAATGGGTCGCATACAAATCAACGAAGTGTCGAACGTGGCCAGCGGCCGCGGGCGGTGCATCCCTAGTACAAAGGTTTTCGCCAAATAAGGTGTATAAAAAGTTGCTTTTCTAAGAAACGTCCTGAAGCTTAAGATTATTGTTAAAACTGAACCCTCAAAACTGGAAATTTCTATCAACTTGGGCGTGGGTTTTAAAGTCATGTTCTGCTTAATACATCTATCTCTTTCCATTATTACTACTTGATCACTTAAAACGGTTCTGACGTACTACATTTATTGAAGCGGTAGGTTTTACCACTTCTCCCGTCAAACATTTTGCTATAACGACACTTTTACCTCGACTTTTACCTCACAGGCTTCAAGTGAAAAACGGTGTGCAGTACCATTATACATTTACTTTCTATTAGAGAAACAAATTGATAGTGCAGGTAAGTTATAGACAATTATTATTATTACTATAATATGAACATTTGACTGTGCAAATGTATGAATGCTGTGTTCAATTATTTTTTCAGTTCAACATGTTAATAATATTTTTGACTCTAATAGTGTCCTGCCCTCTGACAATATTGATAATGAAAATAACGATTTTGTCAATGAATTTATTAACCAACTCTTACTACTCTTACTCTTACTCGTACTTAAATTACAATTGCAACATGAGTTTTTGTTATGAACGGTTATAGCAAAGAACGGTTTTTTGTGGGTTAAGGATTTGTTTAAAGTACTATCATCTCATATCGAAAAAAATGTTAGGGTAAAATGTAAGTAGTTGAATATGAATTCTCAACAAGAAAGTGCAATTTAAATTTGTTTGCCAATTTTAACGTTATGTTTGATATTTCAAAAGCGGGGGAGCCAGCCTTTTTAAATGAAATTAATTTTATAGCTCCACAAGAGCATGTGCTAGGGAACGGTATAACGATGAAAAACAGAGCAAGTTTTACATTATGTCCCGATTTTAGACACGATTAAGAACTACTTACACAATGAGAATGTATGGAGAAGATACAATAGAAAATGATATTCTTCTAATATTTTAGATAGCTACGAGTCCGGCACACATTTTCAAAATCATGATCTTTCCTAAAAAATCAATCATATATACGATTACATTTTTATACGGATGAATTCGAAATTTGTAATTTGTAATTACAAGTCACAAAAAACTGCATAAGTTATGCGTGTTTTATTTCACAATTGATAATATTGAAAACAATCATTTGTCTTCATTAAAAAGCATTCACCTCGCCTTGTTAGTGAAATGCGTTTATATTGAAAAATACGGGTTTGCTATTGTACTAAAAGCGTTAATAAACGACGTAAAGATTTTAGAAACTGAAAGCATTATCATTAAATGGATTGATAGTAAACTTTTAGGTGGAATTGTTACAATATCTGGGCATTACTATTTTCAGGTTCAGAAAGTAATGACCCAGCGCTGGTACTGCTGCCATTTTTTAGAGAGGACCCATTAGATCTAATAAAAAACGTAAGTTCGATAAAAAAATTATTTCTTATTTGTCTTGATTTAATATTTTCACAAACCATTCACCCTAGCCATGCAAACAATTTTAACAATTTTCTTCTTTTGAAGGAACCTGGATGGCTACCGACAAGTGCCCCTGCAACGCCTGCAGATGCCTTGGAGAATGATTTGTTTAAAGACAAACTTTACTACGTTTGTGTTAAACACATAAATATTGGTCAAGTCGACAATTTTAAAGAAGGGATTGAAGCAGTTTTATGTACCGTATTTCCATTTAATTTACAGTGTCCCAAAAAATTGAGGAAAACTCTTAGTTTATTGGGAAACAATTTATGTGGAATAGAATAGCCATTGCGAATTGCTTTAGTGGTTAATCAAATCATGTACATGTGTGTAATGTCAATTTATTTTATATAGGTATAGTATTTATGTATTTAGTATATATTATATTATTATTATATTATATAGTTATGTAATATTAAATTTTATTTTTATTAAAGTAATTTAAAGTTCTAAAACTTGCTTACTTTTTCCAAACTTCCAAGCTATTATTTTGTTTTCTAGCTGCTGCCTGAATGACTGGTGTCAATAATTTTTATGCCCGTTTTGTTAAAACAGAAAGCTATTACAAATACACCTTAGGCTTTGGATGAAATACATAAAGGTGTATCAAACTATACGTTTTAGTTTGGTTGTGAATACTTTTTAAACTTAACGTGAAGGTCTATTAAAATATGAACAGGAGTTTTAATTCACCTCTAGGTTTAGTTAAAGATACTTTTTATACCCTACGAGGACGTCTATTAATATACCTTTGGATGTGGTTGGGGATAATTTATAAACCTTATGTGGAGGTAGACCAAAGTAAGTGGGAGTATTTTAATATACCTTTGGGTTTAGTTGAGGATAATTTTTATACCTTATGTAGAGGTAAACCAAAGTAGGTAAAAGTAAAAATATACCTTTGGGTTTGGTTGAGGATGCTTTCTATACCTTACGTAAAGGTAGATCAAAGTAGGTGAAAGTATTTTAATATACTTAAATGTAACTTAACATACCTTAGGGTTTGGTTTTATACCTCTACATCAGCCATGATTTCCTTCCTTGAGGAATGTATTTATACCGCAAGGGCTAACATTTTATACCTTTACCTAAGGTATTACATTCTATGTAAGGTATAATGTTTGCGTTATACCTCACAGCAAGGTATTTATAAAATACCTTAAGGTTGCACATAGCTAATACCTCTAAAGGTAGAATATTCTACTTGTAAAAATTACAGTGTATAAAACGATGTTTTGCTGGAAATCCCGGAATTATATTACATATTCAGAAAAAAGTATATTAGATTTTTTAACACTGTCCACATTTTAAAAGTTCTACTTTTACATTATTTCTTTTTTACTTAATTAGTGCCGTTTGGTATTTTATATTGTTTGTATTTATTATTATGACAGAGCAAAACCGTAAATTCGTTGTTGTTCACAAATGTTGCCGTTTCTAGTAGTACATATACAGTAGAACTTGAATATGCCAAGATATGAACATCTCAGTACTGTGAACACTCCATTTTGCAGACACTATTCGGTAAAGCGAATAGAGATACACTCAATAACATGAACAACAAATGACATGTCATTGGCGTATTAACTGGTTGTCCCCAAAGGTGCCTTAAAATTTTTCGCTGCTATTTTGCTTGGTGTTTTATAAAAAGGATGTAGTTGATAATTCAGCTCAAAAACTTCTTCTTTGCAGAACAATTGTTTTTCAACTTTCTTTGAAATACACTACTTGCTATTAACTAAATGAGGAAAAAATTAACATTTTATACTATAAAACTTATTTTTTTTGCACCCCTATTAGTATGAACACTAAACTTGTGCTAATTTGAACTTGCTTGGGATTTTTTGTGTTCACGTTATCGAGCTTGTACTGTAGGTGCATATTTTTTTAATAAAATTCTAGTAACATTATTATTGTTTTCCATTCTTGCTATACTAGTAGTATTGTTGATATTTCTAGATGGCATTAAATAGCTTCTATTGCCGCCAAGAAATTTTAATTAAACTTGTGGAAAATATGGGAGTTATTGTGTGTCCTTGGCGTGAACCGTAGAGAAAATATCTAGTTACGTGACTGGACCTCAAACAAAGGAATCGCATGTCGACTTCAAAAATGTGGCTATGGTTAGTAAAATATTAGCAAACTCACCAAATTCAGCTTGAATGGAACATTTTTGTCTCGATTTTTGTTTGAAGTCAATATTCACTAACACTTCAATTTACACACAGTGGATTAACAACTATTTTAGACAATAACCCCCGGGTTGTTCACAACACATTGATATTACGAGAATAAATATGAAGTGCAAAATTAAAATAAGTCATAGCTTAGAATAGACGAACAATAAAACTACCGTTTCCCGAACAGCTGCACTGTCAGCATCCCTCGCGCGACTGCCAATAGTGCCAATAACATTACAATTGCAGCGTTGCAGGTTGCAGAAATATGGACGATGGCAAAACAGATTATCGTTGAACAGGGTGGGGAATTGCACAACCTATGCAGACAGGTTTAGGCTGGATTAGTATGCGAAACAGAATTTTACGTACGGAAACTACAGATATTTCGCGAAAAACACGTTGTACGAATTAAACTCTTGTCCGTGCACAAAATGTACGGAAATTTAACTGGTAAATCCTAGGAAATAGTTTATTATTATTGTTGCTTGAGTATGACAAATAATATAATAGTTATTTATGGTACAAATGAATAAAGAGAATTTTTTCCATGAGGGGAGAATATTTACTCACAAGGCGAAGCCGAGTGAGTTAACTTCCCCGAATGGATAAAATATCTTTTCACTGGCGGATCCAAGGGGTTGTCAATTGGGTCAATTGACACCCATTTGGGCCTCTTAAAAAATTTTATCGTATAAAAAGTTGACTGCTTTGTTTTACTTATAAACAAAACGCACCCTTATAGCATCCGCTCGTAATTTAAATTTGAATTTACCAAATGCTTTTTCAACAATCTTCATTTCTTTTTAATTCCAATAGGCGCAAATTTGCCCTTAGCCCTCCGGTGCAACTGAACTGCGCACAAAACCCATTAGTCCCTTAATCCAATACTCGAATTGCGCTCAACATATTTGCCTACCTGGCTTAATCCTTACCATAACTCGAACTGCGCTCAAGGGGGATTAGGATGAGGAGCAACCATAAAGTGATTTTTATCTTTACCTGCCAAAATTGTGTCATGTCATAACATAGCGGTTGACCGGTTTCAAAACCGAACATAGCATGTTTTAAAATATTACTAAAAGTAACTAAATTATCCAGCTATTGTCCTTTGTGAAGTTCGCATTACAAGAATTATTAACACGGAATAAAGTATACCAAGTATGCAATGATAAAAAGATATATTAACTGTATAGCGACAGGTAAAAAGAAATATATTTTTTATCATATACAGTGTGTTTCGCTTCTCACATTCACACCCCTGCATCTTTCTTATTTTTTTCTGATCGACTTGAAATATTGGCCACCATTTAAATTAACTCTTTTTATAATTTTTAAATATTTTACCTCCCCCAGTAACCCACTGCCATAAAAAAATGAAAAAGCATAGTAGGCCTAGTTAACGTTATTAAATAAAGTTAATAAGAACAACAAAAATAGTCGAAATGTAAATTATTATTTAAATTGCTATTTACATTTACAGGAACATAAATTGACAGCTCATGTACTTCAATGAGAGACAACCATTGAAATTTAAATCGTGTAGATTAAAATATTATTCATTATGAAAAATAATCAAATTGACAATTTTTAAAATTTTGTGCAACTTTTTTTTTAATAACATTTTAGATAAAACCGAGCCAACTACGTTTTTTTAATATTCCGTATGTGTTTTTCAACGCAGTAGGCTGCTAGTTTGTAGTAAGATTATTTAAATAGTGTAAAAATTGCTCTCTTAAAATTTCAAATCGATGATAAAATAAATAAGGAAGATATAGGGCTGCAAAGATAATAAGTGAAACACACTGTATAACAAATGTTTTACTTACAAGTTTACAATACTACTAAATTTATGGGAAACACGTTTTACAAAATTGTATCGAGATGTTTCATGCCCATCTAACTGCACAATTTTGGCTTCCATGAATTGTATCTATTTACATTTCGACAATAGAATTTAGTTTTATATACGTATCGGCTTGAATTTCTAACACTTTTAAAAATGAGTGAATATTAGGGTATGGAGATGAATTTTCCCGTTTTAAATTTGGAATGAAATTCGCAAGTGTTGTTCGTTCTTGCAGCGCTGTCAGTTTTCACAACCAATATTTCTGAAGGAAACGTGGACTTATTTTTAATGTAGTTATCAACTAAACAGCCAATAAACTGAATAACCCTAGAGTCATCCGGTTTTTCGCTAATAAAATCTACGAAGCAATTCCCTACTTCTGTTGCTGGAAGAAATGTTAAGCCAAATAAATGTCTTATCCACGTTCCATCCCTATTATGTGAATTTACCATTAATTAAAAATGCTACCTAACTGGCGGTTTTTGATCTGACTACCTGCAGGCATTGTGCGCAGTTCAGTAGGAGATTAAACAACCCTTTTAATGAGTAAACTACCTGTCACGAGTCGGTGCGCAGTTCGAGTGCCACCTAGCCCTCACCCCCTAGCGTTGGTGGGGTTTTCGTCGGTCGTCGATGTCAGTTCTGTCACCTGTTGTGTTTACCAGTTTCCACTAGACAAAACACTGAACTGCACCTGGTGCATAGTTATCGGAGTATTTTTAAATTTTGCTAATAATATAATGTTTTCATTGTTTTAAATTGTACAACTACTTAGTCAAAGTTAAAATTTCGAAAGCCTGCAATATTTCAATTTGTAGAGTTAAGTACTCATATGTAAAACAATGCTTATTTTATAACATTTCGCGTGAAAGCGAAAACGTACATACTTGATTTTCAAGTAATTGTCATTTATACAGAGATCACAAGCATTACACAAAATAAGGCATTCCCTAACTGGTTTTATAAATTGTTATTGCAAATTTATTCTCTTGTTTTATTTAATTTTTAAAAAAAACCAAAATAGAGTTTACCAGCCCGCAAAAGCCTTCTAGAAAAGATTTTCGTTTGCACTTTGTGGCTAAAATTTAAGATCCACTTTAAATCATTCCCCATCCTTTAGGAATGCAAAATCGCCAGGTCGTCCAAAAATCGTCCCGCGCAGGGGGCGGCTGCGGGTGGTTTTTGAAAAATTTCCAAAATATGTTTTTTGCATTTTTTATATTTACGGCACCTGGGCATGAATGTGCTCAAGTCTTATGTCAATATTTTAATCAGAAATATACATTTTGTAATTTCAAAATTACCATGCGCAATGGTTTCTTATGGAACTCCTTAATAAATAAGCGCTCGCCCTGAAAACGCACAATTGTCATATTCTTGAACTCGTCTTAAAGTCGAGAACCTTTTGATTAATCAAAAAAATTATTTTTACAAACGTTGTAGATTGGAGATCTGGGATTACATTACTTTTTTCAAATTCTTAATCGGACGTATAATTTTGTCAAAAAATTTAAAAATGTAACACCATGTCGTGCCGTAGCGGTCGGCCGTGGAGATGCGAGGAAGGTTTACATTACTGTGGCAAAGCCAGTCGAAAAACGACTCTATGCGTCGACGCGCATTTAAGGTCGATATTCGTCCCGTTGCAGCGTCTTGGATGCTGCATTATGCAGAATAGTGCGTACAAGATATCGATCGGCAAAGTTGCATAGAGATTTTTTAGTATTTTTTTAGAAGTTCTGGTGTATGTGTATAGTGCAGTGTTAGTAGTTTAGTTTCTAATATAGTTCTACTTATAACAGATTACAAACTTTTTTGACAATTAATTAAAAGTGGGTTTTAACTTTTTTAAGTTTTGGGTTTATTATTATCATACCTTATTGGTAAGATGTTTTTAGCTCGTATGTAGTACATTTTTGACGCAGCATTTATTACAGCTCCATTTAATAATGGAAAGTACGAGTTCCGATAGTGAACTTGAATCACAGTTTAAGCTGAGAACCCTTGAGAAAGGAGCTGTTAAAAAGCAAGAGAAAATTCACCAGGCATGCGTCATTTGTCAAAAAGCAGGGAAATTAATAATGTCAAAAGAAATATCCAAACAAAGATTTATTGAATGCACGAAAGTTCGTATTAATATTTGTCAAGGAAAAGATATCAGTATGTTGCATATATTTACCAATTTTAATTATTTAAAAGAACAAGATAATTTACATTGGCACAAAAACTGCTACAAAACGTATACTAGTTCCAAAAATATAGGTTCGTACAAATTAAAATATGCAAAAATAAGTACTTGTCCTGATCTTTTCCAAGCGAAAACACCTCAAAAACGTTCTCTACGGACAATTTCATTTGATGTGCATAGGTGCGTATTTTGCCAAAAACGTTTAGGAAATCAAAAACTATGCCAGGTCATGACCAAGAACATGGAAGACAAAATTAAAACTATATCGCGAAACAATTCCTTATTTTATTCCAGAATAGGCGAAAATGATTTAATTGCATCTGAAATAAAATATCATGCTTCGTGTATTTCTACAGAATTACGTAATACGAAGAAGAAATCAAACTCAAGTGGAAAAAGAAAGCGGAAAATGGAAAACGAAGCATTGCAACAATTATGTAGTGAAATGGAGAGAGGCTTCGAAAAGGGAAAAGGTTATTCCACAACATCAGTTAGCAAGAGATATCGTGAAATTAGTGGAAATTCGGAGTTGGGTGATCGAGTTTTAGTTAATAAAATAGTAGAATATTTTGCCGATGATATTGAATTAGTGAAATCGGTCAGATGTAACGAACCAAGAATGTTTGTGAAAATTTTTTCCAAGGAACAGGCTATTGAAACAATTCGGCAGCATACTGAAACCGAAGCTTCTAATTTCTCCTGGGGTGCATCAGAATTACAAATTTTGACCAAAATTTGCCAAAGTATAAAAACGGAAATAAATCAAATACCTACATACGTTGAATACAATAACTTAAACATTAATGAATATAAAAAATATATCCCAAAGAATTTATATTTTCTTATTAGTCTTCTTGTCTGCAGCGAATCGAGCAGTGACATAAAAGAATGTCAGATACTTAATATTTGTCAAGATATAATTTTTACGTGTTCAAATGGAAAAAAGTATACTCCAAAGCATATTGGTCTAGGAATATTAGTTCACCAGGAGACACGATCAAAGAAACTCGTTGAAGCAATACACGCTTGCGGTCACTCCATATCTTACACTGATACTCTAAGAGTTCGAAATAGCATTGCCCAAGAAGAAATAAACGTCTATCTGGAGAATGACCAAGTCACAATTCCAAGACAATTGGTGCCTAATAGATTCGTACAGTTTGCTGCAGACAATATAGATATATTAGAAGAAACTTTAGATAAAGCACCGACATTTCACGGAACTCAAATGGCCGTTTTTCAGAGAGGCCCAATCAATGAAATTGCAGCAGAAAGCTTTGAACTTTTGGCATATAAAATAAAACTCGCTCTTCCTAACGACTTTCATTCTGTAGAAAAAATATATTTTAATAAATTGAAAAAAAACAGTGCAACTTGAAGAACACCAGGCTGATATAATTGAAAAAGGTGAAAATCTCAGCTACGACATAAAATATCAAAATATTGCTTGGAGCATGTGTAGGATGAACGACTCCGAAAAAGAAGAAATGGTACTTCCTCAGTGGTCAGGATTTCACAAATTAATTTTTCAAAACAATTTGCCTACAACTACATATGGATATTTACCTTTGTTGCCCCATGTTTCCTCAGAATATGATACTGTTTGGACTGTGATAAAAAAATGTAATAAAATTGCTGAGAAACTGAATAATATGCATACAGTCATTACCTTTGATCAAGCAATTTATTATAAGGCGAAAGAGCTGCAGTGGAATAAACCAGAAGAAACAAAAAATGTAATTATCCGTCTAGGTGGATTTCACATTACCATGAACTTTCTGAAAATAATTGGGCAGTACATGGCAAACTCTGGCCTTGCTGATGTATGGTTAGAAAGTGGTCTCTATGGTCAGTCCACCGTTGATGGGATTTTAGCAGGAAAAAAATATAATAAAGCAATACGAGCCCATAAAATAACGTACGAAAGTCTTATGAGAATATTAATTCCCCTCTTCAACACATGAAACAGTTTCTGATTCTGAATAATTAGCTCTTATGGTAATAATTAATTATTATTAGTAATTAGGTATTCGTCTGTTATAGGTGGAAGTTTCCACCATTTTATAATATTAAACAAGATGTTAAGTTATATATCTACTAAACTGTAAGCGAACAAAAAAATAATTTTTTCTTCTTGTTTAAATACTATGTAATGTGTTATTATTATTTTTGATATTGTTAACTGAATACCTATTCAATAAATGTATTGTGTATTTACAATAAATTATTATTCTTGAAAAAATATTTATTAATAATGCCGTATAAAATGCGCAAAAAAGCACATTAATAGACGACATTATATGCTCATGGAAGCATACACAAGAATAAATTCTCAAAAATTCAATACAACTCCGTTGGCAATATTATTCTACATAACGCGGAATCCAAAACGCTGCAACGGGACGAATATCGACCTTAAATGCGCGTCGAAGCATAGAGTCGTTTTTCGACTGCCTTTGCCACGGTAATGTAAACCTACCTCGCATCTTCACGGCCGACGGCTACGGCACGACATGGTGTTACAATTTTCAATTTTTTGACAAAATTATACGTCCGATTAAGAATTTGAAAAAAGTAATGTAATCCCAGATCTCCAATCTACAACGTTTGTAGAAATCATTTTTTTGATTAATCAAAAGGTTCTCGACTTTAAGACGAGTTCAAGAATATGGCAATTGTGCGTTTTCAGGGCGAGCGCTTATTTATTAAGGAGTTCCATAAGAAACCATTGCGCATGGTAATTTTGAAATTACAAAATGTATATTTCTGATTAAAATATTGACATAAGACTTGAGCACATTCATGCCCAGGTGCCGTAAATATAAAAAATGCAAAAAAAAAAAATTCGCAAAATTTTCAAAAACCACCCCCAGCCGCCCCCTGCGCGGGACGATTTTTGGACGACCTCGCGATTTTGCATTCCTAAGGGATGGGGAATCATTTAAAGTGGGTCTTAAATTTTAGCAACAAAGTGCAAACGGGATGACACGATAGAGAAAGCTTTTTACTCTACTAAAAACAACTGCCCTTCATGCCAATCAGGATAAGACGGTAGAAATTCAAAATCTAGAGAAAGCAGATGATTTATCAACAAATTCCACAGAAACTGAAACTGAATCCACTTCTATTCCCGCTAATAATCGGGAGATTGAAAGTTGGTCAAACTACATCGGAGCTTATTTTGACAGCACTCAGGGCCCCCGTAAGGGCCAGTGTGCAAAAAAGGATTTTGGCGCCCCTTAAGGCATTTTGGATCATGTTTTTTTATTTATTTTTTTGAAGGTAGGTAGGTAGGTAGGTGCTTGAAATAAAGCAAAAAACTGAAATTTAGAAGTCATATTTATTTGTAGAGTAAAATATCAAAATGAAACAAACAGAATAAAATCATAACAAAATTAATGAAAATAAATTCTTGTTCACACCCATTTTAAAGCATTTACTTAACTAATGGGGTACAGACACGTTGTTTATAAATACTAGAAAATAACCCAAAACTAAAAATCACATTTTTTTAGGAACAAATAACAGAAATATTGCCTAATGTCTACATATGTATAAGTACTACTTTCTACTTATATTTAGATATTTTAAAAAATATGCAGATACTTCTGATAACAAATACCTAGGTAACTTCGTTATAACATCAAAAATGATAGCTAGGTACAATAGAAAAATAAAAAATAACTATTGTAGTAGCGATATTTTCCGAGACTTTGCTGTTGCAAATTCATTAATTACATCGCTAAAATTTATACCATCAAAAATTTCTTGTTCAATTGCTAATATTGCTAGCCCAGACAATCTTTCTTGAAGCATTGTCGATCTTAAATAATTTTTAACGATTTTTAACTTTGAAAAAGATCGCTCGCCAGAAGCTACAGATACAGGCAATGTCAGAAGAATTCTTAGTGAAATGCTTACGTTTGGAAGGGTGGAGATTAAATTGTTTTCAAATATATATTGTAAAATACTTAAGGGGTCAGTATCATCAAGTAATGAAAACAACTTTAACGCTTTAATTTCATTAAACAAATCATTGGAGTCTATATCCTTATTATCCTGATCTGTCAGTCGTTCTTCAAGAACAGAACAACGTTTTAAAAGATCGCTGTCACTTAATTTGAATATGTCGCTAAAAAATCCGAAAATATTATCATACTCATTTAATAAGTCAAATCGGTTTTTTAGAGAGCTTAAAGTTTGATCTATAATTTTTAAGAAAAAACTAATTTTAAAGGCGGTTTTTGGATCATGAGGGGTCTCATCTCGGTGTTCATAGTCAAACAGTTTTGGTTTAAATTTCCTCCTGACCGTTGGTAACGGTGGAAAGTCTTCTTCAATTTCGAGAGAGAGTGCTACTTCTTTCGCTTGTACAAGAATTTCTTGAAATGATTGGTCAGATCTATATTGCTGGAAGTGATCAACTAAATTTTTTAGGTAGGTTTGGCATACTTTAATATTATTTGTAGCACTTTGGATTTGTTTGCTGACAATATTTATATGAAATAAAACGTCATGCCAAATAATAATTCCACAAATAAATTGAAAATTTTGTACAGACGTTAAGAGGGAACTCGCTTTATGTCTTGCATCAATGTGAAAGGAATTATCTTCAGCTACTTCTAGAAGACTTTCGCAAACCTTAATTAAATACAGTTTAAGGGGCTTTATTGCATCAATTCTGCTGGACCATCTTGTCTCACTTAGAGGCGTTAAACTTAACCCGGGGACATTTTTTCTCATAACATCCCACCTTTTTGTGAATAACGAAAAAAAATTATAGAACTCTTGCACAAGATTAAAAAAGTTTATTGTAGCATCTGACACCTTACAAGCGTCATTTACTGTTATGTTCAAAGTATGAGCCGCACAAGGTACAAAAAGGGCTCTCGGATTCGCATCAAGAATGCGTTTTTGAAGCCCAACATGCTTTCCCTTCATGTTTCATGTTTGCCCTATTATCATAACCTTGTCCCCTAATATTTTTTATATCTAAATTTAATTTTTTCAAAATTTCTGCCACAAATGTATTTATCCCTTCCACTGT
Source organism: Agriotes lineatus (assembly GCA_940337035.1). Lineage (NCBI taxonomy): Eukaryota > Metazoa > Arthropoda > Insecta > Coleoptera > Elateridae > Agriotes > Agriotes lineatus. Next base: position 18,018 of record CALNHX010001845.1, on the reverse strand, counting down.
AGAGTCCAGTATTGAATTAAACGCAATAAAACTTTCCTTAACTTCAACCTTTTTTGAAGTGGTGTTAAGGACAACATACCTCAGAACAAGACTAATTTGCTCAGTATGACTAGCGTCTGGTGTACAATCTAATATTATTGAAAACTATTTTGAACTGCGAACCATTTCTAAAATATCATTTCTTACTTTAGACGACAATAATTCAATTATTTCATTCTGTATTTGCACGCCTAAATAATGAGTCATTTTAACAGATTTTTTTTGGGTGTTACACACTCGGCTAACGTGGTGTCTCATCCCTGAATCAAAAGAGGCAATCATCTCAACAGCTTTTAGAAAATTTCCATTATCATGTTCGAAAAGTAATTTAGAAGAACCTTGAAATGCCAAGCATTGTGTAGATAAATACTTAACAATCGCAATAATTCTTTCCAACACGTCGCGCCAATATTTGTTTTTTCCGTTTCTAAAATCCGCAGGTGATGAGCATTAACAGTCATAGATGGCTCCAACTTTTTTTTTTAAATTTACCCAAGTGTTCATATAACTGTTGTGTAAAATTGACGTTTTGTGTCTCTTCATTAGCAAAGACAAGTGTTGCCAATCAGATACTCCATTTGTATCACAAAAAGTGTTAGGAGTTTTACAAAACAACTTACAACAAAAACAAAATACAGAATCTTTAGGAATAGAGTAAATAAGCCAAGTCCTTTCGACTTTTTCTCCATTTGCTAGACTTCTTACAAAGTATTTGCACAAAAACTTTCTCTTATCTTTATTACTAGGAAAGCTAAAACTGATGTCTATCAAGGGCGAACCACGTTTAACCAATATTCTAGCTATCTCATTGGTGATTCTTTCGGGCCACAAACCGGGGTCGGACGGAATTATATCGACACTAGCCTCAATAAAGCCTTTATCGAAAGTGTCACTTGCAACAGGTATTTCGGTAGCTGACATTACCGAACTTCTTACACAAGCCAAATTACCTGAAGTGGATTGTTCAAGTGCTGTAGACGAGGATGGTGTCATCGCTTCATCGGGCTCTGCATCAGTAGAAGCTGTTTTGCTGCTACAACCGCCGCCACTTGTTGCAGGACCTGATGTTACCGTGGTCGCCTCTGTTGAAATTTCAGATGGTCCACTCACGGTTACTGATATTACGGATTTAGAATCCTGAGATTCGGTCGCATCGATAGTCTCCGTGGAATCTTGATTGTTTTGCAAGAAGTGCTTTAAAGATCCAGCCATTTTTTCTTTTCCTGTAGTCTCAGTTTCTATTTTATAGCAAAACTTCGCACCTGAAGGTCTCTTTCTTTTATCCTGAAAAAACAAAAAAATAATTAGTACTCATAGGAATTAGGAATTAACTTCTAAAGTAAGCACAATAATAAGCACCAAGTTTGAATATTTGAGTAAAAAGCAATTTGTTCGAGCCCTTTCAGCTTAAACCCTTTCAAAAATAAAGGCAAAAAAATATTAAACTAATTTGATCTTATAGCCCTTAAAAACCCTACAAAATGGTTTTTTAAAAAGATCGATAGCATAAAAACTAAGCGAGTTATGGATAAAAAACCAATTACTTTTTTAAACTCGTACATGATATTTCAATTAATAAAAAGATATTTGGGTAAAAAAAAATTAATTATAACCAGTATCCTATAAAGGGTTAATGTTGATAGTATAAAGTAGGGAACACTTAGGTACCATTTTATAAAAAATCAAACCGTTGAAATTGCAGTCAGCAAGTATTCAGCACTTAATTTTTTAGAAAAAAAAAGTAGTAAACAAAATATTATACAACACAACACTTGACAAAATAAAAATAACTTCAAATGTAAAAATCTGGTGTGATACGCTCACACAACTTCCTTTTACAGTGTTCTTATAATTAGTCAAAAATTTCATTTTTAATTTTTAGCCATTTGTCAAAAATTTTCAAAAATTACAAATACTACAAAAACGGTACAAAATAGAGCGTTAGTTGAAGAGACAAATTTTCTCTAGAATTTTAAGGTGAATTCAAAAATATAATAATATACCGGGTGTTTTATTTAAAATAGGAGTTAATAAAAAAAATAGAAAAAAAAAACAAAAGAAACCCACTTTAGAAGTATTCAACTGGAAAATCACCTATTTCACATCAATAGACATTAAAAATGTAGTAAAAATGTAAAGTTTAAAAAAAATCGTTAGAGCCGTTTTTGAAAAAATCGAAAAAAACTGAAAAATCACAAGAGTAAACACCTACTTCCGGTTACGCGATTTTCTTCAAAAGCTTGCTGTCTCATCTACATAGTACACAAAACTTATATATGAAGTTTCAACGCCATACCTCTTTTCGTTTTTGAGATATTCTGTTCACAGACAGACACACAGACACACAGACACACAGACAGACCAATGAAAAAACAATATGTTTTTTGGGATCAGGGGACTCTAAAACGTGAAGATCTGTTAAAAACTCAATTTCGAATTTTTGGGGTGAATCCAATACTTCCTTTATAGTAAAAGGAAGTAAAAATTAATAGGATTACTTGTTTTTATGCACTTGTTGCACGGTCCAGTGAACTAACCGGTTTAAAAACGCCTCTGCCGATGCATCGCTTTTATAGTTCTCCAGGCATTATGCATGTCTGAGCAGGAAAAATCAAGAAACTACCGCCTGACATCTTCTCGCAACATAGGAATCGGCAGTAACTGGATGATATACTAATAAAATTTCGTGTGTATTTATACCTAATCCTATTTAATTTCTCAACTTTGATTTTAAAATAAATTTTTATTTTTTGTTTTTTTTTGCAAATCTTTTTGCAATTTTTTTGGACCCTGGGTTTTGGCGCCCCTAAAGGATGGCGCCCGTGTGCATTGCACACTTTGCAGATATGGTAGCGGGGGCCCTGGCTCCAACAATGCATTGAGTGTGATGGAAGACAGTTCGAGCATTTGAGGAGGCATTAGTTTTATTTCAAAATCGGCCCTTTTTTCTTATTATGCCCCTACACGTTTTTTTTTAAATTATTTGAACTAAGAATACTTTTATTACTTAAAAATTATTAAATTATGAAATTATCATTGAATCTTGAAAAAAGACAAATAAATAACAATAAATATCGGTGTAATAACGTCTTTTTAAAATTATATGATAACTAAATTTTCTTTCTTCGATATTTCAGGCTACGAATAAGATATCGAGATACGGTTTTCACTAGCCTATTTAGGTATCATTTCACTACATTTTTATGAAAAAAAGTCATATTATTGCATTTAATTTTTTAGAGAATTTTGCAATTTTCTAAGCAAGTAACAAATTCAAGTAAAGTAGTATCAAATTAAGTGCATTTTTTTTCTCTTTTGCTGATACCACTATCAATCCTATCAATTCAAGCGGCAAGCAGAAATCTGCATTACGATTTCCCATGCTATTTCCCTATGTTCGCACCTTAAGCGAATCACTCGGTAGAACACCTAATACAGTGTGACAGTAGAAGTGTCGCCGAACTAAATTTTTATACTTTTGCTACGATTGCAGAAAAAAATATTGTATGCACCACATGCAAAAAGTGTGATTATGGCACTTGACCAGTTATCCAACGAGGCGAAAACAGTTTTCGTGCGGCGTGTCATAATCCTCAACCTTTTGCACTTGATACATAAATAACTATTACAAATTTAAAACCACTTTGTTTAATAAACCAATATATAATCACTAAGTTTATTATTGTTTTGGCAACTTTAAAAACTACAATAGATTGTAAAAACGAGTGATTAAAAGCGCTACTTAAAGATCAATAATACATAAGGCACAAAGACTAGTGAAACCGTGCAATTGATTTGTGTTCGTTTTTATTTTTGAAGGAATTCTTAAATTGGAACTGAATCGCTAATAATAAAACCAGTACTTGGATATTGTAGAGTGTGAAGGGACACATTTAGAATTTCCGGTTGCATAGCGTTTTTAATATGTGGAAAAGAGTAGAAAAATTATTAATTCTTTAAATTTTAGTACTATGTGAAGATAATATTAATGGTTTTAAAACAAACAGGGCACCCACGTTTCACGAGACACAAATAGTTATTAATTATTTTCAATAAGTAATAAATTTTCTTGTTTATAAAATGCATATAAATATTGTTTTCAAACCCCACAAAAATAATATGTGTAATATGTTGACACTATGATTCCCGTTTAAAAAAAGTGTTATTTTATGTTTTACCTTTCCTCTTCGTTTTTAGAACTGCAGCTATTTAGGAGTATTGATATTTCCACAATACTATAACACTTTTTCCTATCTGGAGATTTGATGTTCTCCTTTCTAAGGTCCTCAAATGTTGTTTTACTCCCTACATATATTCTATAGTACGAACAGTTTAAAACATAGTGGACACCTTTTTCTATTCTGCTAGTTAGTGAAAATATATTACGACGTTCAAATATCTAATGATTCAATATGCGTATAGGTTTTAATGGTAAAATCTACTGATTTGGGCCAATTTGACATTGAAGCAAGTGGTTGCAGTAGGCTCCACTAACCCTAACACATATGGAAAAGTGGATGAAGTAATGGATTATTGTATAACATACTAAAGTTAAAGTTTGTTATTTTTAGCGGATTTCCAATAATTTTTGAAATGAACGTTTAGCAATAATTCTACTCCCACTAAATTAAAATCAGCATATTTATAAAATGGCTAGTGAAAAGAAAAGGGAAGAGAACTGATGCATTTCAATGTATGTTCTTACCTTAAGCAATTACTTTTAGCTAACTTCATCACATTGACAATAACTTCATCGTACTAACTTCATGGATAATGTAAAGATGTGCATTTCTAATGAAAATGTTTAATATTGAGCCTTATACAGTGATTGCATTCTTCATGCTACAGGGTAAAGCTTTAAACGTTATAAACGAAATACAAGTAATCCAGGCTACAGAAAATTCCATTTTATTGGAGTGGCGAATGGTACAACAGAATTTAAGAATACTTCAATATAGGAATGATCAGGTTGTTATGACAAAAAATATCATAAGACATTTTTGCAGCGTGTTCAAATTCAGTTGACGATGTCAATAGATTACACTAGAGCTGATGTAACAGCCCCTTATGGTTTTACCGTTCGCGGCTTCAAGCCTCCTTTTGAATGCATGCCTACTCCCTCTTTTAAGTATTGCCTGTGTGGCCGTTTTTGGGATCTGGTTTCTCGTACATTCTTCTCATTGTAATTGAGTGCCAAGAAGCTCTTCTAGCTTTCTGAAGCGGCGGCGCAGTTATTCTTAACCATAATGAAAACCGTGCAAATTTAATCTCGTCACTACACAGTACACGTGTTCATTGGGCCGCTCTCCACCTTAAGGTAGGCATTTTTGCTTTTGAGCAAGCGGTGCTAATTATGCGATTCGCGTTGAGGCTAGTTCAGAACTGCTAATCCCATTTATTGCCGCCCGCATGCTGAATTTTGCTTAGAATATTTTTATCTGTCACATGGACCGCTCCCGTTTGTCATAGCCGGAAATTGTCTTAAAAATTGTCAAAGGTTTTCTTGCTTTTGAGGGAATCGAGTCACAAAAATTCCTGTGCTCCTTTTTTGGTTTCCTTCCCTATCATGCATCCTGATGAAACTGTCCCAGCAAATTGAGATGGCCATGGCTGCGTTAGAGCATTAGCTCTATTTTTTAGTTGAGTTTTTATATTTAATTCTGAATTGTGGGTAAGATAGCACCATAAGAAGTTCATTTTTAACGCAGCAAAAGATAGGTAATGTTATTTTAATAGAACATACTGTGTTTTATACTTAATTGTTTTCAACAGACTTGCATTCTATTTATTAAGTTAGAGATTAAATTTTATGTCAGCGCCTGAAAGGATGCATATCAGACAGGATAAGCTTTTCGCTGATCGATATCTACCCCGATGTAGCAACTGTATTATGATTATGCACCCTGATATTATTAAAAGTGCAATTCACTTTTGAGCCAAATTTCTTTCACTACTTAACTTTGATTATTTTATTATTCTTTTGCCTGACGTAGCTATAGTTTTTAACATACTTCTTCCTGTGTAGTATTGCATTTAGCCACCCAGTTTAACATTTATGTGCCCACTTTGAACTAATTGTACCATTTAACCACCGGTTTTCAAATTGACAAGTCTGGTTTAACGTGTGTGCATCCAGGACGCTATTTATTTTCATTTTTATGTACTATTAAACTATATTTAAGCAGTTTTACTATTAAAGCATCGTTATTATTCCTTAGTACTGGCATATTATGTGTTATGTGACACAACCAATACCTGCTCGTTTTTGAGAGTACCTATAGATTAGTGTAAGCTAGAAGCCGAACAAAGTAAGTTTTATTTTGTGTGTGAGTTAGACTGGATTTGTTGTCACCCCGGTTAACGACTGGCGCCCTTCTGTATTTCGCTTCACTTTTTATGCATTTAATAACCTTAAGAGTTATCGCCTGATCCTTACACATGACAACAAATTGCCGAGAGTTTGAGCTAGTCCGAGTTGTAATCACCTTTTGTTGAAAGTCCATACATTAGAAGCATGTTTAATTTTCATCAGAAATAATAATCGTACACGAATTTAAATTACCAGCCGAGAACGGAATCTAGAATATGATATGGTAAGGCCTAAATATTAAGTTTGGTTACTACGGAATATTTAATTAAATGAAGAAGCTGCGTGGCGCAGATGGGCATGCGCCTGGCTTGCATTAAGCAAGTCCTCGGTTCGAATCCCGCCGAGGTCGGAATTTTTCCGTACCTTTGCCGATTAGAAACGGGCTCAGTGAGACCATTCACAGTTGGGCACCAAATTAACTGTGCTCTACTCAGAACCAGAGACCTAAGAGATAGAGTAACAAGGTCAACACTTCACCAAGACACACAACTCATACAATGGTTGCTGCGCAAGCACCAAAGGCTCGCTACAACTCTGTATCCCGAATCCGGGGCAAGTTGAGCATTGTACCGCCAGATGCCAACGCATAAAGCACCTCTACACCGCAAGGTAAATGAGGTTACAGATTATACATACATACAATTTAATTAAATGATGACGTCATTTGACGTCTAAATTTCTGGCTAAATCGAGTTACAATATCGAGTTAAATAATTTAAATTTTTAATAGAAATTACCTATTGCACAACTAGTTAGCAGAAATTGTTTTTTATATTCATTCAGTATGAATTCTTAATCTATACTTAACAAATTCATGAACAATATCTCTTACGACAATTTGTGAACGATTCTAAAATATATTTACACAAGTTGACCTAACATTTTCGTTAAATGGGTTTAGGATTACACCACATAAAACACTTCATGAGCTAACAAATGCTGCAAGAATTTCTTTACGAAGTAAAAGTAAACCACTATCTGATAAAATCTGGATGAAGTTGAATTTTTTATAGTTGTTGGTTTGGTTCCCGTTGACATCCCAAATATTCCCCCCCTTTTCTTTTAAAACTCAGGCTGAATAACCGAATCGTCTTCGACGTTGCAAATGTTTATTACTGAAGAGCAGAAGTTACTATTCCAGAATCCAATAAGTGTTTCATTTGCTTGAAGTTATTTGAAGGCAGAGAAATCTGATTCAATATTTCTGATGACTTAAAATTGAAATAATTAGATCGCTTGTAGTTGGTATTTTTTGGTATACGAGGTCTTGATCAAGAATCAATGGCCGAGTTGCATTTGATTCACCGGCTGCTCTAGTCACGTTTAAACACTTTCCAGAATGTGTTGATTGACCCTTGTCCAACTCCCAAGCAGATAGTGTACTGAATACAACTTTTTTAAATTCATCAGTAAAACTGTGAACGAATTAATTGAGATTATGAAATGGTTTCGATTTTTGCATTCAGCTTTTTTTCGTGTTCGATTGTCGTCTGACGCTCCCAGGCTTTTGTTGGATCAGCATGGAGTTTCAACTTCTTCTTTGAGGGTAGTCAAGGTAGTTCATTAAGTCTCATTAATAGTCTTCAGTTGTAGAATGGGCTGAACAGATTCGACTGAAACTCGGATTAATTTTAAGATCAGTTCTATACTTCTGGATTCATCATTTACACAAGGTTGGTTATTTTCACGGAAAACGGTGAAATATTATTTCAGGATCGTGGATCTTGTAAGAACTGCTTTGCAATCTGCCAACAGACGGTGAAAAGATATTATGAATTAAAAAGTATTTTCACCGATTAAATTACGGAAAAGATTAATTAACAGATTAGAAAATACAGAAATTAAAGTTATTCTTAAATCTTTTAACACGCTGTGTTATCAGCAGTTCTGGGGCAGTTGATAAATTGTGTGTTGTTCCCTAAAGACCTACAAATTTCTTCTATTTGTGAAAAGTTTTCACAAGCTCTTTCATCGTCGGGTCTTTTACTTGTACTTATTTGTTTGTGATTTGTTGTTCAGGCCGAAATTTTTATTTTTTTTTCCACACAGTACGTGATTTATATTTATTTATTTGAAGTTTGTGTTTCATACACGCTGATTTCTCATATAGCACTTTAAAGAAATTTTTCAGTTCAACTTAATATATCAGTTGATGATTTTATTTTTAAATATCTCTTTTGTACTTAATGCGATTTGCAATAACATCACTTAGTCAAATGGTGGTGGGTTACGTAGTCGTAAAGTTTAAAACATCCGCTTTAAGCCATTGGCTTAAAATCCCCAAAGGTATTATTTATGGCGTTATTAGAAACAGCAAATTCTACTTACTTCAGGTACTATTACTGCAATGTGGATTTACTTAAAAATAGTTCCCACGAAGGAGCAACATGGGCCAGCAAGGGCTTACCTGAAATTTGCAAACAGGAATTATTGGCTACCAATAAAATGTTCTTTCCCACAAATTTAACATTTGGAACATGAAACATAAACGGAAATGTTTGGAAATAAAATGCAAATTTAAATTTATTTTCAACTGTGAATAGGAAATGATGGATAAATCATTAAACACCTCTTATCAATTAGTTTTGATAAAAATTAATAATTGGCTAATATTCAGAATAGAAATTTAATTATAAAACCTTCAGGTATTTCATATTCAATTTACAGTTGCCCATTTAATTTTGTAAGTTAATACGGCGTAGAGAGACACATTTCAATGCAACTATGCAAAAATTACATTTATTTTAATTTTACTTTTGGACAACAAGCAAAAGAAAAAACTCATATTTATTTCATAATAATTAAAAACAGACATATTTTATTGATTTATTTACAGTTAATAATAATAATAATAATAAACACATAATCTACTCGATACCGGTGCTTCATAACTTATGTTGAACTTTTTATTATAGCATTGTTAAAAGTTATTGACAATGATGTCACTATTTTTTAGTAATATTTAGCAAAGGTATTTGATAGATACGCAAAAATATTTGCAACGAAGTTACACTATATTTAGGTGGTGACATGTATAGTCACTCCCTCTACACACCTTGCATGAGTAAACTGTATGTTTGTTTAAGTAAAAAAGCACATTTCCTAGTAGATTGTTCTTTGTTCACACTTAAAATTAAATTATGTATTCTGGTTTACTTCCTACCGCTTTCAGGGAATTACGATAGAGCTTTTGTGTATTACAATTGGTAATATATTACTACGAAATTTTGCAAACCTCTTACATTTTATACTTAATATTAATTCACTAACAGAATAGTAAAACAGTATCTTATTAGTGTATTTTATTTTGCTGTTTCTAACATAACGGTACACATTTTACCACAATTTTGCAACTAATATCGATAAACGACAAAATATTATCTGTAGCCCAATTGTAAAATAATTAGTGTACACTTTGAGAATCACATCATTAAACATGAGGATGTTGTTACAATTGGAGCAACTTTTATACATTTTTACATTAGGTAACTAAGAACCATCTTTTGAACTGATGTTTATTGAGAAATTTATTCAAATTGTTTTATTACTACACTAATAAATCTTATCCTCTACTATTGGGGATAGATATTCATAAATTTCACTAATTATTAAAAAAAATAAAATGAAATTATATCTTCTTTAAGCCATTTTCTTATAATGTGGCTTAATTGTTTTCTAAAATTCTAGGATGTATAAGCAGTGAACACGTGGCAACTAACACTGTCATGATATGTTAAAGTATCTATTTCCGCATATCTGAACATTCTGATGTATATGGTTCTGCTTAGAGTTTGATGACACGCAAGCTGAAACAGATACACTTTTAGTACAGCTCAGTTTTGAAACAGGTTCTTAGTAATAAATATCCATTAAACCAAATTGCAGTTCTAGGACAGGAAATACCTAACTTAATCACAAAAAAGCAAGAAATTTTACTACAGCTTGAAATTTAATCACGAAGTAGAGCCCTGGGAGCTACTTCGGCAGACCGAGGCGTTAAATCGATTAACTTGGAGTCATCGATTGCCTCATCCAGCATCAGTGATTTCATCTTCGGATGATTAAAGTAATTTAATTACAATAGCGCTTTTTAACAATTAGCTTCATGCATATATTAAATGTTATAAGCAGGAACGACCTTGAAATGTAAGGTCTAAAAATAGACATATGCACTAAATATAAAACTAAATTTGTTCCAGAAGGTAGAACCTTGAACTCGTAGACAACAGTATTTGATCGCTTCAATTAGCAGACTATTTAATATGCATATGTGATTTGATTCTTTAGTTCTGATCTAATGCGGCAATAGAAAGAAGAGTTCCTCCAATTGCACTCGAGGTCTTTTAATAGTACAACCTAGGAGCTTTCATCACAATTCATTCATCATATCTGTCAACTGATAATTATCAACGGTTGCTAACAATAACAGTCTTGTTTAATTCATAGGAAAATTTTACGGACTTCCAAGAAATTGTTACGCTCAAAACCACATCAACATTTAGACTTCTGCCCCCTGGAATCAGACGTACAGACAGATGTAGAAGATAGCAATGACTAAAAGTTGACATCCTAAGTGGAGATAGCAGCAATCCATCATAGCCCTCGCTCAACACGTGGCCTGTCACGGGACTTTTATAAATAGAAGACGATATGTTGATAGGTGCAGCTACATTTGTCAAGAATTAAATGGTTATTGATTACTGTTTTGTCTGCTAAAAACGCGATGGAAAATGCACCAGCGGGTGAATTTTAATACTTTTGGGAAACGGGCGCTATTTCAAGTTGCTTTAATTTTGCGAATGGATGCTTAATGTACCCTTATTCAGCCATTTCATAAATCTGCCTTTAACTATAAAGTTTATTTATTGATCAAAATAGTTCTATTCGCAAATGTGATATTGTTACAGATTTAGTATTATCAGCAACCCTAAAGTACGAGTGGATATGATCCACACAACAGCAATAAAATCTAAAATATTATTACTGAAAATGTTCTTAACAATTGCAGCTATGTATATTCTGCAAAAATTAAATAGGCAAATTGAGTATTCATGGTTGATTTTAAGAACGGTATGTCAAAGTGATTCAAACAATAAATAATTTATGTAAATACAGGAAGCAGTCAACTCATGGTTTAACGAATCACAAATTTGAAGAAATATTAGCAAAAAATACAAAATAGCTGGCTTATATACATAAAAATAAAACATTCAAGGAGCTTATCAGAAGTAAGGTTAGGAAACATTGTTAGTAATACGCTAATACATACTAATACAGCTATATCTGTCATGTCTTTCACACTTTCTTCGTTAATTCTAGCATGATATGAAGAATATTGCAGAAAAATATCCTTGATTTAGTTCTGCCTGTTATATGATATTCATAGTAAATTTTAATGCATTGTGACTATAAATCTCCTTGAAACTATGTAGTAGATACAGAAATAGTTAAACATCGATTTAAGTTCAGTTTTGGAAGTTTCCTTTAATACTGCTTTTCATAAACACTTTATGACTACAATTTTGTAAGTAATTAACTTAGTTTCACGATTTTTAGTAAATTCATGTAAATTCTTCTATTATTAACTGAGAGAAAATGAAGAAACGAGGATAATTTGTCTTCAATAGTAACATTTTATTTCAGTTTTTATTTAGTTGATCATTTATTCGAATGGAAACCATTATCAACCAAGACAACGATTTTTTTTTATAATGCAGGAGTTATTGGAGTTATTAGCAGGGGTCGTTTTTATATTTTCGAAATGGACAAATAAAATACTAGAACAGTAACCAATATTAATTTTCAATATAGTTTCACTGCTTTTAAATAAAAATATTACACCGTTTCAATAACATTAGGTGTATCTTCAGAATTTCGTCATTGTCGTCAACTTCTGTAGATTTTGACTTGGCACCTGGCACTGAGGGTCGCCAGCGTGGCCGAGCGGTTAGGAAGCTCAGGCTACGTAAACTGATCACACATATGAAGGATTCTAAAGTAGTATATCACACATATCAGATGAAAGAAGATAAAGCATACCGAGTTGTCATCCGCAATTTACACCACACCGTACCCACTAAAGAAATAGCAAAATCGTTAGAAGAGAAAGGATTCAAAGTGAGATCAATCACAATATTAAGCATCTAATTGAGAAAACGCCTCTGCCAATGTTCTTCGTAGACTTGGAACCTGCGATAAATAACAAAGACATTTACAATCTTCGATTTTTAGATAATCACATTGTAAAGGTAGAACCACCACACAGAAACACAGTAATTGTACAGTGCATGAGGTGCCAACAATACAACCACACGAAAGCCTATTGTAATCGTCCTTACGCATGTGTAAAATGCGGCGGCTCTCATAATACCAAAACCAAAACCAAAAGAATCCGCTGCAACGTGCGCTTTGTGCGAAGATAATCATCCGGTTAATTATCGAGGTTGTACCGTATACATACAATTACAAAATAAATTGAAATCAAACATGCTTTCACAAAATCGGTTCATAAATTTAAACATATCACAACAACATCAACTCCAAAGTAAAACAATACTGCAACCATCACATACCCAGCGCACATATAGTCAATCCGTACAGGGAGAACCGGAGCAAGTTCAAAATCAGAATATAATATTACAAAAGTTTCTTGAAGAATTTAAAATCATGTTTAATCAACGTATGTAACAAAACAACATGGTAATAAATATGTTGTCCACAGTTATAAGCAAACTTGTCCGTTAATGTCTAAATCATTATGAATATCCCTATGGAATGCAAACGGCATTCAGTCAAAAACAAGCGTTTGATAAAGTGTGCCATGATGGCCTATTATTTAAGATTAAATTACTCCTTCCAAGCGAATATTATTTCCTATTTAAATCTTACCTGTCAGATCGCTATTTTCAAATTAAGTAAAGTTAACAATATTCCGATCTACGCCCAATCAACTCTGGAGTGCCTCAGGGAAGTGTCTTGGGACCTCTGCTATACATTTTATATACTGTAGATATACCTACAACAGCAGATACATATATAGGCACATTTGCTGATGACACTGTCCTTCTCTCTAGTTATATCAATCCCCACACAGCCTCCTCGAATTTACAAAACCATTTATCTATCCTGCAGACCTGGCTCAATAAATGGCGAATAAAAGTAAACGAAACGAAAAGCGCGCACGTTAATTTTACTCTAAATCGCACAGAATGTCCATCATTGCATATGAACAATATACCTATTCCCCAAGCAAATGAAGTACGCTACCTAAGTCTTCATTTAGACAAACGACTCACATACTAAAAAAAAGAAAAGAAATGGATTTGTGAGTTAAGAAAATGTATTGGTCGCCCGGCAGAAAGTCATGCCTCTCTCTTGAAAACAAGATCATCCTGTATAAAGTCGTAATTAAGCCAATATGGACTTATGGCATTGAACTCTGGGGTTGCTCTTGTAAATTTAATTTCAATATCATCCAACGTGTGCAATCAAAGACTCTTACACCCGTATTCATAGTCGTTCGCCAGCGGATCGCCGGCGACTCTCCGGAGTTTCATTATGAATAGTATGTTGGCGGCACTGTACGTCTATGTCAAATTCGAGGTGATCAGGTTAGGTTTTCAGTCAGTTTTGACAGAAACTGACACAAAATCTAACCTGCTAACCTCGAATTTGACATAGACGTACAGTGCCGCCAACATACTATTCATAACGAAACTCTGGCGAGTCGCCGGCGATCCGCTGGCGAACGACTATGAATACGGGCGTAAGAATGCTAGCAAATGCTCCATGGTATGTCAGCAACTCGACATTGCGTACTGACCTTGGCATAGCAACAGTCGAAGAAGAGAGAACAAAAAAAAAGTAACAACCACTTCTTACGACTACAAGTCCACCCAAATACCCTCGCGTTGAACCTACAGCAGGACCCACCTACAAAGAGACTAAAAAAGAAGAAATGGCCCAGTGATCTGAAAGGAGGATAGCTATAACGAAACGGGATAACACCGCTGGATGGATTCCCCCTCACGTCATTAATGTCATCACATTAACTCATAGAACACATTGTATTTATAATTAGTTCTGATTGTTAATTTGCTATTAAACCAATAAAAAAAAACTTTCACCTAGCACTGAGGCATTCTTGTGCACCTTTCACTTTAATAGAATCTTTAAAGCAGTGATGCAATAAGCTTTCATAATATTCTCCCTTCACAGTACTATCCTTCTTCAGATAATCAGTCAGCAAAATAAACAATTACTGCAGTTATTTTTCCTGAAGAAAGGGTGACTCCAGCATCGTTTGAAAGACTATAGCTTCTAAGATACCACCGCATTGACTCTGGTTCCGATTCAGGATCATAACGATGGATCTAGTTTTCATCTCCAGTTGCAAGTTCGTTGATATAGTTGTATCAAGTCTGAAAAATAATTCAACTGCGAGAATTAAATATGTAAGCTGTCCATGTCCAATCTGTTTAAAATTTCACCCTTAATGATCATCAATAGATTTTCTAATTGGTTACAGAAGATGTGTCAGCAAGAACACCAATATGACGAAAATACATCTTATTCTCTTTATTGTTCTTCTTTTGTTTCTTAAATAGGTTTGTTGGCAACTACCGTTGCTAATACGCCATTCGATTCTCCTTTTTGGAGAAAATACCTGCTAGATCTGTAAAATTTATATACTGGATTAATTCTACTGTGGTTTCAGCAGGACACCTGATTTCGTCATTCGTATGCCAAAATACGTAACAAAATGGCAGTTAGCTATATTGCAGACATTTATCAAAGCACTTCTATAACAGCCAATTTTTATTTTTTCTATGGGCACTTTTTTGCCAAAACTTATTACAATATGTTTGTTTTTCAAAAGCAAAGATATCAAAAAAGACTGTAGACTGTGCGACCAGTGACATTTACATTATTTAAAAACAATGTTCATGGTTTAGTCTTGAATTCTGACATTCTGTTAATTTTGTACCTTACTATAATTTATTTCAATTACATCAGAGCTGGGTTATTTACTTCAGAATTATTTTGAGCAAGTAGCTTTCTATAATAGGCCAATTCTTTAATATGTGGCATACCACTGCTACTTGTCAGATTTAGGTTTATATACGTGTTGAAAGCAGTGGTATTTATGCCTCTATATATTACGTGGTCTTCAGTCGGACGTCTGTGTATTATTGACATATTTAAATCCATTCTATTATTCTTTGTATACAGATTGGTGGTGGTCAAGCGAAGATAAAAGAAACCCATTACATCATATGAAGAACAAAGAAAGTCAATTGTTAACAAGAAAAGAGGAAATAATACAAAGATGGAAAGAACACTTTGAACAAGTGTTACAAGAAACACAACAATGCGATAAGAACGAAGAGCGGGAAGAGCAATCAGAAGTAATTGATAATCAGGACACCGACGAAATCACCCTAGAAGAAGTTGAATCAGCTATAGAAAAATTGAAGGAAGGTAAAGCAGCAGAGCATGACCTTATCACACCAGAAATGTTAAGAAAGAAGGGCAGGGCAGGGAATTACTACAAAATTGGTAATTGGTAACCGAGAAAGAATAAGAAGAGAATTGATTGGTGGTGGATAATGTGAACGCACAAAGTCAAATGAGCTAGAATTCAGTTTATGGACTTTGTATGGACAATGGACAAAAATCGAATAATATGCGATTAACTTATGGTATTCTCATAATAAAGGTGTTTTTAGAAAAAACTGAATTCTGGGTACCTGGTTATGAGGCGCATATAATTATATTTTCGTATACCTCCTTGTAAAGCTGTATTTTATCTATGAAATCTCAATGATAAAGTCACATTTTAACGATGAGTGTGAATAAAACGCTACTTTATTCACTTATATGAATAAAATAGTCCATAATCCATAATACATAGCAACTAACAAAATAAATACGTGCTACCGTGGTAACTAGTACAAAAACAGGTAACACGATATTTATTTGAAATTATGTATTCAATTTCAAACTTATTTAGATAACTAAATTGTAGGTATTGGAAAAAATTTGATATGCCAAACGTGAATAAAGAAATTTTATCCATTCGATGAAGTTATCTGAGTAAGTTTTGCCTCGTGAGCTAAAGTTTTTTCGTTATGGATAAAATGCTTCTTTATTAACTTGTAGCATACTAGACAACAATTTTGTGCTTAGAAGAATATTATTCGAAATAATACAATAAGTACTTTGGATTTGACGGTTACATTGAGAAACCTTGTTCTTTAGTGACAAAAAGTGTCAGATTTGACAGTTTAAAAATGACAAGATGTTACACTAAGCAGGAGGTTTGAGTGATATAACCCAAAAATTTGAAAATCGAAGCACATTCAATCATAAACACAAAGTAAATTAAAACATCTTTATTTTACTTAAGTTTCTATTGAACAATTGCCCGCTATAGATACCATGCAATAGAATTCCGTTCCTTGGATTATTATTATTTTGTTTGTATTCTAGTGGCCAAAACTAGTGGTAGCATAAATGATTGGTGTTTCTACATATTAATACCGAGTACCTTTCTCAAATTGTGTGCTTTGATTGGTTAATATAAAAGTGAAAAGAATAACCTTTTAAATAAATTTCTACAATTTTGAGTAGAAAAATGATTGATTTCAATAAACTAACTGCATTTACTAATGATGGTAGTGCTGAAACAAAGACACGGGGTAATATCTGTTCTTACTAGCCAATAGCAAGTCGGCGTTTTATAACATTTGGAGGGATAGAAATTGTTACATTTCGTTTATGTAAGGATTGTTGTTATGGATATGCTGTAAACACTTTCTGTGCCTCGAATTGAATGAACGAACAGAAAGTGTTTTACTTTTTTAAACGCTTTATCAAACCGTCGCGTCGTCTGCGTTGATTGTTATAAACAATCAACGCAGACGACGATCAAACTGACGGTTATAATTTTTGACAAAACAAGCTTATTCATAGCAACTCGATTGCGCATGACTTGTTTTGAATTATATTTGAGGTACTAAATTATGTACTATTACATAATTTTTAAAACTATATTTGTTTAGAACAGCTGTTTTCCAGCTCCGGTCCAATATGAGTTTGGAAAAATAAAGAAATAATGAAAGAAACATTTTTCCAAATTCATAATTTTTATACCTATTTAATTAAACTTCTAAAAAATCATGTGTAGAATGCGGATAGAAAGTTATTTGCTGATGTGCTCTTACATCACTTGGTGCAGCAAATTCTACTTTCTATGCTTATTATGTAAATAACTATTTCAACTTGAAATTTTTACATTGTTCATATTATACATTTTTAGAGTGTGGAAATATCCAGAAAGACATTTATATCAAAATGCTATCATTGGTGACGTTCTGTTCTTTCTAAATTAACTCTGTATGTCTTCCATTCCATTGCACGATCTAAATGTTTTCTAAAATTTGCAGGTATCGAGGAGTTTTCGTTTTTTTTTCACTAAGTATTTAGCCATTTCCCCTTGTGATGTCGTCATATTCAGGTGCTTTTCCTGGTTTTAGTTTTTACGGAATTCTCTAGCTTCTTTCTAATTATTTTTCCGTTTCTGTTTGTTTCCCACTTTGCTAGTGCAC